>CM060622.1:28151404-28708904 GCA_030578275.1 Meda fulgida
TTAACATTTGAGGGCAGCAATTTTACTCATAATGTCGAAATAAAACCGACGTAATGTTACAGCCTAACTTACTATTCCTGCCAAACTTCCATGGTTACAGTTAGTAGTGTTACTACAGTTAATCCATGGTGAATGTTACTGATCTGTGGACTCTGGATAGTTCATTCATGGCACAATGTTTCTTCCTGGTTTCCACGTCAGCGCTATTTGATCCGTTAATAACACAGAAATGTGAATGCTTTTTGCCAGATCTCGCAGCGATGTTATTACTTCAGTGGCGAATTCAAATGCTTTCTTTACTGGATGTCTTAGCGCTGTGTAGTAACAGTGTCGCTTGATCGAGAGCGGCTCGCGCTGCATTGGTCCTGACTGATAAACGGTCCGTGAAACACACAACCAGTAGCTCAGTTTCGTTCCGCTTTCATTACGTTTACCATTTGATGTTGGGCAATATTGTCGTGGTCGCGCCATTGCGCACGCGCCTTTGAAATAACGAAATTTTGGTCGGCAGGAAAAATTCCAACGAACCGGTTTCTGTTTGCGTCATCACAACATTTCGGCGGGATTTTTTCAGTGATAAAAGTCTTTCGGCCGAAAAACGAAAATGCACTTTTGGGCCGGAGTATTTTCCTACTCTTCTTTGCAAAAACGTTCCAGATCTGTTAAATTGTAAGGGCATCTCCTGTGCATAACCATTTTCAGGACCCCCCACATATTTCCTATAGGATTCAGGTCTGGGCTCTGGCAGTGCCTTTCCAAAACATTGATCTTTTTGCTGAAGCCATTCTTTTGTTGATTTTTGATGTGTTTTGGATCATTGTTATGCTGAAAGGTGAAAGTTCTCAGCTTCCAAATTCCACTGTTACTTGGAGCTATTCATGATTCCCTCCACATACACAAGCCCCAGTCCCAGATGAAGAAAAGCAGCCTCAAAGCATGATGCTGCCACCACCATGCTTCACTGTTCATATGGTGTTCTCTGCTGATGAAAACTAAAAATCTTTACTAATGTTACAGTTAGACAATATCCAGAAAGACAAAAGACATCATTAAATGCTGTGGTGTTATAATAAATTTAAGTCAGAGAATTCTGAAGAGAGAAAGAGAAGATTGAGTGAAAGAGGCTCAGCACAGTGTGATCTCAAAGTCCTCTAAAGTCTGAGCACCACGAGAAAAGAGGTGAGAAGGGAGGAGTGATGGGGGATGAGGGTAGGTTTACTGCAGCACACACAATGGCAGCTGTGATTTATGTGGACTGCTGGCCCAGTTCTGTGGGCCATAGGGGGAAGCCCTCACTTACTAACATCTCATGTGCTGGCTCACAAAACAAAGGCAGAAAGTCAAGACAATGACCAGACTAAATGAGCTCTGGCCAAGAGAGTGAGGTGCATAAAGTGAAACTAACTATTGAGCCTTTCTCAGATTCACTTATAATCGAGTTATGGATGGCTCAATGTTGGTCTGTTCAGTGCAATTTTATTTTTCCTAAAACAATCAGGTTAAGGGGTGCATGGTATCTCGATAATAATCTACACAAAGCTCCTAAATCACTAGTGAGTTTCTCCTTTCAGTGCTGCCAATTAGGGATGTGCATGGGTAGGTTAGTTTTTTTTTCTGATTGGTTATTGCAGCATTTTGGGTGGTACCTGAAAAAAGACTGGTTAGCGTGGACACCATGCTGTCCAGACAAGCGAAATAAAGTGAAACTAGGAATTTGAAAGTGTGCAGTGATGCCTGAAATCGGTTTGATCATGAAATACAGTTAAGTGCAAGATGTACAGTGCCAATCTGCCAAATACATAACATTATAATAAGAACAATATTGTAAAGGTGTGTTGTGAATTCTTTGTGCTTGTGTTTCCTGTGTTGTACGGGAAGAGCATATCCACAACGGGAGTTACATGTTCAGCTAAGCACGGTCAAGTTCACATGTGCATTTATGTCCTTTTGTGTAAATTTAAGTTCTAAAATTACGTATGTTCTATATATCTGATCAATCTCATATAGAACACGTTTGATTGAGTTTATTAACAAACTAAAAATACACTTCGGTTTACCAGTGCTTATTCAGTCTTCAGTTTCAGCTCAAATGCAATGGCGACATTACTGACTAGGATTGGGTTATTTGAGACAGTTATATTCCTTTTAGATGTTTATTTTTCAAAAACATTGATGATAAAATTAATAATCTAAAAAAGGTACTGGTTAATATAAGGTAACTACATGGTTAAAGGATAGGTTTAGGGGTAGGTTCAAGGTTAGTAACAGGTTATTACCCAGTTACTGAGAACATAGTATGGGGAACAGTTCTTTAGTTGCCCATGTTTCAGCACGTTACGGGTTATGAAGAGCGCATCCACTACAACGGGAATAACACTTTCTGGAAATAGCACGTAACTTAGTTCAAGTTCACTTGCATTTGAGTCCTTTTGTGCAGATACAAGTTGTAATGTTACATTTAAGTTGTGCATCTAGTCAATCTAATCTTATGTAGGATGTGTAATACAGCAACGGACATTCATTCACTCTTCAGTTTCACCTCATGCAGCTATTCTTTTTAAATGTTTCTTTTTTGAAAACATTGATGGATTACTAATAATATGCAGTGTCATACTTTCATATTTTGATAGACATTTTCATGAGATATTCTTGTCAATATTATTTTTTGTCAACACTAAAAAAATACTTTAAGCTAATGCCCTTTTACTATATTCCAAAGTCAAGTTACCTAAGGTCCAAGTACTGCATGATGGAATGACATGCTGTGGATTAGGATTTGGAATGGGAGACACTTTTTACAGTAAACAATAGAAGTTCAGCAGGCAAAGGGGCCAAAAAGGTCAATTTTGTAATATATAGTTACCAATATATTTTGTATAACTATACAGAACAATTCACAAGTTTCAGGTGAGTACGATTATTTTTAAGATTTAATTGAAATCTTTTATTTAGCAATTAAATGAAGCATTTTTGAAGCATTAACATTTTTCAAAAGTGACAGTAAACATTTATATTGTTAATATTTCTAATAATAAATGCTGTTCTTATTAACTTCATCTAAGCATCCAAAAAAACATTTCCACAAAAATATTAAGCAGAACTGATTACAACATTGATAATAATGTTTCTTGAAAACAAAATCAGCATATTAGAATGACTTCTGAAGGATCATGTGACACTGAAGACTGGAGTAATGATGGTGAAAATTTAATTTTCATTTCTCTAAATACCCGGCTATGTGTAAACGTGGCCTTAGAAACACTTTAAAATCTTACCAACCCCAAACCTTTAAATGCTAGTGTAAATCACCAACAAAACCGTATGAATTTCAAAAGCTCCAGATTCAAGTCAAGAGCGCTATACTAAAGATCATTGAGCTGGATTAAAATTCCATTTAAAAAATAAAATCCACGTTTTCAGTTACTGAAAATATGACTGCCTATTTTCAAGATGCTTGCGTAATCCTGTTGGCTAACATATTTGTCTAATGATTTTTCTGCATGTGGTATGAGGTAAGCTCGCCAAATAAGAGCATGGGGCTTACAGTTTGGCCTGATAAGCCAATTAGTGAGTAAAGAAAGATTATTTTAACACCCTACCTGCTGCAGTTACATAGTAAATAGGTGATGTGTAATAAACTGTGCTCATTTCAAGCATAACTGTAATGCCAAGAAACTACAAAATGTGCTTAAGAGCTTTAAAAAAAAATACTTTGACATAAGAAAACGCTAGCGTCACCCTTTGGCCGTTGTATTTTATGGACTGCACACTACAGTATAAACACAGGCCCGGACGACAGACAGAAGGTAGCTCATTTCACTTCTCTACAGATCTCATCCACCCAGTGAGCACTGACTGTACACTTGGAGCAGGACAGCTGCAGACAGCCGCTCCACTCAAAAGACCCCTGAGGGACGAGCTTAGTGAGACGATGCAGCTTGTGCAGCAGAGAGGAAGGGGACAAGGGGTTAAACATGTTTTTTTTACAGATGAAGTAATAATCTGGCCCAGGGCGGCCACACATAGGAGGGATGCTGGGTTGGGGTACAGTAATGACAAATTGAGCTGTTTACTACTGCAGAAATATAGGAAAAACAGTCATATGATCAGATGGTCTGTTTCCTTTATCTTAACTCAGCTCTAACAAGAAGATACCCCTTTTCCACCAAGGCAGTGCTGGTGCCGGTTCGGAGCCGGTGCCTACTCGCGAACCTGTTCTTTGTGTTTCGACAGCCAAAGAACCGGTTCTCGGCCAGGAAAATTGGTTCCAAAGTGGCACCAACGCTTTGCTGGACTAGAACCGTTCTTTTATCACGTCATGGACTGGGGGCAGGGTTATTGTCGAACTTCTTCTCGAACGTAACCTCCGTCTATACTATAGTAATCCAGACGAGCAGCACAAATGTTTTCTAAACGTCTTCTTCTGACCCCAATATAGGATCGCAAAGCCAGGAGAAATATTTGAAGAAAGACGATGTAGTCCGCCATTGTAATTGTTATGCTTGAAGCTAAGGCGTATGGCAAAGTACACAGTGACGTAACGACGTCATTCGCTTGGCTCACTAGTCAGTGGAAAAACAAAATGGTTCTGAGAAGGTTCGCAAGTTGAACCAAATTTGAACCAGCACTAGTTCCGAACCAGTTTTTTTGGGGTGGAAAAGGGGTAACAGTGTATCAAAGATGCCAATAGCCCGGACAATGAACTTTTTTCAGGGTTCCAGATTGCTACTAAAACGGTCGCATTTACGACCAAAAAGATTCATTTGCGAGTGATATTTTAACAGATCAATTCGCCATTAGCGACAATATAAAAAGTACATGTTATAATTAAAAATGTTCTGCCTTTTTACCTGCATGTTCTTTGACGAGTAGCCCATCACATCTTTTGTTGTGTTGATATAATAAAATGGGATGACGCGATGTGACATGTAAAAAAAAAAACCTCACTGAGTTTGAGCACCAAAATACACAAGGGGACAGCAAGGATCAGCTTTCTGCGTAAGAAATGCATGGCATGTCAAAACTAAACATTAAGCTTCTTCAAAGGTTTGGCTTATACCTAATCAATATTTAATACCAAAGTTAAATTCAAAATTATACATAGAATTTACCCAGTTAAACATTACTTTGTGAAATCTAAATTTTAATTGCACTTTTTGCAACACTTTTTTGCCCTGAAACTGTGGTTCATTTATTTTAGCACTGCCCACTTTTAAGACCATTAAGGCAAAATATTTGTGCTTTTATCACAAAGAACATTGATGGCCAATTTGTGTTGTTTTGGAAACATTTATTATTTGGTCTTTTGGAGAACTATAGAGACATGCACAGTCAGGTTTATATGATACCTTTTAGTCTTTTAATGGCAAAATTCCTGTAAAAAAAACTGTTTTATATCATTAAAGAAAGAAATGGAGCTTTATATTGACTCAATTCGATTTTCTATGAAGCAAAAAGCAGTTAAAACTTTGAAATGTGTTAATGTTTCAATGTCTTTATGTAGATCTACATTAAGACCCCTATAGTGTGGAACTGTTATATTTTGTTTTTTGTATACTATTGTTTTTGTAACATTTTTTTGTTAATAAAAAATAAAAATAGGCTTTTTCAAAGCCTTCATCTCCAAAGAGCAACAATGCTGACGGTTGTGCCAGCATGAGAGAGAAAACGACAGAGACGTGTCGATGAATGAACATCCAAGCACTGTAAAAGTGCAGGAAGGTGTCTATTTCATGTACACAACGTGGATCGTCAGCAGTGTGGGCTCAAACTAATCTGTAACAATTCTCGTTTTTAATTGACACTGATATGGATTCTAAGTCTCAATATTTTTTAATCTTTGCTGTTTTCTGTTACTGCCTGAACTTCACATTTTGTTAGCGCAGCCATCCATAGATAAAGATTTGTACTTAACTGTTAATATGTCACTTTTAATGTTTTTGTTAAATTTTAGTAAACAATTCAACTTCTAGCTTTCAAATTCTGTAAATTTTATTATAAAATACAAGCAATCAATGTTGTTTTGGCGCTCTTTAATGTGGCCTGACAGATCGCTCAATCAAAATGTTGACCTCGGAAAGAGCTTGAGATCAATCATGTCACGTAACGTCAAATTTACCTCAGAAAAGCACTTCAATGTTCATAAACTCGTTAGTCAGTTAGAATAATAACTATAGAAAAGGACATTTTGCTAAATACCCACTATATCACGTAATCCTTATATTTAACCTGTTGTCTACATGAGAATGGAAGGAGCTAAAAATGAAATTCAACACTGCTGTATAATTGCATATAAAGAGCTGCCTTCACCAAATTGAACTCTCAGATATTACTATTGAAGAAAAATAGTTCTCAAGTTGGAAAAGCAACTCAGTTCCTACTTTAAGTGAATCTTAGTTCCCATGCCATCCACAAGATGGATGAAAATGTTGATGCTGTAAAAGGAGGGCAGTCGTGACATGACAAAATCAAAATAATTATATTGATTTCAGTAACCAACACTAACCCTAACACTTGTGTTGTGTCCCAAAGTAAAAAATAAATAAATAAAGTTTTAGGTGAATGGCCGAGATGCAACAGAGCGGTGAAAACCCCTCTCAAACTATCTCTTTTGACTTGAATGGAAAGCCTCAAAAAGCCACCAATCACTGTGTGAAACAAAGGTGTCCAAGATTAGGGAGTTTTTCTTATGATAGTAAATTTCATGAGTTTTGATCAGTGTCAAATGGCACCCATGTGGCATGAGTAATTTCCGCTTGCAAACATGAGTGAAACGCTCACACAGTCCTAAAACATACAATGTTTTCAGATAACAGTGAAATCTAACACAGACCTTGTGACTGCTGCTCTGCTAATTTAGAGGTGTTGACATTTTAATGCACAACTGGTAAGAAGCAAAAATCGTCCTTATATCTTTATATTTGCCTTTTATTTCCCAACAACAAGAAAATGACATAAAAGGCAACACAGGAAAAGTTCAGCATCAAACTTTCAAGAGCACAGCAGCTCGAAGACTGTTGTATGAATAAGTGTTAAAAATATCTTAACACTTTATTCAGTAACACTTAGTGTCCATGATACACGTTACATGTATTTATTATAGTAATAACAGTAAATTATGCGTAATTACTTGCAACTAACTAACTAACTTTGTTTTAAAGCGCCGAAAGATGCAATGCAACATGGTCATGCAATTATGCATGTAATTTCTCTTCACTGAACTGCATGAATCAGACTGATATATCAGGTTGTCTTCTCAAGTATAATTTCACACCTTTCAATGCACAAACGTGGAGTTCACAGGTTAGAGGAACACCTGCTGGACAGGCACCTATGAATGAACATTAGATGTGTAGGGGCAGGGCATGGGAGGAGCCCCACATAGATTAAACCTGTTCTGCAGACAACAGAACCAATCTGCCAAGACAGGCCATTTATTTAAACAACTCCTTGAAACATACTTGAGCTGGAAAAACCACTTTCTGGTTCCAACAAATTAAGCACAACTATTACATGCAATAGGTAAAACGTGTTATTGGATTTCCTGGTATCGCTTTACTTCTAAGTTTAGAGTTCAATACATTGTTTCCTGTTGATGGTGGCAGCAAAATTACTTTGTTGTACCAAATGGTCTGTTATCAGAAAGCTGTATTGGGTGCCGATAAGAACAGCAAGGCTTGAAACCTTGACCTAAAAGAAAACATATATTAGCTAGTATTTTGCTCAATCGAAACTAGCAACTCCAACTAAACATTTCCTTCTCTTTCTTCATAGTCGTCATTCGAGTCACAGGCTGATAAAGGAGGACAATGCAGTCAGAGCTGTGATAATAAGCCTGGACATTTAATATGTGCAGCTGGGTGGGAGACGTCAGATTAGCTGAAAGAGCCTACTATGTAACCCGTCACGAGATCTTCCACAACTGTCAAAGCCAAAGAGTGTTTCTCCCTCCCAAGCCCTTCAGGAAAAACTTCAAGACTTCACATTTTCGAAAGCTTCCCCAGGAACCTCCTAAACCACAGACGTATGGGTGTGTGATCCACTTGTTAATGATTAAACTGTGCTGGCATACAGCTAATGCCATTCCTGTGCTTTGAAAATGTGGATGAGGGCATTCTGGGTTAATCCAGTTAGTGCTCGACATCTCCGAAGTAAGGAATTTACTGTGACAAGCGGATGCTCAACTATAACACAATAGGACAGAAACCATGAGGATTAAGGATTGTGTAATGACTAAACACAGTGAAAAGCTTCACGTAGATGCTTTTGGAGGGTGTGATGGGGAATTCCTCGACTGCTGCCGGCTTTGGCCTTCAGTTTTATCAGCGGCAATACAGGGGCTTCAGTTCCCAGACTGTTCAGCAAGATGTTTTCCCATGTAAACCAACTCGAGGAAAAGGCTGCAAGGCACTTTGTGAGCCACCCAGGTGCTTATATTAAAATGTGAGCTGGCAGAACACTTGATCCAAAGTAATTTGCTGCACATAACACTCATCGTTTTGTCTGGGTTAAATTCCCACACTTCATCCTGCTTTGTGCCCTGCATTAAACTGAAACATTTCTATTTTTGGACTTGCTATAAGGTGCTTCTCTGAACTATACATATCCTAGCATCAAGGTGAACATAAGCCGTTCAGGTGGGGCATTCAGAGACCTGAAGTGAACAAGAGCAACTAAACCTGCATTTGTTCAGCCTAAAATACTGTGCCAGTTGACACATATGACCCTGTCTATGCAAGCATGCAACTATCTTATACAGTCAGCCTCAAACGTACTGAAACACTTGAAATCAGCTCACACCAAATGGCAGAGGGTCATGACCTGAGAAGCATTAACATGAGTCATGTTAAAGCGCTAATCCCAAAACCTGCACTATGACCATGTATACTAGGAGCTAAACATGTGGACATCATCCATGCTGATAAAAGCAGTCTCTAAGAAAAAGAGGAAAGAAACATCTGTCGTTATACTGAAGTAGTATCACAAGTAGGAACGAGGGCAGCAGAGTGTTCAGAGTGAGTCTGGGGAAGAAGAAACTGTAAGCAGCTTAAATCTCAGCACATGGCGGAGCGTCGACACACAGAGTCACCATATGGCCTTCTCAAGAGAACAGGTTCAGGCCTGCTGAGACCATCCATCTAAGTGTTACAGTAAACGTATAATGGAGCACTACTCAGATGAAAAGAGCACTGCTGAGCAACCTGGAACTAATTAATAAATTTGATTTTTAGTTAACATTCGCATATATATATATGCAAATGTTAACTAAAAATCAACCGATTTAAATGATACAAGTGAATACAGTCGTCACAACATTCTAATGTACACACAAAATTGCATAATTTCAAGATTTGGTATAGATAATTTATAAGAACCTTTTCTTATTTTTATCAATGTTAAAACAGTTACTTTTGTGGAAACTGTGATGCCTTTTTTCAGGATTCTTTAATTAAATAGAAAGTTCAAAAGAACAAATAAAGAGCATTTATTTTAAATAAATGGTAGTAACATTTACATTGTTTCAAATTATTGTCACTTTTAAAATATTTATTGCTTAACAGAAGTATTAATTTATTTTTTTAAATCTTAATGACCCCAAACTTTGGAATGTTAATGAATAGCTGCCCAATTTATGTCTAATATCTACTGATACCAATAAATTAAGTTGATAGAACAAATTTTCTGTTTCAAATATTTTTGTAAATATTTAATGCCAAATAAAGTATTACTGTGCAATATTAAGTGTTTGAATCAATTGTTCATTTAAACTTAGCAAATTATGTGGGCAACTAACTTTTACTATCATTAAAAATACACTTCAAATACCTCAGCATTAAAGGGTTAGGCCTAGGCCACTCAAAAATGAAAATCACCCCACAATTTACTCACCCTCAAGCTATTCTAGGTGTATGCCATTCTTCTTTCAGACAAATACAATCGGAGTTATATTAAAAAATATCCATTGCTCTTCCAAGCTTTATAATGGCAGTGAATGGAGGTCTTGATTTTGAAGCCCAAAAAGTTCATTCATCCATCATAGAAGTAATCCATACGACTTCCGGGGATTAATGAAGCGAAGCGATGCATTTGTGCAAGAAAAATATCCATATTTATAACTTAATAAACTAAAATAACTAGCTTCCAACAAACATCGTGCATCAACATATGCATCGATTTACGGCCACCAGAAGTCTAAAACGAGAATTATTAAAGAGAAATGTCGGAGGATTTCGATGAATAGGAGCTTGAGTTTGTTGCCCAGCCCTATTTGTTTGAACCGTGAGAGGGGGGTCAAAGCTTGCGCTTCTCCTACATTGCATCAAGTGTTACTCTTTGGCGTAAGGCAACTTGCGTAGGTCGCCTGCCGGAAGCTAGTTATTTTAGTTGAAAAATTAAACATGGATATTTTTCTTACAAAAACCCATCACTTTGCTTCAGAAGGCCTTTATTAACCTTCGGGAGTCGAATGGATTACTTTTATGATGGATGCACTTTTTTGGACTTCAAAGTCAGGAACACCATTCACTGCCATTAAAAAGCTTGGAAAAGCCAGGATATTTTTTTAATAGAACTCCAAATGGGTATGTCTGAAAGAAGATCTAGTCATATCTAGGATGGCTTGAGGGTGAGTAAATCATGGGATAATTTAAATTTTTGGGTGAAGTATCCCTTTAAGCATATATCAGACATCGGCTACCCTGTTGCTCACTAAACCTTTAGCCATATCGGTTGACCACTTCAGATACCTCAGACCTCTTTTTCTAGACATGAACTGACAGAATTGTGTCTCTTTCACTCTCTCTCTGACACAGGGCCAAGGGGAAGCCATATGCCAAATGTCTGCACACAATTTAAACACATATACACAGATCTTCAAGCTCAAGGCCTGACATGTCCGCTCAGATCAGCTGTTCCACATCATGGTCCTGTGCTGTTCTGTCTGACCCTGTTAGCAATGCTGACTGTAGATACGCTAACAAAGCTTGAGTCTTTTGCCAATGAGGCAATGGCAACAGTACTGGCATTATACAGCCTATATAAGAGCTCTAAAGGGACTGGGCTGGAGTTGTCAACAGCTTACAGTAGTTTTTGAATGTTGAATTACGCATGTTTGCTTTTTTGCTAACAGTGTACATTAGGGATCACTAGCTCTGGCATCACACTAACAGTCTCTCGTGAGCAAATGCCCAAGGGGGAAAAAAAATTGTTTTACTGTATGGAGACGCTACTGGACTTGATTCAAAGCCAATTCAGCAGGATCACTCACATGCGCACACACACATTAAGAAAACACAGAGGAAATCCAAATGAAAAGGACAAAGCAAAGTGCTTTTAGTGCAGTTAGTGAGATAGATGTGTAACAAGCTAAAGTGTTTCCAAGGGAGGATGGACTCACATTTAGACATCAGCCTTTCTTTGCCATTTCTTACGTTTTTTAAAGTATGGGATAGAGCACAATGCTTGCATGAAAAATTTAACAAGACCTGTACACAAAGAATCAAAAAAGGGTGCAAACGTCGATTTTTCCCCATTTGTCTATGGATACACGCTATACGAGACAGTTATTTATTTCACCCTTAGTACAGAATAAGTCCCTCAACCTTTGACCAATGAACTGCTATTACTCTTCCAATTACTTCTCGAAGGCTCAACTTACTGGGTAAGGACTTTTTGAAGGCAAGACACTACAGGCAAAAGCTATTGTTTTTTCATGCACTCGTCAGGTTTGAGATATTTTGCTTCCATAACAATGTCTTCTTTGAGACCATTGAAAAGAAAACATAAAATACACATTTAAGTGTTTATCTTATTACATCTATTTGCGACTGAAGATTTAAATTTCAATACATCTTTAAAGGCTGAGTTTCTTTTCCCTCATAGCAGAAATGTCCACTTGAGCTGCACTTAAGGCAAACTTTCTAGTTTTATTCCTATTTAGGCCTATATTCTGAAGGCTTTTACAGGGGAATTTATTCATTTATCATTCATCCAATTCATATAAAGTTTTATTCCTAAAACATGGGGACATTTTTTTTCGGACTGTTGACAGTATTTTCTCATCATTACAAATGAGTGAATATTTGTTTAGACAGTACCTAATTTGCATGTTTACTATACAATTTTAGAAAGTGTGTAATACAAAACACATGTCCTAATGTGCTGCGATTCATCAATTGGGAAAGTAATGTGATATCTTTTAGATATTTTTTTTAACCCCAGGCCATTTTCCTCATATGTCTTGCCTTAAATCACTTTATAAAGACTGCACGCACAAAGACTAAATTCTAGCTCATGAAATGAAAAGTCCAACTAAGAATACAATACGTATATTAAACTTTCCTGATTTTTCAAACTTGCTGTGGCAGTGGAACCCTTGAAAAGAGAGACACGGTTTAACCAGTCACATCCATGTGTGTCAAAACAGCTACTAGTCTATGCATAATGTATAGTTGAGGTTGGCAAGTAGAGAGACATGCACGAAGGCACACATGAGATGTAAGTGCTGGGTCATCATGGCAGTCTTACCTTAGGCAGCTCTCTCAGCTGGTTGGCGTCCAGGAGCAGCTCCTCCAGACTGCGGTTGTAGCGGTAGATCTCATCGGGCACCGCTGTGAGCGAGCAGTGCCGCTTATCCACAGATTCAACGTGACGGTTGCACCGCCACAGCGGGATACACTTCAGCATGTCCCGGGCGCACTCAGCCCCTCCGCATCGGGGACTCACTTAAGCAGCCAAATGAGGAGGATACAGGCTGGTGCTGCCGTGTCTCTCCCTGGACTTTATCCACCAAAAGCGGTCAAATAAAAGCCCCTGCGTGAACGTTTCTCCAGCAAATGTCCACTGACTCCAATGATGGTAGGGGACATCCAGATGATTAGTCCAGTCGAGAGTTAACGAGTTAGCTCTTCATAATGAGCTTATTTCATCATACACAAGACGAGTTACTCAGCAAATTCACAGTTTGGTTCAATTTAAGACGAGTGAAGTCAACTGCAAACTCACATTTTATGTTGTAAATTACACAGTTTTGCAGTATAAAAATCTCCTCGCTGAATTAAACGAGATTATGTCGCACGGAACAAGTGACGCCACTTAGCCGTTGTTATACTTAACATGTATAAGAAGCTGGGTTTAAATACGCCAAATTCGTCGGTTGATGTCACGTGCCCTTTTATCAGGCATGGTTTGTCTTGTAATAATAAAAAAAGAGATCTAATAATCAAACTACATTATGTCCGTGAGGCCGCTGTACACACGACGATATGCTTGCTACAGCTAACTGATTAGCCAGCTGCAGAACGCTATACTTCTACAAAATACAACAGCCAGCCTCTAAACAAAGACAAAACAACTCCAAACTACTTACAGATGTGTGTGTCTCTTATATATTTGAGATATAAGAGGGACTGTTATGATGAGATCACATACACAGCAGCAACAGGCTAAGAGCAGCAGGCCGGTCTGTGTGTGCGTATGTGGGGGGCTGGGCTTGATCTCACCCGCTCCAGAGACTCTCCACCGGCTTTGTGCTCCTCTGCTGCCCGTCCTAGTATCGAGTCCAGACTGATTCGTCACAAACCTCTCTATCCTCCTCATGTAGATGGTTAGCTTTAGGACGGACGCACGCGCGCGACGCTCCTCCTGGGCTTTCTCTGCCGGGGAATTTCCTGCTCTTGTAGGCGAGTGTGTGGAGGTACTGAGTTAAGTACGGCTTCAGTAGCTGATACATTTCCAGCTCCGCCTCACTGTTGTGAGTCTCTGTGAGCGCTTCTCGCACGCAACTCCAACGGCACACAGCATCTCTCTAGCTCCTGCGAATAGCGACCTCTAGGAGTCTGGAGGAAGAGAGGAAGCGCTGAAGGGAAGCTAATGTTCGTGCACCGCCCTGCGGAAAGTTCTGGAACTGCAGCGTCGCATGGTAAGGCTATTGCTCGAGGCCCGTTTGGTCATTTAAGATACTCCGAAGTTTTTTGGTGGTGGTCTTTTTCTCTTCTTCAATAAATCAATGCTATTGGTCACCCTTTACGTCTTGTCTGTCTGTTTTACAAATATTTAGCCAATGAAAGTTCTTAAAAAGAGCTTGTGTAAATCTTGTTCATCCTCAAACTGTCAGTAAACCTGATAATTCCGCCCCTCTATCTGATAACTCCGCCCCTCTATCTGATAACTCCGCCCCTCTATATGATAACTCCGCCCCTCTATCTGATAATTCCACCCCTCTATCTGATAACTTCGCCCCTCTATATGATAACTCCGCCCCTCTATCTGATAATTCCACCCCTCTATCTGATAACTCCGCCCCTCTATCTGATAATTCCACCCCTCTATCTGATAATTCCGCCCCTCTATCTGATAATTCCGCCCCTCTATCTGATAACTCAGCCCCTCTATCTGATAATTCCACCCCTCTATCTGATAACTCAGCCCCTCTATCTGATAATTCCACCCCTCTATCTGATAACTCAGCCCCTCTATCTGATAATTCCGCCCCTCTATCTGATAACTCCGCCCCTCTATCTGATAACTCCGCCCCTCTATCTGATAACTCCGCCCCTCTATCTGATAATTCCACCCCTCTATCTGATAACTCAGCCCCTCTATCTGATAATTCCGCCCCTCTATCTGATAACTCAGCCCCTCTATCTGATAATTCCACCGCTCTATATGATAACTCCGCCCCTCTATCTGATAATTCCACCCCTCTATCTGATAACTCAGCCCCTCTATCTGATAATTCCGCCCCTCTATCTGATAACTCAGCCCCTCTATCTGATAATTCCACCCCTCTATCTGATAACTCAGCCCCTCTATCTGATAATTCCACCCCTCTATCTGATAACTCCGCCCCTCTATCTGATAATTCCACCCCTCTATCTGATAACTCCGCCCCTCTTTATGATAACTCCGCCCCTCTATCTGATAATTCCACCCCTCTATCTGATAACTTCGCCCCTCTATATGATAACTCCGCCCCTCTATCTGATAATTCCACCCCTCTATCTGATAACTCCGCCCCTCTATATGATAACTCCGCCCCTCTATCTGATAATTCCACCCCTCTATCTGATAACCCCGCCCCTCTATATGATAACTCCGCCCCTCTATCTGATAATTCCACCCCTCTATCTGATAACTCCGCCCCTCTATATGATAACTCCGCCCCTCTATCTGATAATTCCACCCCTCTATCTGATAACTCCGCCCCTCTATATGATAACTCCGCCCCTCTATCGTCACGGAATCTTGACTGAATGAACTGTAGTTCCACAGCAGCCGCACAGCAGACAGCAGCTGAAAGACGTTTTGCAAGGGTAAACAAATATCTTGTTGTTTGAATAAGTACTAAACACTATGTATATAAAGGACCATATTTTATTTATTTGATGTCTGACTGAGATATGTGGGACCTGAGAGAGAGGTCTAGCATTTGCCATCTAGTCAGATACATAGTATACACTTAAATAGCCTGTATATTTGCATTCATCTTTTATAAAATGAGATTTTGGCCAAAAAAATGTATTTTACAACAGGAAAAACTGAGCGCCCATATAACTACAATAAACTAGTTTGTAACCTGTTGATGAAAATGTATGTTGCCGCCGGCGCCGTTTTAATGACGGACAAAATGCATTTGTGCACATTGGCTGGTCAAAAACTTCGTAACTGCATTTGAGTTTGACTTTTGTAAAATGTTAACAATATATTGATAAGTAATACAACAACATATAATTTGTTTTTACCATCGGAAAATCATAAGCACAGGTGCACTCCCGCGCTGTTTCGTACTGGAACTCACCGAGTGATCCTCGTCACCTAGGTAACATATATTTCTAAGAAAATTCTAGTTTGATTTATAATTGCTGACACACTTAATTTATTAACATTTAATCATGTTAAGGTAATAATATTCAATTATGGTTAATTCAAGGCTGCTAATAGGCTATATGCACATATTCGCTACTAGCTAATTTTTTAATCTAGTGTTCTACTCTCCGCTCGTCTTCAAAAGTTTTTAGGGCCTTAGCCCTTTAGGGCCTGGTCTGGGTTCAACCATTTCGACACGCAAAGTGAAGCATTCACGTGACTGGAAAGAAAGCGAGGCTTCGTTTTTCCTTGATCACTTGTTTCTCTGAAAACAATACGCGTTCCGATGCGAAGCATCATGAGAAATTTCGCTTTGAACTCGATAGGCCTACACTCTTTGAAGCTTCAGTCAGTGTCATATGTAACATCACTAGTTTTGAGTTTAGTTAATAAAGTGTGCTGCTTGTGGATCCTGCTTCCTCCTGATTCAACCACATCGTTACAAACATGAACTAACAATTAGCAATAGCATAATCTTAGTTAATCTCAACATTTACTAATATATTATAAGATCAACATTTGTATTTGTTAACATTAGTTAATACACTGAACTAACTTGAATATAAACATTTTCATTAACAAAGGCTAATAAAATATATTATTCGTTGTTAATTCATGTTAGTAAATGCATTAACTACTGTAAATAAATGAAACCCTATTTCCAAGACATTTCAACAAATAATAGAACAAACTTATAATTAAAAAATTGTACACATGTATAATTGTAATATATAATCAATAATAATATTAATAATAATAAATAGGAAATTTATCCACTTAACTCTTGAAAAGAACAGTTTACTTTTCAGTCACATTATTTAATTGCATTCTTAAAAAAAACTTCTTGTCATCCCTAAATAAAAACAAAATGTAAAGGGCTCTTTGGAATCGTCCAACTGGTTCATGAGATTTCGGAGGGCCATTTCCTTGTCCTCCTCTTCCATTTTGAGGAAAAGAAGCTCTTCCACGGTGGCCCCTGAACACGTCCGTTGAATGTATCTATTGCACAGCCAATTTCATGTGTCTGATTATTGGGAGTTCCTTCATTATAAAATGGCAAAGAATAGCGAAGTTTTAATATTAATGTAATATTTGTCCTGTTACAAATCTTTTGGTTGATGTATTGGTTGGGAAAGGGTGTGATGTAGTGTGAGCTGGAGAGAAATAAGGAGATGCCTTTAAAAAAAAAAACCTCCAAAGTTAGAGAATAAGTGCCCTCCATCTCCTTATATTTGGAAAGTCATACTTTAAGATGGAAATATAAAGAAAACCTTAAATGTCAACTGTATCCATGCAATTGCTTGAGCTGGTAATTATTTACAGATCATAATTCCAAGCAAGCTCCCAACACAACTTGCAGAGAGTAAACTGAAAAACAATAAAACTCAGGAAAATGTTGTGAAATGGGGAGTTTTTTTTTCTTCTTTTACTCAGAGACATAATATAAATATAACAGAATCCATCTATTTCATCGCTGTTGTCAGACTCCTTGTGCATTCAAAAATCTCACTGGATTATTACAATTAAATTAAATCCCAGGGTTGGCGCAAACTAAACTGAAACATACCTGGCTAAGCATCTAAACCGGCTTCATGGTATAGCCCCCAGGTGGAATTCTGAATTCTAAACTTACACTCACCAGAAGAAATCACTCCGCCCAAGTAGTAGTGCTTCGCCTTCTGAGAACATAGTTCCCAGTATGTATACGGTTAAAAGATGCCTGTCTCATATGATCTTGTTATTTGTACACACTGTGACTATACAAATCACAACATATAAATAGGAAAATGTTGCCATTATTTTGTCACTTATTGGGAGCAGTATGCTAGCTGGAGCCATTTACTCCCAGTCTTTGTGCTAAGCTAGGCTAGCGGTAGGTGCGTCAGACAGAGTTACAGCACACACGGAGACAAGAAGGGTATGTATGGACTTATCGAACTCTGGGGGATACGGTGAATAAGCTAAAGTCCCAAAAAGTCAGAGTGTTACTTTAATATGAATCAGCACTAGATAGGAAACATGCTAGTGACATGTACTTCATCTTCTTTTAATCCTTGGTCAAAAAGTTCAAGAAAATATTTAATGTGACACTCTACATAATACCCATATCTGGTTATTTATGGAAATCAAATTTTTACAATTTAAAAGTATTTCATAATTCACAATTTTTGCAACTGCTGGTTTTTGTACTGCAAATTCTAAATTCTATTAAGAATCAGTAGCAAATTTCCAGTTTTAAACTTTTATTTTCTACTGTGTGTATAATGGTGTGCGTTTGTGTGGTGTTCATCAGGGGAGTGGCCAAGCCTTTATGTCCTGATCCAACCATCCATATAAATGACGGGACAACACTGCATATTAGACAAATTTATTGTTTTGGTAAAGCCAGAACCAATGTCACCAACACAATGTTTAGAATCTGAACACAATGTCAGTGGAGAAAAAGTTGCCATTTGTAAAAAAAAAGAAAAAAAAAAAAAAAAAGAAAAGAAAAGTGTGTGGTAATGGGGGAAATTTTATCTTTTCTTCAAAATTAGAAAACAAAACCCTGCAAATGATAATGACTGTTAAAAAAATGCAAATCTTTCACAGTAGGTGACACAAAGTAAATGTATGAGGAGCATGTTTTTTTATCCTAAGCTAAATCCCACCATTGGGATTTTTCCAATAATATTATTACTATCAACATCAATAAAAAAATAATTACAGGTTTCAAAGAGGCCCGGATCTCAAGCAGCAGTGATGAAAGCTGGGTAAGTTTGAGTGCCAAGAAACGGGGCCAGTGGCCATTTCGGGACAGTCTTATGCAGTGAGGTCACTGTTATTAAAACGCTCTTGATCGTACAACTCGGCAACAACCTTGCGACCTGCAAACCAGCGGTTGTTGAGAGCTTGGATGGCCTTGTTCATTTCATCAGCATCAGAGAACTCCACGAAGATCTTCACTATTATCTCAGCATCGTCCTCCTCACCCTGTCGTTCCTGGTATATGATAACCCGATTAACAGCACCGTACTTCCCACATTCCTCCATCACTTCACCTTCCAGGTCATCGTCAATGTCCTCTGGGCCCACCATGTTGCGTAGCACCATAACTGTTGACTGAATGTGGGCAAAGAGAGATAGAAAAAAAGGATCAACTATAAATGACATTAACATTTTAAACTTGGCTTCTTGCATAAACTTTTGATTTATTCATTCAATGCCTCCCTAGTAGTGCTCAAAAATTAGTATGATGCAAACTTAAGTAATTTTTTAGTCACTTCTGAATTACTGCTCTTAACTTGCTTTCAGGACTGACCCTTTTACAATTGTGTCTCTATAATCTTTTAAGGGTTGGTTCACCAAAAAATATTTTGTCATTAATTACTCACCCTCATGTCTTTCTAAACCCTTAAGACTTTAGTTCATCTTCTGCTCTTTTTGATGGAATCTGAAAGCTTTCAATCCCTCCATTGACAGCTACGCAACTGACACTTTGACCCTTCAAAAAGTTAATAAAGAGATCGTAAAACTACTCCATATGAATTGAGCCGTTTAGTCCAAATTTTCTGAAGAGACTCGCTTTATACGATGAACAGATTTAATTTA
Source organism: Meda fulgida (assembly GCA_030578275.1). Taxonomy (NCBI): domain Eukaryota; kingdom Metazoa; phylum Chordata; class Actinopteri; order Cypriniformes; family Leuciscidae; genus Meda; species Meda fulgida. The sequence goes on from CM060622.1 coordinate 28,170,860, forward strand.
GGCTTTTATTCACATATAAACATTCATCAACTTGCACATCAGTCATGATAAACGGAAGCTCAAGCATGTGTTCACTTGATGTGCGAAAACCAATGAGGTTCATTCTCATTTCGGAGCACGTTTGAGCATCCGCAAGAACCAATGGGGTTTGTTCTCGCATCAAGCAGGTTCGAGGTTATGTTCATATGTGAATAAAAGCCTAAATTCAATCTGTTCATCATATAAAGCGTTAGTCTCTTAGAAAATTGACTAAACCGGTCAATTCATATGGAGTAGTTTTACGATCTCTTTATTAACTTTTTGAAGCTTCAAAGTGGTAGTTGCGTAGCGGTCTATGGAGGGAGAGAAAGCTCTCAGATTTCATCAAAAAAAAATCTTAATTTGTGTTCTGAAGAGAAACGAAAGTCTTACGGGTTTGGAACGACATGAGGGTGAGTAATTAATGACAGAATTAGAATTTTCGGATGAACTATCTCTTTAACATACAAACAAGGTGATGCTGTCTAACCTTTGACAGTATGACCGTTGGTTTTCCTCCACTTGCACTGACACTTAGCTGCTCCAGTTCACTGTCCTGTCCATTTCCAACTGGCGCACTTGGATCTTCTTCAGGCCGCCTCTTGTCTTCCTCTCTCTTAACTTCTGTATGTGTTTGAGCTGTAGATGTTGGTGTTCCCACAGAAGCAGATGTGACTGGTGGGGATGCTAGTACTGGGTTAACCAAACCAACCTGGGGGACTACAGGGAGAGTGGGGCGAGCAGGTGTCACACCTATCGAATGGATTAACAAGAGAATTATTCAGTTAAGATTAAATTCTCTCTTTAGAGAACAATTTTAGAACAGATTGAAATGCTTTATAAGCTTTCATTTGTGTGACAATTTTATCCAGCTAGATTTTCATGATTCTGAAAGTTTGCTGTTAATAAGATGCTGTAATGGTACCCCTTGAATGTGTATCAATTCAATGCCTCCTCACACCAACACAGCACCACCAAGTAGTAGTTTTATGTAACAGCAACAGCAGCTCTAGGCATGCGACTAAAAGCAGGAATATTATTCCTCTTATTATTCTCATATAAAGAGATTAGAACACTCAAACATTTCAAAATGTTGCATTGGCGACATGCGAATGTTGGTCTGAAGATATTAAAATGTTTATTGCACCAAACATTCATTCAGGTGTGAACAGGCCATCAGGAGGGTTAATAATTCAATTTAAACTGCATTAGGCCATTAAAAGTAGTCAAAGATCACTGTTCATTGACTTTTGCAGACCTGTGATGATGCCAGGGGCCTGGGCAGCCAGTACAGCCTGTGGAAGTCCCATTTGCTGACTGAGAATGTGTGCTGGTGAAGCAAGAGAACCCAGCACTGTCGCTCCAGCAACAGCCTCCTACAAATACATTAAAACAAATATGAAATCCCTGATTTCAAATCCTGGTTTCAGTCTGATCTAGTTTGATGAGCAAATAGACAGAGTAACACAACATACACAAGAGATTGTTCAAAATGTTTAACCATGCGCAGCTGTAAATGCAAATCTACCAAATTTCCAAAATTTGACTACTACCCTTATAATAGTAAAGCAGTGTTCAGCCTAATCTAAGGTTTAATTCTCACCTGGGCAGTGATCTTTGCGGTGGCAGCAGCAGCCGCCACAGCTGCAGCAGGGGGCAGACCTCCAGGGGTCATAGGTGTCAAGAGAGGCATGGGAGGGGTAACAGCCTTCCCCACTCTTAGGTACTGACCTCCAAGGTCAAACAGGTTCATAGATGAGACAGCATCCAGCGATGACTGAGGCTTATCGTATTCTACCCATGATGAAATGGACAGACCAGTTCCTCAATTGAGGCTTTTGTTTTCATACATTTCTTGAATCTTTAGTAACATTAACACATTTTATTCTTTCTTGCACTATTTTCCTTTAGTTGATGTACTTGTAATTGAAAGGAAAACACTGCTAGCATCTTTCTAATGTCTCTAAATCTGTACATACATAAGTCTTTTGTAACCATTCACAATTTAACTTGCCATCTCTATAGGTAAAGAACATGGCACAACTCAATGAACTTCACTGGAAATATCTGGATCTGAGAAAGACATTTCATAAATACTGTGGAATTTAATTCAGTTGTACAGTAGTACAACATACAGCAATGACCCAATCTTCACACAGTGTTTATAATGCTTACTAGAACAGCTCACCAATAAATCCGTAGCCCTTGTGCTTTCCCGTGGTGGGTTCCCGCACCAGCATGCAACTTTTAATCTTTCCGAAGGCCTCAAAGACGCTCTTGATGTCCTCGTCAGATAGATCAGGGTGGATAGAGGCAACATAGATTCGGTTGAAGGCACGTGCCTCCTCTGCCAGTTGGTCAATGATAGGCTGCGCCTGTCCAATGTTACTTGGCCGCCCCACCTACAGTACACATACCAGCACATGGGCCACTAAGTGAAAGTGTATAAAGGAATGAGTGTGTGCGTGTGTATGTAAATGCACGTGGTTGAGAAAGGGAAGAATGGGAAAAACTGCACTACCAGTCTAAAAAAGAACTTAAGTACAATATAAGATAAACTTTAATGTAGCTCAGCCCTCAAACTAATTAAGTTATCAGAAGACATTTTCACTATGCTAAAAATTTACATACATGGGAAATACATTCAGTGATAACCTTTATATGTTGTTTTGCAAGCTTGTCATGTAAAAAAAAAATATACAGGTTTTTCTTTCCTTTTTTTACAAAGGCAATAGCTAATTCTTGTCTAGTCACTATGAGATCATAGATGTTAAAGGAAAATAAAAGTTTGATTAATGTTTGATCACTAATATGTGTCTGTGATTGTTAAAAAAACAGTTTGTTTTTTATTTGGTGGCATCTGTACTGCAGTTGGGGCGGCCAAGCAAACACCAGCCAGGCGCAGCTCATCATCAGCACATCCCAGACAGAAAAGAGCCTGCCTCAAACGAACAATTCTTTCTGCAGCTCCTAGAGAAAATGAGCTCCGAAAACAAACACACAGTATGGAAGCATGACATCGCATACGCTCACATTCAGGTTAGAGGACAGAAACACACATGAAGAGGAGAGCACCCAAGTAGTGCACAACCGCGTACGTACACACACACACACACACACACACACACACACACACACACACACACACACACACACACACTGGCAGGGCTACAGTAAGTCTACTGACAGCTTCTCTGCATCTTGCAAACACAAAAGCACAAGATCATAAAAAATAGCTCACTGCCAGAGAGCAGGAGTTTCTAGAAGAGGAGTTTTAGATTGATTGTCCTGTTTGGAACCCACCTTAATGTTCCTCCCACCCAGCATGACTGAGTTCATCTGCTCCAAGGCCAGCTGAGCTGCTTCAGGAACTTCATACTCAACAAAGGCAAAGCCCTGTGACAGAATTTCCAATGTGTACAATGTTTACATGCTTCCTGCCTTTCACGTTAGGGTGAATTTCACTTAAGATTATATGGGTCATATTCAATTCAAAAGTTTGGGGTCAGTAATTTTTTTTGAAAGAAATACTTCTATTCTGAAAGGATGCACTGAATTGATCAAAAGTAACAGTAAAGACATTATAATGTTACAAAAGATTTCTATTTCAAATAATTGTTCTTTTTAACTATCAAAAAATCCTGCAAAAATGTATCACAGTTTCCACAAAAATATTATTTGTGGAATACATTGATAGTAATAAGTAATGTTTCTTGAGTAGCATATCAGAATGACTTCTGAAGGATCATGTAATTGAAGTAATGAAAAAAAAAAGCTTTGCATCACAGAAATAAATTGTATTTGAAAGTATATTCAAACAATTATTTTAAATTGTAATAATATTTCACAATACTGTTTTTTTCTGCATTTTTCATCAAATAAATACAGGCTTGATGACTTTTTAGTTTAGACTAAAATATATAAATAGTAATGTTTTAAAAGTCTTTACCCACACTGAACACATTCATATAATTTGTAGCACTACCGTACTACATTCTACAGTGTCTATTTGGAAACGTATTATTTAATTCTGCAGATTTGGGAAAAAAAATACAACTCAGAAATGTTTTAGACTCTAAAAGCATACCTTGTGTTTCATGGTGACAGAGTCCCAGGACATATCAATGCTCTTAATGGGACCAAAGGGGGCGAAGGCCTGCCGGATGGTATCCTCCCCCAGCTCATAATAAATGGAGCCCACATACACACGACACATGATGGCCAGAGCTCTCTGCCTCTGTGCTGCCACCTGGTGGTCATGAAAGGAAGAGACAACAGGAGAGAATATTGGCTACTGGATAAAAAACGGGAAAAACAGCACCAAAAACAATGATCAAATATAGCAAGGGATTTAAGTTTTTTTAGCTTGTTTCTAGTGCTAGTTTCCACTTTTTTTGGTCCTCTATGCTTACTCATTACTTACATCACTTACCATTAAAGACAAGCACAGCATCGTGAATTAGGAACATGTGGCACAGCCCCTTCTTACCATTTCGAGAGTGCTGCTTGCACGTTCCTAAATTAGCGTGTGTGCTTGCAGACTAAAACATGTAGCGTTATAACTAACCTGAATTCTATCCAAGAATACTGATAGCCTAAATAGTTAACATTTCAAAGTAACCCCTTAGCACAACTAAATACCCTGCATAATGAGCTGATGTGAAATCAGTTCTCTTTTCATGAGGTGAGCTTTTGGACTTACATATCAGATCACTGTTGAGGGAGAATCAGCATAAATCTATCTATTTTACACTTTTTTTCTTCTTTTTTTAAAACCAAACACCACTTTTATCATTCTTTAATCACTTATCATTCAAGATTTACATTGTATGTCTGTCACAAGACGAAAGTATACGATCACACACAAGGCTCAAAGTTTAGGCAGATTCAATTTGGATTGTCGTAGTGACCGCTATCCCTCTTTTTCAGCAGACAAACATGACAATTATATGCCACAGCATATTCACAAAGGAGAAATGGATCATCCACACCATCCACAACACACAATCCCCACAAGATTTCTTGTGACAAAAAAGGCTTCAGGTTGAGAAATAAACTTCAATCAATGACCAGTTAAATGAGGGCGCGCACACACACACACACACAAGTGGCCATGCAGTGATTCAGGATGGCAAATATGGGAAGGATTGTCAGTAAATGAGAAGTGTCCTGTGTAATTGTCAATTGTCTCTCTATAATGACATATAATATCCCGTTCCTGTTATTTAAAACAGCTCCCATGGCATTCATTAACACTGAAACAGTACAGTCAGTTTATGGAGGTAGTTCATGTTGTGTCATCTTGCATCCTGCTCAATGAAATGGGTGACCAAAAACAAACATTTCATTCACAACAAAGCCAAGTCTGCTTTTTAAATATGCTGCTGCAATGTCTAGTGTATCAGGCCAATGCCGGTTAAAGAAGGGTAACGGTCATTATGCCAAAATGCGTACAGAAGGTAAATAATAGTTAATTAATCTATTGACCGATTGTAAAGATGAGAGAGGATCTCCAAAGCCCATTGTCACTGCTGCCATCTGAAACACAGTAAAGATGGAAAAGTGCTGAAAAAGGTTAGATATCTCTTTTATCCTTTGAAGACAGACATAGTATTCCAGACAGTCTCTCTGACTGGTGGTCAATGCCTCCGAAATCAACTTTAAACTCTGCCCACCTCTTTAAATCACCACTAAAATTTGACTGAAACCTGAAACATTTCACAGTTAAAGCAACAGACACTAATAGGCATTGCTTTCAACAAAGGCAACAAGTAGGCTGCTCAGATTTTCCAAGAAATAAACTGAGCACAGGGTGTATATAAATATCCTTTGGATATTACTTGTTGACTTTTCAGTCATCATGATGTCTGCTTGGGAAGTGCAGTGCATGCAGTACTGTCCAATTTCTTGATTCATAGATACATTTAAACAAACACTTAATCTAGGTGTGGCAGTAACAAGTATGAGTCCCAGAAATACCAGACCCCAAACAAATAATGCATGATGAGTTCCAGTGGAGTGTTTCAGTCTAATCCTTAGGCTAATCTGACAAAAAAAAAAAGAGCATTCACAAAATTTGTGATGTGTGGGACAACTGAAGGGACTTCTTGAAAGTCAAAAACTTGCCATTATCAATTTCGCACAGCTTACAGGAGTTGTCCTTACAGATATCATGTTGTTTAAAAAGAGTGATTAGAGTCATTAAAAATGTTTAAAATGTCATGATATTCATGAATCCTAATGTATAAATAAAATAGCACCCAATATTTTGTAAGATGCAAGTATGAAATATGAATTCCTTTTGCAGACTTCTGTAGGACTTATAATGCTGAAAAGACAATGAACCCTTTACATGACATGCCAGTGGGTACACCATGTGGTTTTAGTTACACTACTGGTGACAAAATCAGATGCATCAATTCTGTAAATTCTCTCAAACAAGAAAGCAACATTTTATACATTTAAAGCATTCTTCATATTCAGATCATCGTATCAGCTCACCTGTAAGTTAGTGAGCTGCTGCTGCTGGTGGGCGATGGTCTGTTTCACTAAAACACTCTTGATGCTCTGTTCCATTGCATACTTCTTAGCCTAAACAAGAGAACAAAAATTAAGCAAGGAGGATAATGAGTTTTAGTTCACCCAAAAATGAAGATTACCCCATGATTTACTCAGCCTCAAGACATCCTAGGTGTGTGACATTCTTCTTTCAGACAAATACAATCGGAGTTATATTAAAAAATGTCCCGACTCTTCCAAGCTTTATAATATGAGTGAATGCCTCACATGGGCTAGGTAAATCAGGGTGAGTAAATCATGGCCTGATTTTCAGTTTTGGGTGAACTATGCCTTTAAGAGTGGCTATTTACTATATCATTCCAAACGCACTATTTTTCCGAGTGCTTATTACTACAATGGCTATGTTTACATGCACAACTTTTGTTTCAATCGGACCAAATTCATTCTGATTGATGACACTGAATGTAGTGTTTACATGAACGCTAAACGTGATTGGGTGGATGTGCGCGTTTATATGTCACAAGCTTCAAATCGGGATAGATTTTTGACAAGCGCACACTGCACGAATATCAGGGTTGCCAGATGCCAGCAAGGTTTTTCAGCCCAAAACCTTGTCAAAAACCGCGAGAATGCATAAAAAACCGCCCAATTTTTGGGGGGTTTTATTTTCTCGTTTAAACACATTGAAATCATGAACAAGCTTTAAAATGACCCATTGGTCGTTGTACTTAGGCGTCCATTCGTTTTTCCTTTAACCCGTAATTGAAAAATGAACGGTTGTTGTATTTTTAAAACGCAAAGTTGAACACCAAAATTTGAATTTGAACTGTAGGCCTATACACCAAATGCTGCGCAAATATAGCATATATAGCCTATATATACTGACGTATTTTCAGATTTTTGTTTATGACTTTTTGCCCCTTTATTAAAAATTTAAAATATTCACAAATGAATATGGACAAAATGGTTTTCTAAGGCCAAACACTATTTTTAAGGCTATAGAAGATTTATAGGCTATTAATAATAAATATTTCTGAAAAAGTAACGAGGCATTTGAATTGTTTATTAATGAACTAGTATTTTCTAAATCGGCTGGAAACATACATCTCCGCTGTAAAGCGGATGCGCCTTTAGATCAGAAATTCATATGGATTACATAATCAGACTGTATTTGCTTTCGATTCGAATTTGTTTGTTTAAAAGTGGACATTTCAAGCTTTAACCTACATAGGCTGTATTTTGTTTCAGTTCATTTTTGACGGTTCAGTTCACGGAGACCATAAAAGAGCGCGAATGATTGTTTTATTTTATTTTACAAAAGCACAACGTGGATTTTTCACGAGTGATGATATTACTGCACCGAGTCGAAGTGCTCCCAAGCACTTGCTATGGTATTCCACCATACAATATAGTTATCCATTTTACACGCTTAGAAAAGCGCAACGTTTTATTTTGTGTCACTGTTCTTGGTCGAGTTACACTACTCGAGTAACTGTATTTAAATATGGAAAACGTGGAGGTGTTTGGTCGCTTCTCTGCTTGGATCCGATTGAATGAACTGGGCTAAGCTAAGTGCTAACAAAGTTTCGCCGAAAGACAGAGCGATTTAGTCCACGCACTGAGACGAGAGAGGTATGTATCAACTCATCTTAGTTAAGGGAATTACAGTTTAATATGAAAAAACGGTGGAGTATCCCTTTAATATTTATACTTTTCTGGTCATAATTTGGAGACAATGAGCATATGAACCAATTTCCCATGCTGCTTATATTTATCACGCAGTAAAAATGCCCCTCCCCGTGTCCAAAACAAGTTGTCTGTGGATGAGAATCCGAAACAAGGACTGGTGGGACCTTGTCCTGCTCCACTTCACAGACGCTGAGGGAAAGGAGAATTTTAGAATGGCAGGACACTCATTTATGACACTTTATACAGCAGGAAGAACAGCTCATTCAGCGTGTCATACGTCATTTCGCTATTTCAACATCATTGCACATGCCCAGTCCTTTCAGTTTCGGTTTTCAATCCGATCACGTGTTTACCGTTCCACTCGATCAGATTAAAAAAGGAATAAACCACCCCTTTCAATCGGATAGAAATTGAATTCGGATCGAGCTCAATCGGATCGATATGGTGTTTACATGAAGGCATTTCAGTCCGATTAAGCATTCAATCTGATTACTAACAGATTATTTGGTTGCATGTAAACATAGCCACTGACAATTCTGAACATGAACATGCTTGTTTGCAGAGAATTCTTTCAACGCAAAGGTCAAACAGAAATAGTTGCTGATGAACAGTGGTCAAGTTTGGTAAAAAGGTATCCTACAAAAAAAGTGTACCAACCTTCAAAATGAAAAAAGCTCCAATCCGACTTACGCAGAAGCATCCTGTGGCCTTGACTCTTAATTATGAATCTATTATTAGATGGAGCTGTGGCACAGCAGTAATACACAAGCTCTTGACACATTGGAGCAGGTGATGCAGGATGGAGTTTGGCCCATGACCTGTACTGATCCCAATCCCCCCCCTATTTACTATTAGATTACTATTACCTTCTGTAGCGCCTCCTGCTGCTCCGGAGTAAGAGGCGGTAATCCAAGCTTTGCACCTGTGCCTTGTCCATTCTCCATCATCAGACCTTTGCCTCACTGAGAATGGACATAAGAATGAAATAAGAATAAATTCAAGTTGAACTGAGACTAGATAGTGAGTCTACTTAGCATCTGCATATGTTAACTTATGGCTTCTTCAATCTTAAAACAGACAAAGAAAGAAAGAAACCAAGGGTATTCAACTTAAAAAATTAGGCAAAAAACAATTCTGAAGCTTACCTATGAGGCGAACCTTACTGTGCCAACCAGGATCGGGAAGCCCGTGTAGAGTTGCTGGCAAAGCACTCACAATTTAACAATGATCTGTGGTTCATGGAAACGCATATAGAATAATGTAAATAACTGTTCAAGTGCAATGAGATGAACCTATTAAAGGGAAAGCTGTCTCACTTTCTTCCATGGAACACAAAAGGTTAAGGCCTCAATCACCAATTACTTTTTCAATTCATCTCCTTTTGAGTTTCACAGAAGAAAGTCTGTCAAACAGTTAGCAACAACATTAAACAAATTTTATTTTAGGGAACTATCCCTTTAAGAAACTGCTAGTAGTCATTATAATACAGTATATTGTCTTTCCTGACAGAAACATGCTAATACACTGCACTTTCTTCATGCTCAATCCAATTTACGACTAGATCATTTATTCTGCAAGATGCAAACTGGTAAGATTGAATCTATCATAAACCTGATTCACGAGCCAGTAGTATTTGTACTGAAAACAATGTTCCCATAAAAATCGTATAAGAAACATTACAAAACTAGACCACTCATAGAAACCTTCATTTGCGTTTGGTTTTGGTGGTCTTTCTGGCTTAACGTAAACACACAATCATCACTAAAGTGAACTGAGAGTTTTAGCACCTTCAGACTGGCTATATATCAACAAAGAGAGGCTGAAGACACGGTCGTGGCGCGCTTGTGCTGGTAAATTACAGCTGCAAACATCCTAGCTGACTTACTGCTTTTAGATGCAGTGGTTTGGTCAAGCGGTGCAGGATTCATATGCTTCTTAAACAAACGGTAGCCGCTTAGTAATATATGGTAAATACTAGAGAATTCTAAAATAAGCGCCATAGCAATTTGCTGCTAGCCTAGTTAGCAATGAACAGAAGCTAACGAGCCTCCATGCAGGCCTCGTGTACACACGACTAAAGATATATTGAACCAGTAAGAGGCTTATTGCGACTAATTTCATCTGTACTAACTATAACCACGGATATGTTAAAAAAAACTATTTTTATATTTAGGTAAACACGTTAGGTAATCATCATTACCGCAGTGTTCCGCGTTACCGCCATGTAGTGATCCACATTGAAAACGCTTGCAGCCCCACAGAAACACGGCAGAACCTAGAGCTGTCCGCGCGGCTTCCGGTAGCGCCGCGGCTGCTGCTGATCACGTGATCGAGAACGGTGGCAAATGGACTGATGGCTCATGGCGAATATTCTCACATTTTATGAATGTATTTTTAAGCTTTTCACCTTTGAAATACAGTTTAATGTTTATTTGTTTTTTTGCTTATTTATGTGGAAAATGTGACGGTCGTACAAGCAAAGCCTAGTGTATTTGAGCCAAGACACGCCTCCTGCAGACGATAAAATCTCAAACCAGCAGCTGCCTTTCTAGTTTTGTAAAAAAAATCATAGACGATTTCAAACAAACATCTTCTTCTCTGGTGCAACAGCAATCGTTTTCTCATTTAAGTATACTGCCGCCCCCTGGGCATAAAATGGGAACGAATTTAGAGGCATTGCATTGTCAGTGTCCTTCTTCCATTCAGTAAACACTGCTGTATCGTATCATCTGATTTATTGGCAATGTCACACTGTAAAAAATGTAAATGTAAAAAAAAAAATACTAATATTTATTTAGCTTAAATAATATCGTAAAAAGTCTTATAACTTTTAGCAGAAAACCTGGCAGAAATGCTCCGTCTGATCTTTACCTTAACTGGGGTGTGTTTTCCAAAAGCAACTATGTTCGCAAGTTCAGTCGTTACCTACAGAGATCAACGGAACTTAAGACAATTATAGTCGGCTAACGGTGGGAGAAACGCACCACTGAATTCAACTGTAAACCAGCAGGTTTACGAGAAACATTACCCTTAATGCGGAAGTAGGAAGTAAAAAAAAAACATTAACACCTTCTAGACGATCCTCGATCTTTGTATACTTCGTGTCTGTTCGATTTTGTGTTTAATGCCATAAATGATTTTTGAACTTAAGTGTAGTAGATGCGCGGCGCCGGAGACTGTAGCAGCGCTGAAGTTAACATCTCTGTCATGCTGTGGGTAGGCTACTGCACTCTCTGGACAGCAAAAGTTGCACCTGTAATTCCGGAGCTTTTCTCAATAACGTTACTGTAACGGCGATTAAAATATTAGCTTACTGTTAGAAACTGTTTAAAAATCTATGCGGAGCATATGCACCCGCTTCAGAAAAGGTTAATGCATTTTACTATTTGACGGACCGAGAGTAAAACGTGGCATGGATGTTCTTCTGGCGGCAATAGAGATGCTAACGAACCCATCTGGACACCAAGAGCACTGTGAGTAAGCCTGTCCCAATAGTTAAGAAATCGCGTGATCATTGTTATCTGTAATATATTTTTGTATCTAATTACATCTAGTGGTTAAGTTGAGTGAAGAGAAGCCAGATCCAAGCCCACCTTCTTGTGGTCAACCCAGCAGTGCGTTTGACATTTGTGTGGAGTTAAAACAAGATTCTGATGTTAAAGATGAGGAGGCCTCTGGCATGTGTCCAGCCAGCCCGCATTCACTCCTCCAGGATTCAAGAACCATGCTCACAGATAGGGAAGAGGCTGGAGTCCCAAAACAAGGTAAAACGGCCAAGCAAATCTGTGGTCACATTTTACAGAAGCCACCACCGTGAATAAAATTAACAACTAATCACTGGCATGAATGAGCAATTGTCTGATACGTCTGTTACAATCACAGACAGCAGGACAATATTTTTCCTTGTTGAACTCAAAGTTTGTGTGTCCAACCAAACTGTATGTTATTTTGGTGGATACTCATATTTCACATTACTATTACGATTAATACTAAAGTAAAATTTAGCCCATTCGGCTGGTAAATCGAGTAGGAGGTCTCTGCGGAACAAAAGTGGGCGTTTCTAAATTTGTGGGTGTTTTCACACTGGTGGGTGTTTATAAATCATGCAATGAAAATGATGCCCTTCTCCAGACCCCACCCCTAAGACCTACCCACACTGTGACGTGGGCAAATCAGGTAACACGGTTGAAAACGCCCCTCTGTTTATGGCCTCGCCCCACTGATCTGGTAACTCCTATTACCGTCTGCAGAGACCTCTATTTGGGTAAATCACTCTTCTGCTGATGTTTAAAAAAAAATGTTGTGGGAAAAAATCCTATCAGCTATGGTTATGGTAATCATTTTTGATTGATCAATTTTATTAGATCAGTTTGTTAATATTAATACATTGTAAAAAAAGAAAAAAATCATGTTTGTTTACTTTGGTGGGATAAACATCTCGATCCTGAAGCAAAACCATTTGAGAACCACTAACTTAAAGTGTTATCAATATAGCCTACAGTACCATTCATCAGTTTCATCACTAATTTATTTATAGAGGGTTAATAAGCATTTATTCAAAATAGTTTCTTTTTAACTTTACCATCACTTTTGGTCAATTTATTGTCCTTGCTAAATAAAAGTAGTAGTAATAATAATAATAATAATAATAAAAACATTACTGATCCCATTCTTTGGTTAATTTCAAAAGATAACGGGCTGCCTTATTTTAAGTGATTTGTTGTCAACAAATGCAATTCTATTTAAAATTAATAGTAAGATGTTCTATTGTTCATCTTAAACTCACTGCATGCTACATGCCCATTGTCTTTTTTCTTATTAGAATCTGGTAAAAGAAAAAGGTGCTCAAGAAAGCGCACAAAAACAGGAGTCCGCTCTAACAGATCAATTCACCATTGCTTTAAATGCGGACGAAACTTCAAAACATCTGTTCACTTTAAAAGACATAAACTAGTTCATTCAGGAGAGAGGCCTCATGGTTGCCCTGAATGCGGCAAGAGGTTCATCACATCTTCTGAACTAAAAGTGCATCTGCGTGTTCATTCAGGAGAAAAACCCTACCACTGTTCTGAATGTGGCAAGAGCTTTGCTCAGTCAGGGTCCTTTTCTAATCACCGCAGACTTCATAAAGGTGAAAAACTGTATCACTGCCCTGAGTGTAACAAGGGTTTTCAGCAACTTATAGATCTACGAATTCACCAAAGGATTCATACAGGAGAGAAGCCCTACCTGTGCTCACAATGCTGGAAGGCCTTTACTACATCCGGTGCATTACGAGTTCACTTACGAACTCACACTGGTGAAAAACCTTACGAGTGCAAAGAGTGCGGGAAGACCTTCTGCCAGCTGGGTGGACTTAAAGTTCACAGGCGCGTTCATTCAGGAGAAAGGCCTTACGCGTGCCCCATGTGCGAGAAGCGTTTCAAGGGACATGCCAATTTGATCGCACACAAGCGCATTCACACAGGAGAAAAGCCTTATTCATGCACTTTGTGCAGAAAAACATTCACTGACAGCAGGAGACTAAAAGAGCACCAGCCACCTGAGTCAGAAAAGAAACCGCTTAGTTGCGGCATCTGTAGTGAAGCTTTCAGTGCGCTCTGTCAACTTAAAGAGCACCAGCAATGTCACAAAGGAGAGAAGCATTATCATTGTACTGATTGTGGAAAGGCCTTTACTCATATGTATTTACTGAGGAGTCACCAACGCGCTCACTCGGATGAGAAGCCCTATTCTTGCACTGAATGTGGAAAGTGCTTTCGCCGTTCATATGAGCTGAAAATGCACGTGAACACTCACAGTGAAGCACGACCTCATCCTTGCTCTGAGTGTGGAAAGAGCTTCCGCAGGGCTGCGGAGCTTAGGATACATCAGAGAGTACATACGGGAGAAAAGCCTTATACCTGTTCCATCTGCGGCACAGGCTTCAAACAGACGTCACAAGTCAAAGTGCACGAGCGCACTCACACGGGAGAAAGGCCGTTCCTCTGCCCGGAGTGTGGGAAAACCTTTAAAGACAAGAGAAGCCTGCTAACACACCAGAGGGTGAACCATAAATAAAGAAACCCTTCTATTAATTTAAAAATGAAACATCCCCTTTTCATGATAATTTTGTAACATCCAAATAAGCTTTACAGATATTTATTGAAAAGGGTTTCAACAATGTATTTCAAGCTTTAATTAACCATGAACAATTCTTGCGCATGCAAGTTCCCTGTGGAACAGTCCTTAAGACACTAACAGTTTACAGGTGGTAGACAATTAAGGTCACTGTGACAATATCTTAGGACACTGAAGAGACCTTTCTACTGACTGTGAGAGAGATGCGCAGGGTCCCTGTGTGAACATCTCATAGCCCTGCTGCAGGGAGGCACGAGGACTGCAGATATCGACAGCAATAAACTGCAGTGTCTGTAATTTAAGACGCCTAAGAAAATGTATTTTTTATGTTCATACAAATATATACACATTAGGAAATTTGCTGGGGAAAAAGCAGTTAAACTTGAGATGGTGGTTCTTTTTTTGGAATATATTATTGAGTGTTGAAATCACATCTGTCACAGTGGTGAAGTTTTAACATGCTAATTGCTGTAGGCTATTACTCTGTTGGTTGTAAATTCAAATAACTGATGATCTTATTCTTGCTTGTGTCTTAAACTATCTACTCAAGGACATTTTGGGGGTTATGTTCTGGAATATGAATATCATATTTCTTATTCATTATTTAAGGTTATTCAGCAAGAAATTGTCTGTCTGACCTTTCTTTGAAGAGAAATTGCTTATGGATTTTCAGGGTTTTCATACAGATGGGACTAGTTTGTATTGTATATAGCAGTGAAGTATTTGCATTTAATATACATGAATGATTTCTATTTATTTGATATATAATACATTTTCTTATTGTATAATTAAATAATACTGAAAAACTATTTTGAGTACAATGTAAAGAAATTTATTTTTGACATGTATAATAGAACAAAAATCACAAACCTTTACACAAATAAATTCTCTCTCCTTTATAAAAGTGAAAGACAATTGTTAGATTATTTCTTTATTTCTCAGTTCCGTCAAATACTCTTTCCCTTCAGTCTAGAATGCACGGCCGTGGGAAGAGTGACGACCACTGAGACAATGTACGTTCAAACTCCAGCTCTCTGCATCCCATCTTGTTTCCAATACAATAGCTCATCCTTGAAATTCCTTCACATATACAAGCTGAGAGCCTATTTCTTCTTACAACACTTTCTTACTAAAGAGGCCTCATTGAAGGAGGATCTCATTGAAGGGTGGGTACTATTACATGACAATCTTAGGCCTCAAATTTTAAGGGGAAAACAAAAATATGACAGAGCAGCATTTTTTTTTATTTTTTTGAAATTCTTTATTTTCAGTCAGAAAACAGAATTACAGAATAAAAGTAGTAATCGTATGTCCATTTGCTGTTTTTTTTTTTTCAAGAGAACATATACATACTTTGAACAATTAGGGAGAGGAAAAACGTGTGCATTACAAAATATACAAATAACTACATTGTTTTACATCTTTTTTGCAGGCAGATGTAAGAATGGCATATAAATACTTAGCAGTTCTGGCCAAGAACTCACAATTCCCCAAAAACAGAGAGGAAAACTGTAAAGGTACTTTATTGTTGAGTATAGTAGTTAAGATCTTGTGAAACTCTGCCCAAAATGGTTTGATCTTTGGGCATTCCCAAAACACATGCCAGTGATCAGCCTCCTGAGTGCCACACAGCCTCCAGCATTTAGCACCTGGATCAAAATCTGCTTTTTGCTTCGGTATTATAAAAAAAAAACGAATAAGACATTTCCAATTAAACTCACATATATTTAACCAGTCATCTGTAGATATTGACACATTGCTTTCCTTTTCTAATTTTTCTTTTATGTAGTCTGTGGAGAGGGTATTTTTCAACAAGAAACCTTTGTAAAACTTAGAAATAACTCTGCAATCAAGTTGCATATCAAAATTGTTTTTAATATTGGGTCATTAAGGTCTGTTTTAGGTTTAATATGTTCAAAATAATTGCGTACTTGCAGGTATCGGAAAAAAATCTTCAAAAAAATCCTCAAAATCCCTTAATGTTCTATTTTCTGTGAGTGAATAGAAAGTTGTTATACCTTTGGAAATCCATTTAAAACGATTATCCGTCAAATTTGGCCTGAAGCCAGGGTCAAAAGCACACCATTGGATTATCTGTATTTTATCATTTAACTGATACTCTCCTTTTACTTTATTCCAAATTTTTAATTCGGTTTTGATCCACGTATTTGATCCTTTATAAGCTTGTTCGTAATGCGTGAATCGGAGGGTCCTTCATGATTGAAAGTTCAATATCTTTCCACCTGGCTTGAAAATTTGGAGAACATAGGTGTCACGGGGTGACCCGAAACAAGCGGGACTAAAATTTTGCGGCAAATGTTTCCCCATCAGAATGGCCCCGGTGTAACACCAGGCTGGTTCCGGCCGCTTGCGAGTCATCGGAAGAGCGGCCATTGATGAGGAAATACACAACAGGTGTGCACGAGAGCCCCCCGATCAATGATTGGGACACGTATGAGGAATCCGGCTGATAAAAAGGGATCGTTGAGACTAAAGAGGGCGTTCAATTCAGCTGGAGAGATTGGACGATACGGTCGGAGTGTTTGTTCACGGGCTGGCTATTGGACTTTTTATTCATCGCCTCCAAGGAAGATCATTGAGGAGTGTTGTTCCAACTGGGGGGAGAGGAATTGGGTGAACTGGAAAACATCGTTGCACTTGAGAAAGATAAGTACTCATTGACTTTATTCAAGCTTTTAGTACTGCTGTTATATGGATATGGGGAATGGAAGATGTGTTAATGGAGAAAGAAATATTGCGTAAAGTCCAGTCCTGAGGATAACTGACTCATGATCTTTTGCTCTCTTCTCCCAGTATTTGTGTGTGCATTACCTCTATCCCAGACCGCTGTCCCAGTGTGCTTGGACAAAGTGCTGAAAATTAAATCGTAATCGTGTGTCTCTTGGGTCTCCAGTTCACCCTTCTGACACCCAGACCCCGTTCAGGATTGTGGCAGAGGAGTCAGGTTAGAGTGTGAGCGATGGCCTTATTTCACCCAGAGTGCAGTGTTGAAGTTGATGTGTGTCACAGAAGCTTTGTTGAAGTGAAGAATTATTGTGTGTGGAACATAACCTTGCTGTTGCTCACAATTCCGACCCTCACGATGCTGTCCAGTCAAAAGGGGAATGGAGAAGACCAGCCCAGCTTGACGGGGTGTCAGCTGAGGATCAATGTAAAACCCACCCTTCATTGACCGGAGTGGGTACATTCAATCACAAGTCTCTGTCCCGTGTCACTTGAAGTTCGTCTAAAGAGGAATCATACCGGCCTACTCACCTCGTCTGGCTCGAGGGTGTCCATCCATCTGTACGCCCCTGTCCTGTCACTTGAAGTTCGTCTGAAGAGGAACCATACCAGCCTACTCACCTCGTCTGGCTTGAGTGTGTCCATCCAGCTGTATGCCCCATCTTGTTCTTGAAGTTCTCCCGAAGAGGAACCATACCGGCCTACTTCCCTCGTCTGGCTTGAGTGTGTCCATCCAGTTATACGCCCCTGTCCATTCACTTGAAGTTCTAAAGAGGAACCATACCGGCCTACTCACCTCGTCTGGCTTGAGTGTACCCACCCAACTGCAAGTTCTTGTCTCTGATCACTTGAGAGTTATTCTGGAAGGGAACTACACCGACCTACTTACCTGACGTGGGTGAAGGGTGTCCATCCAGCCGTAAGCCCCAGCTCCATATCACCTGGAAATTATTCCAACGAGGGATCTCACCTATCTCTGTCCCTTGCTACTCTAAGTTGACCCGAAGAGTGACCGTACTGACCTACCTGCCTCGTCTGGCCGAAGTAGGTCCATCCAGTCGTAAGCCCCGTCTACTATTACTTGGAATTACTCCAACGAGGGGCTGTTCCTTTCCCCTTATCTTGTTGGGCCGAGAAGAGCTGGAGCTCGACCCTGCAGGGCGAGTCACCCCCCCCCCCCCTCTTTTTCCGCTGCTGGTCAGGAGACCTGGAAGACCCAAGAGTATTTTATACCTTTTATAATATAATATACCTTTTCCTTTTTAATAAATAAAAGATTACTTTGCACTTCACTCGGTCTGTTGCCTCGTCTGTCTGGTCTCTGTCAGCTCCTTGACGTGGTCTGGGGTCCTTGGGGTGGGCGCGATCTCAGTCGACCACCCCGACCTGAATGAAGAGTCTAATTTGGGCCGCGTAGTAATATCCTTTAAAATAAGGTAACCCCATTCCCCCTCCTCCTTCAAGAGCTGCAATGTTTTAAATTTAACCCTAGGTTTCTTCCCTTGCCAAATAAACCGGAAGATGATTTCATCTATTTCTGAAAATTCTTTTAAGGAGATTTCTAAAGGAAGGGCTTGAAATAAAAAATGATATTGTGGAAGGATATTCATTTTCACGCAACCTATTCTATGACTCAGACGAAGAAAGGAAACAGAGTTCCACCTTTTGATATCTTCTCTAATTTTTATCAAAAGGGGGCCATAGTTCATCTCTGCAAGCCGTGAAACATTATTTGGTAGGTGTATACCTAAATATTTCAATGAACGATTATCCCAGCTCAGCTGAAATTTGTCAGTAAGACATGTTGGAGGGGAGTACTTAAAAGCCAACAATTGAGTCTTTTATACATTCAATTTATAACCAGAATAACTACCACATTTTTGTAAGAGATTCATTAAATCAGGAAATGTATTAGAAGGGTCACTTAAATATATCAAGATATCATCTGCGTATAGAGCTACCTTATGATCCTCCCCTTTTATATACTCCCCTGATAATTTGTTTGTCTCAGCTATTGTGCGAGGGGTTCGATATAAAGAGTAAAGGGGAGATAGGGCACCCTTGTCACGAGCCTCGGTGTAATGTAATAGTGTTTGAAAGATTGCCATTAATTTTTATTTGAGCTGATGGTTTGTCATGTGTGTCCCTATGATAGAAAGCAGCATTATTTATAACACCAATAACAGTATTCGTCTCATATGCTACCAGTCAAAAGTTTTGGATCTGCAAGTTTTTAAAAGAAGTCTCTTCTGCTCACAAAGGCATTTTATTTAAAATAAAAAAACAGTAATATTGGGAAATATTATAATTAAAAACAGCTGTTTTCTATGTGAATATATAGTAAAGTGTAATTTATTCCTGTGTGATCAAAGCTGAATTTTCAGCATTATTACTCCAGTCTTCAGCATCACATGATCCACCAGAAATCATTCTAATATGATGATTTGATGCTCAAGAAACATTTCTCATTATTATCGATGTTGAAAACAGTTATTTACATTTTTATTTCAGGATTCTTTGATGAATAGAAAGTTCAAAAGAACAGCATTTATCTGAAATAGAAATCTTTTGTAACATTAAACATACTGTTCAAAAGTTTGGAGTCAGTAAGAATTTTTTGGGGGGGAAAGAAATAAAAGAAATCCATACTTTTATTTATCAAGGATAAATTAAATTGATCAAAAGTTACAGTAAAGACATTTATAATGTTACAAAAGATTATATTTCAAATAAATGCTGTTCTTTTAAACTTTCTATTCATCAAAGAATCCTGAATGAGGCTGAAAATTCAGCTTTGATCACAGGAATAAATTACATTTAAAAAAAATTAAATAGAAAACAGTTATTTTAAATTGTCCTAATATTTAACAATATTACTGTTTGTTGTTGTATTTTAATAAAAATTAGTGCAGCCTTGGTGAGCAGAAGAGACTTCTTTTAAAAACATTAAAAACATTACCGATCCAAAACTTTTTAATGGCAGTGTATGTACATAAACATTTTTCAAACAAATGCTATTAAGAAAATTAGCAGGAAATACAGCAGATGCATTGACATAAATAAATAAATACATGTAAGAAAATAAAAACAGGATAGGCCTACATTTCTTCGCCAATTGATGGTCAATTGGCATCAAAAGGTATTCTTCATTCATGACATTTCAATGGGTGCTTCCCATAAATAACATAAAACTGAGCAGCTTTGCACAAGGTACACTGTTTAAAATAACAGGTTTCAAAAGGGTTTTCGCAATGACCCAACAGAAGAACCATTTTGGCTTCCCCAAAGAACCTTTCAGTGAACAGTTCTTAATTTTTTTTCTTAGTTTAATTATCTAAATGACCTTTTTTCCACTAAAAAGAATCTTTTGTGCAATGGAAATATTCCAGTGGTGTTAAAGGTTCTTCATGGGATTATAGATTCCTACATTAAACCTTTATTTTTAAGAGTGAAATAGCACTGAAAATAATGAGCCTGTCTATTCCACTATACATGAAGATGAGATGTTTTATATTTCAAGATCAACCAAAAGAGGGCAGTATGTAAATTTGAATGCCTTTGCCATCACTCATTTAAAGGTTTTAGGATTATGTTGCATAATACCTCATCAGGGTCAAATAGAGCAGTGTTACATGAGTACATATCAATAACACTTGTAGTGAGATAATTTTTTATAGTTTTTTCTTACATCTACTTTGTCTACAGTACTTAATAGTCTACACTTTTATTATTATTTTTAGAAAATCAAATACAGTTTTTATTTATAGATGTTGATAAACTGATTCATACAGTCTCTTTGTCTGAAAACACAAAACCTTTCATGGGTCTGCACCACCAGATCTTAAATGAAAAAAATGCTTACACATCAAACAAACCTGCATCCATTAAAAACATTTAAGATAATTTCATCATTAAGAATCTGACTGACAGCGTGGCCTGTGCATATATTTTCCACACATTTTTACTGTAGACATCCACTATTACAACACGGGGGCGTTAACCATGAACTAAAAATGGGAAAAGATGGCAGGGATGTCAAAAAGGAGACACTAAATCTCTAGAAAGGATTTAGAAAATGAAAAAGCAGTGTGTCACAGTCGGCCACTTCACTCACACTGTGCTGACTGTGACTGTCACGGATTGCAGACAATGTGTTCTGCTTAGTGTGTAAATATCTTTACATAAAGTCAGAAGATAAGAACAAGAACACATTCATTGTGTATTCACATCTTTTTTTTTCAGGTTTGATAGTGGTGGGTTTATTGGCACTAAATCTCCCCACTTCGCATTTAATGTCCTGTTTGTTTTATGCTGTACATGCAGTTATTGAAAACATACAATTCTTTAAATGCCTCCAACAATGTTTCAAATTGAGACTTCATTGAGAGTAGTTTTGATTTCACCCCTGCTAAAGCATTTAAATTGTAGAGTCCATTACCTTTCATGCAAGTAAATGAGAGTCTGACAATTAGAGTTTGTTCTTGTACACTTGACAGTTTATGCATTAATGTTCGTCATTTTATCTAAATGCAATTCAACACATTAGCCAATTTAACATAAATCAGTGGTTTATGAAACATCAGTAACATCAGGAATCCTCTGTAGGAAAGATGTCACATTAGTGAAAGAGGACTTTCCTTTCCCAAGTAGAACAAATAACTGAAAATGCATTTTATTACTGTGTCCTGGATGTCCATCATGTTCTACTTAGAAAGCTTTCTGTATAATTTTAGATGCTATTTCAATAATTATGTCCCTTTTCCACAGCAAATCTTGTTTCAAATCACAAGAACCGCAATGAAACTCTTTAAAAAACAATGTTCACACTAGGGTTGCACAATTTGGGGAAAATGTCATATTGCGATTATTGAGGTCAATATTGCAATTGCGATATAATAAACAAATGGTTTCATGAGTCAACTTGTTTGGTTCTAAAGATTAGTGATAATTCTGAAATGTGTATTTCTCAACTCAAACTAGCAATAACATCTAAATAATTGATAACACCTAAGCCATTGATAAATAAGCCATTGATGTCCGGATAAAAATTAATTATAGCCATCCAACATTACAGTGATTCCATCATTATTGAAAGCTATCAATTTTTTTCAAACATTTATTAGGCTTCAAAAAATATAACAGCTTTTAATTTAAGTGAACTTCAAACGATCCTCACATAAACCCATAATAAATTTCATATTTACCTGTGCCCTTCCTGTCTAACAGGTAGGACATATACAGAAATTTCATAAAGTTATCAAAAAGTCTGCGCTGCATAAATTATAAATTATATATAGACTAATCCTTATTAAAGCTACACAAGTTCTTTAGTCAAGAGCAGTTTGTAATTTTCTCTGTTCCCTTTGTTCTTTGATTAACTTTACAGACAGAAAGCTTTATTGGTAGCTGGCCCTTTAAGACCAGCCGCTGCTGACAGAGACGCGGATCTCACACGCGCCTTATTCTCTCTCAACTGTTTATGTCCATCATAACTTATAAGACTGCTCTTATGTTATGAAGATACTTGACAAACTACAGTTTGGCATAATTGTGTGTGTTATTGTTCGTTCAAGCGCGAAAGAGAACTGTATTCTGCCGTGCGGTCTGTGCATACGCATGATACTGGCGCGCGTCTTTCAGTGTCACAGTCAGGATATTCTCAGGCAGCGCGCTCTCTTTTGACTTGTCGGGCATTGGTTTATGGCTCTGGTTTAAAGCATTCGCACGAATAAGAGCGGGATCATGTAACACTAGCCAAAGGATGACAAAAAATAACAGATGCTGCGTTAACAGTCCTAATTTGTTTATTTCATATAAAATCGCAGCATTTTGTGTCATATAATCGCATAGGCTTGATATTGCAATTGCGATATGATTAATCGTGCAGCACTAGTTCACACAAATGAATTGCTGATTGCTTTGCTCACGTGGACTCTCCAATTTAAAGTACCCAAACGATCCTAGGTGATGGGTCAGACTAAGAGCGGTTCATAAGCCCCTTATGAAGCAAATAAAGGACAGAGACGTCACCCAGCATGGTGCAGCCGGGGCCCCACCTTAGAGCCAGGCCCGGGGTTGCGGCTCGCATGCGAGCGCCTGGTGGCCGGGCCTCCCCCATGGGCCAGGAGTGAAGGAGTGACGTGGGGCCGCCCTACCGTGGGCTCACCACCTGCAGGTGGGACCGTAAGGGGCCGGTGCATAGTGGATCGGGCAGCAGCCAAAGGCGGTGGCCCCCGACGACCCGATCTCTGGACACAGAAACTGGCTTTAGGGACATGAAACGTCACCTCACTGGCAGATAAGGAGTCTGAGATTGTGCGGGAGGTTGAGAGGTACCGACTAGAGATAGTCGGGATCACCTCCATGCACAGCTTGGGCTCTGGAACCACACTCCTCAAGAGAGGCTGGACTCTACCACTCTGGAGTTGCCCATGGTGAGAGGCGGCGGGCTGGTGTGGGTTTGCTTATAGCCCCCCAGCTCAGCCGCCATGTGTTGAAGTTCATGTGTTCTGTTATTGGACTTCTGGGCTAGTTACAGCTTGTCCATAACGAACACCATGTTCAAGCATAAGAGTGTCCATCAGTGCACGTGGCACCAGAACACCCTAAGCCGGAGGTCGATGATCGACTTTTCTGGTCGTTTCAACACCGCCTCTGCAACATCGCGTGGCAGTCAGGGACAGTACCTCTGGGCTGGCAGACCGGGGTGGTAGTCACTCTTTTTAACGGGGACCGGAGGGTGTGTTCCAACTACAGGGGGATCACACTTCTCAGCCTCCCCGGGAAAGTCTATGCCGGGTACTCGAGAGGAGAATTCGTCCGGTAGTAGAACCTCAGATTCAGGAGGAACAGTGCGGTTTTTGTCCCGATCGTGGAACATTGGATGAGCTCTATACGCTCTCAAGGGTGCTGGAGGGTTCATGGGAGTTTGCCCAACCAATCCACATGTGCTTTGTGGATTTGGCGAAGGCATTTGACTGTGTCCCTCACAGCATCCTGTGGAGGGTGCTCTGGGAGTATGGGGTCCGGGGCACTTTGCTAAGGGCTGTCTGGTCCCTGTACGACCGGAGCAGGAGCTTGGTTCGCATTACCGGCAGTAAGTTAGACTTGTTCCTGGTGCATATTGGACTCCGGCAGGGCTGCCCTTTGTCACCGGTTCTGATCATTATTTTTATGGACAGAATTTCCAGGCGCAGCCTGGGGCCGGAGGGTGTCCGGTTTGTAGACCACAAGATTTCGTCTCTGCTTTTCGTGGATGATGTTGTCATGTTGGCCCCATCAGACCAGGACCTTCAGCATGCACTGGGACGGTTTACAGCCGAGTGTGAAGTGGCTGGGATGAGAATCAGCACCTCCAAGTCAGAGGCCCTGGTTCTAAGTCGGAAATGGGTGGCTTGCCCACTTCAGGTTGGTGGAGAGTTCCTACCTCAAGTGGAGGAGTTCAAGTATCTTGGGGTCTTCTTTCCGAACGACGGAAGGATGAAACATGAGATTGACAGACGAATCGGTGCAGCTTCTGCAGTAATGTGGTCGATTTACCGGTCTTTCGTGGTGAAGAAGAACCGGTCGATCTACGTTCCTACTCTCACCTATGGTCATGAGCTGTGGGTCATGACCGAAAGGACAAGATCCCGGATACAGGCGGCCGAAATGAGCTTTGTCCGCAGGGTGGCTGGGCATTCCCTTAGAGATAGGGTGAGGAGCTCGGTCACTTGGGAGGAGCTCAGAGTAGAGCCGCTGCTCCTCCACATCGAAGTGTCTAGGGAGAGGGAAGTCTGGGCGTCTCTGCTTAGACTCCTGACCCCGCGACCCGGCCCCGGATAAGCGGAAGAAGATGGATAAATGGATACTTTGCTCACCTGTGTTCCTCTGGTTTAAAAAGTTCCTCTGTGCTACTTTAATTAATCAAATATGTCAATCTACTATACCTTATATAATTGGCATTTTAATCTTTTTGGTTCATGATAGCTGTCAACATGGCTACAGACAATCACAGAGTTGGGTGCTATTTACTTAGACAACGAGCCTCATCAACAATTACATCCTCTCACCAGCAAGATGTATACAATTGATTGTACTACTCTGTTTGTTTATAGAAATAAAAGAGCATAGAAATAAAAATGTAGGCCCTAAGCTCAGAATATGTTCTGCTAAGAATATAGCACAGGTAAATTTAATGGAGAAATCTCATTATACTTATATCCTCAAGGAATACAGAAGTCTTGCAGATAAAACCCTTTCCAAAAGTGTTTGTAATTGATTCTTAATCTCACAGGATTTTAGTTCTTAGAGAAATAAAAAGAGAACTAGTCTAATTAAATATGTTCCCTTAATTATATCAATAATTATATCATGAATATTAAACTGAAACAGTATATGTGCCTGTACCAGACACTCGGTGGGCATAACTAAATTGCAATTACTTTAATTGATCTACTAAAGAGCTTTACAAAGGAAGATAATGATCAGTTAATGACATCGTAATGAATACTGGGTAGCCTTAGTTAAGAAGGTGGCTTAATCAGACAGTTATTACAATAAACTAACAAGACAAAAGTTAATTGGGCTATCTAGGGCTGGGTCATAACACAAACAAATGTAAGCTTTTCGCTCAAACACAACACAATGATTCTTTATTGAGAAAAAAATCAGATATATAGTGTCTTCATTGATGAGCCATGGTCCAAATATGACAAATAATTTTCCATTCAGTGAAGTAGGCCTATAGTAACCCATACTTGGGATTTGTCCTCTGCATTTAACTCATCCAAGTTAGTGCACAGGCATTAGGAGTAGTGAGTAGTGAACACACACACACACACACCAGGAGAAGTGGGCAGCAATTCACTACTGCGCCCGAGAATCGATTGGGGGTTAGTTGCCTTGCTCAAGGGCACCTCAGTCGTTTCCTGCATGCTTCTTGATACTCTCAAAATTAGGAACACACATAAACACATTCCTCAGACACTGATGAAGATCATTTAAAAGATAAAAAAGGTAAAAGAGGTTAAAAACATTCAGAGCTGCTGGGACAGGCTGCCACATGCACAGTAGCATCTTGGATTGTTTCGGAAGTATAGTAACCCATACTCGGAATTTGTCCTCTGAATAAGCGCAATATGTTGTACAAATTTTGTTATTAAAAGAACCATGAAATAATTTGTGTTTATCCACAACAGTTTATCCATGTTTTGTGTGTACTTAGTATAAATTTTAATTGGTTGTCTAGCCTTGATTACAGAACAGTGACACTGTTCTGTAATCAAGGCTAGACAACCAATTAAAATTTAAAGATTAAAATTAAAAGATTATTATATATAAAGGGGTTTGATTGATTACATTACAATTTATTCCGTAATTTTATTACGAAATTACGGAATAAATTGTAATGTAATCAATCAAACCCCTTAATAAAATTACGGAATAAATTGTAATGTAATCAATCAAACCCCTTAATTCATATAATAATCTTTTATTTTTGTCCTGCTTAATGAAAGACATTGCATATTTAGGCAGTTTTTGCTACGTTAAGTTATTTGTTATTAAGCAATAAGGCATAATACACATTTATTTTTATTACAAGCATGTCATTTGTGTTCTAATTCATATGATTTATGGCATAATTAATTTTTACAACAGAACATCATACAATACAATAACATTCAATGTAATAAAATTAGTGAACCAAAACTTAGATAAAAATAAAATGTATTAAATTACACAATACAATACAAAATGAATTCAACTGATTTATGAGATGTATTCGGTTTAATTTTTATTAACACAAAACTACAAGCAAAATGCCAACATTTTTGGACATTTATAGAGCTTTTTAAAATACACAACAATACATAGCAGCTTTATACAGACATACTGTAGTGATACTTTTGTGATTGATAACTTCAAAAGTGACTGAAACCTTCCGTTCATCTCAGTATTATAAGGCTTATCTGAACAACAAAATATTTTTAAAAAGTCATTACTTAACGAGTTAGTTTAACAAGTTAGTTCGCCAAAAAATATAAAAATCAGCCATCAAGTTCTCCTAACATATTATCAAATTATACTAGGGTGAAAAAAATTAAGGTTTTTTTTTGTGATATAAAAATGTATAGTATATATTTGTACCAAAATGATCCCATAAAATGTGTACCTCAAGAATTAGTTCACACATTACAAGGTCGATATGTTCAAGCTTTTTGTCCTTTTGCTTAAACACAATGCTGTCAATGTGTCCTAGAAGTTCCTCAACATGTGCTGACAAGGCTGGAGGAAAGTTCTTTGGTTTTGTCATTTTCCCAGTCTTTGTTTGCCACCATTTTGTTCCACGTGGGTTTCAGTGAGCCTTGCACAATTCCTTGGAACAACTCCTGAATAAAATATTTAATATAGCAAATAATATCTAGACATTTTTAATTTCGTAAAATCTTATATGTACCTGAATTTCAGTGTCACTGACGAGAACAAATTCCTTTTTTTCCCCACCTCCTCAGCTGTCCTATATTTCAAAAATCATCGATTTACTTGAACTATTAAACTTATAAGTTGGTTTCTATAAATGAGGACACACATTTTACACATACCTTTTATACGTCATATGCTGAACAGCATATGCTGCCATTGATGATGCGTGATATCTTCTCAGATACCACAGATCTTCTCCCTATATCACCTTGTTTTTCATAGAGGTCCATTTGTCCCTCACAATTTCTGCCATCTAATGTAATAAACACAGTCGTTAAAGTAATGTAAATGTAATACACAAAAATAAAAGCATTTATTTAACTTACTGTACAAACCAAAACTCCACAGTTGTTAGTCAGCCAGCCTCCACTGTTCTGGGTACTCAACAGTCCATTTTCCCAAGTCCCAAGTATTTCCTAATGCATTGCTTTTGTACAAAAGAAAAAAAGAAATGTACATTGGTAAATAAAGATGATAAATTTGTAATTTACAATGCACAAAATACCATAGTATAGCCAGGCCCATCTCAGAAATTGCCTTGATGGCAACAAACTGCTTTTATCTAAATCTTATCTTGCACATAGCAGCGGGATTTAGCATTCAACATAAAGCTAAAAATAGCTCACTTTAGCTACAAGTTATCGCAAGAACAGATTTAGATCAAGCATACTAATGGGTCCTAAGCTGGGACCCAACACTTCAGTGGGACTCAACACTTCACCACACCGGTTCTGAGAATTGAACTTGTGACCTTTGGGACCAAGTCCAACTCTCTAACCATTAGGCCACAACTGCCTCAACAGTTTTGTTTTATTCAATAAAGCA
Source organism: Meda fulgida (assembly GCA_030578275.1). Lineage (NCBI taxonomy): Eukaryota > Metazoa > Chordata > Actinopteri > Cypriniformes > Leuciscidae > Meda > Meda fulgida. The sequence goes on from CM060622.1 coordinate 28,199,240, forward strand.
ATAAGCCCTGTAAAGCCGTGGTTTACAGTGAATTTAGAACAGCTAACGGGCGTTGTTAGGCACGACACGGAGCGGAGTATTTTATAAACTGATCCGTTTTATAAAAACATATAAACACTATTTTAATAACCTCATTAAATGACTAAACAAAATTAGGCAAATGTGTTATTTTTCAGTGAAATGAAACAACCTGCAAGTGATACTAGTTGGAATATTTGCATGGTCCACAACAGCAAGCATAAGATATATATTCAAGGATATAAAATCATTAGACAAGCAGTAGTTGCAATTTTCACCGCACTGCATGGTGTCATTTCACTATCATTTTACTGCATCAGTCACATTTGTAATGTTAAAGTATGTCACTCAACCAGAGAAGGTGAAAAAAACCTAGATACTGTATGTGTTACCAATGTTATCTTATCATCAGTATTCATCAAGTAGAATATTATACAGTTGCGTTTTGGATTAAAGTAAATTGAAATGAATAATAATAATACAAATCTATCTTAGCTCACATTAACTTAAATTTTAGCCTGGAAAAGCCGCTATAAACGGCAAGCAACATTAATTAAATGCAGCCTTTAGGTTGGATTATGAATGCTTCACTGAACTCTAGATTCATCATTATGCTAATCAGCATGAGACTGTTTTATTGATAGGTATCTGATTACATCAATCCACTGTCAGAAAGTACATAAGGCTGTACAATTTTTTTTGAAACAATTGATTAATGCTAAATAATCATGTAAACCGTATGAATGGTCTATGTATACTCAGAAATCCAATAATGTTCTGCTGTGCTTACACATTTCCTGATGTAATATGGGGCTGAAAATGATCATCCACATTTCTCCATGAAGGAGAGGGGGAGCAATCACACCTAAAAGACACTAAATACGATGGATGACTTACCGTAAAAATGGACTCTAAAAAAGTGTTAAATCTAAGTTGGAGTGGAGGATGGTGTGGTTAGAAGAGATACAACTTAATAAAAAAGCACAAAATACACTACTCAATCAAAACAAATAATTTAGATCTTGTCCAGTAAATTTCAAGTTTTATGTCTCATAAGTGTTGAATAGAAAAATCAGATTCTGTTCAACACATGAGTTGAGCATATAAGGGCTTCCTCTATCCGGTCTTCCCAAGGACAGTGAGTTCCAACATGACCACTTGCTTGCAACGCCGTTCTTGCAATGTTTTCCAGAAACTTCAGCTGCTTCCCATAGGTCAACCTTCACGAGTGGAGGCTAGCAGCACAGTTGAGGCCCTGGAATCCACCTGAGGTTTCTCTACCTCCCGACAAAGGTGATGGTGTGCCTGCAAATTTTCTGTGATGGGTGGGATTGGTGTTAGGGGATAGAATTTACAGTTTGTACAGTATAAAAATGATATCTATGGAAAGTTCCAAATGGAAACCCAATGTGTGTGTGTGGTGTGTGTACTTTTTTTTTTTCCATATACACTCACATTTTCTTGTATGTATACACGTGTATGTACTTGCTGGCTGACAAACTGACAGGGGCTGACAAAAACAGTTTTGTTTTTTTCCGTGTCTCTGAGACAAAAGATTTTGCAATTAAATGGTACAAATACCAAGAGTGTCTACACAAATGCTTACTCATTTTCAATTAACTTTGCTAACACCATCTATGAATATGTAAATAAGACTGATTGATTAATCCCTGAGCTCAGCTGCACTAATTAGCCTGTAGTCCCTGAATCCAACTGTAGAGTATTTAACTGAATGAAAGACAGTCCAGACGTGGAGAGGAGAAACTAAACAGTACAGTAATTAAAAAAAATCATCTCTCATTAAAGCATCATGGGGTATTTAGCCCTGCAGTACTGCCCGACGCCTCACATGAGGTTTTTCAAGATGCTCACAAAGCAACAAGGGTCCGATGAAGTTAATCAAGGGACGACTTTCATTTACACTTTTTAATGATCAAGTATGGTAATGAGCATAAACGCTATTTCATGCTTAATTTGTCCTCTTGCAACAATTTAGATGATTTATTTCATGCAACAATGAATATTAAGTATTTTAATGTTTATTTATTTTTAGAGGCAATACTGCCAAAAACAAGTTTAAAATGTGTTAAGATGTAATTTAGCACCCAATTTGTATATTGCTTCTATTGTAACATCTTTGCCATCTATTTGCAGTATTTTTGTTATCTGTTATTTATGTGTTGTCTGTGTTCTTTGTGTTTGGGTGATTTTTCACATGTTTAGTTAGTTTTCGATGTTAGTTACCTTTTTTTTAATTCATTGATTGATTGTGATGTGCAGCTGTGTATTTAAGCCGTCTTTGGGTTAGTTCAGTTGTCCGTTATTGTTGCTTTTACATGGTTGTTCTGATCTGTGTCCTGAGTATCCTGAGTTATGATTATACATTTTAAAAACTTCTGTTTAGTTTCAACTTCATTTGCAACTTTCTGTGACAGAATAACGGACTGCCCAACATGGATCTAGCAGCAGTCAGAATCCTCCTGTTCTCGCAAATGAACCAGTCCCTGAAGGCACACACACAAGCATTTTTGGACTTTATATTTCAGACAATGAGCCCTAGCCTGTTGCGACTGGAGAGCCTGAGCCGAAATCAGTGCCAGAGAACGCCAACTAAGTCTGACCAGGTGTATGAGACTGCATCATCACCCAGGCCTGTGAATATACTGGTTGAGTATGAGATGATGATTTGGAGCCCAATCCCCTCAACAGCGACCAAGGAAGGAGCACTTACTGACTTTGAGAGTGAGTTCATCCCACCCTGCCTCCCACTCCCACCTCCTCTGCCTGTGTTGTCCAATTCTAATGAGAGTTCCCTGCCTGTTCCTCATTGGCCAAAAGGTTCATTCATAGTAATGCCTGTCTTGTGTGTTCCTGTAAAGCCTGCCTGTTCTCCACTGCCTGCTCTGCCCAGTCCTCCATCCCAGCCTGCACTGCCTCCTCTCAGCCCTTCGATCCTCCTCGTGATGGCTCCGCCTTTCAGTGTGGATTTGTCTTGGGCTTTGAGTTCGTCTGTCCAGCCAGGGGTGTCAACGGTGCTCCACCTGGTCCCTTCCACCTCTACCTCCACCCTAGTCCATACTGGTTACCTGCTCTACACCCTCCACCTAAGCCTCCTTCCACTCTCTGTATGACGTTGTTTGTGTTAAGTATAGGCGCGAGGATGTGTCTCTTTGATGGGGGGGAGATTACATGTTATCTGTGTTCATCTGACTCCTTAAATGAAAAGGTTTTTATGATATCTGTGCATCATTAAATGTGAGTGAATGTTTGACTATTCTTCTAACTCTTTACTGAAAATAATGTTGATTAGAATAAAATCAAATGTTTACAATTTATTATGTCAGGTAAATCATGTGAATTTCATAATCATTTCAAAGATAATTAATAGATACAAAACATCAAATGCTCTGGGATAAAGAGAAAGATGCGAACCTTGACATTATGAAATATGTGACTCTGTGACTCTCAGCATTCACAGGCCAATTCGAGGTACAAATCGCCCCAATCCTTTTGCTGCATTTCATCATATAGACATAACTTCTTTCACATGGAAACATGTGCTAACAATGGAAAGTTGCAAACTTTATTACCTTTTGGTTTACTTCTTTGGAAAGGAGACATTTGTACCACTCACACTGAGACGTTTCAAATGATACCAAACATATATAAAACTGTATGATAATTGCTCATATTTAAACCATAGGTTTTGTGTCAATTTCAGGGGATCTCAGCATGAGAAAGAGAGGGTGGGGGAAAAGGGAAAAAGATGTATTCTGAGTTGAGACTTTTGTCTCAAATGGTGAGTTTCCCCTCAGGGTCTGGTCGCTCCTCAACCAGACTGTCTGGCATTTTCTAATTTCTTAATTTTTACAATTGATTATGTGCAGCTGAGTCTGTTTTCTTCGATTAGTTCACAGTGTATTTAAAGGCCCACTGAAGTGCCTTGAAACACGCAGCTTTGTATGATGCGTTGACGTAATTTCCACTGAAACAGGAAACTAAGGTGTATTGACAAGACATTGAATTGCTCTTCTGCCCTTTCAAATAGCCAATAGCATTACCTCACAGACTGCAAAGTTGTACTTGACAGCACCATGGAAACGAATCTGAGAGCTGTAGTAACGTTAGAGAGATGAATAAATTCTAGCCTTTTCATTCTGAAAACGGAAACAAACTCGAGCGTTTGAGCAACTAAACACACATCTCCAACCCGTTGCTCCGTGACGTGATAATGGTAGTGATGTCCGGTTCGTGAACGAATCATTCTTTTGAACCGGTCGAACCAGTTCACCAAATCGAAATGAATCGTTCAAAACAGAGTCAGTGCTGATCCAGTTTTCTAAAGTTACTCCCTTTTGGGTGTGCCTGACTGTCATTCCGACTCATATATGTTACTCCAGTAACTCCAACAGTAAACTGATGGAACTGATGAGCACGAGCAGCTGTCACTGAGCATGCGTTTACTACCGAACGTACAGTCAGGTACAGTCACGGTCGCTTTGGCCAGGTGGTAATTATAGCATAGGGTGCGGGACGCTTCAGATTCTAGAGAGCCTTTGATTGGACAGAAGATGTGATGAGAAGCTGAAGTCCGCGATGACGTCATAAAAATCTGTGATCCATTTTAGCGAAAGTGAGAGACTAAGTTTTGAATGCTTATATCTCCTAAATGCGAATTTTGTCATTGTTTTGGAACACACCAGCTTATTTATAACATTAATGCTAACATATTCATCCTAAAAAAAACTTTAATTTTGATTTCAGGGGGCCTTTAAGCCCTGTGTTTGGTTCAGTTGTCTGATATTTTTGCTTTTACGTGGTTGTTCTGTTCCATATCCTGAGTTTTGTTCAAATCAAAAAATAAAAACTGCTTCATTTAGATCCAGTTTCAACTTCATTTGCAACCGCCTGTGATGCATATTTAACTAATGATCTTTATGAAGAAATCATCTCCGATATCGGTAAAGAGAGGAAATGAGTATAAATGTCTCTTTTTAACTCTTTACACATGGACGGAAATTTGTGATAGAACAGTTCCCCGCCATTGATGTAAATTTCCGGCTTTCCATTTTTTCACTGTTATACACAGGGGGCGCTATTACACATCTTCTGAAAGAGTACTGAATCTCCAGGTCAAAACACAGGTGAATAAGATATATGCTGAAAAAAACATTTAAATCAAAATTGCCTATACCGAATGAAATGTTAACCTAGGACGAGTTATACGACTGTTGCAAGCTTTGGGATGGTGACAGACTCGATCTACTCCATATGTTTTGATCATCGTTCTGAATCCGATCCAGATGTAGTCTTTGACAAAAACACATTTTTCTCAGCATTTTGCTCAAAATGTTTTTTTTTTAATGAAACTTACATTCAAATGTTGATAAAAAAGGAATGCATGAAGCTAGAATAAAATGTTTTTTTTTTGTTTTGATCATTTTTTAAAAATATATTGCATTGTTACTGTTGTATTTCTATACCGCTGTAATCATCTAAACCAACTTAATCTAAATCAACCGATCCAGTTCAGTCCGGGATCCGTTTCACTGTGCTTTTGCTTAGAATAAATATCTAAACTATCAAAGTAAAGATATTTCCAGAAAAATCACTGAGACTGGTTTTGAAAGGTTTTCGAATCACCAAAAATATGGTTTTGTTTTACTCAAAAAAGTTTCAGAATAATACAAAGACAATAAATTCAAAAAGGAAAGAATAACAGAAAAGCGTATAGGTCTTCACCTCGAAATGCGGCCCAGAGCAACAGAAAACAAAACCTTTTATATGGCATGATTGGGGCCGTCTTTAAGAGTTTGGGGCTGACCCCATAAAGGAGCAATCTTGTAAGGGACAAGGTACACTAACTAGCTGGGAACCTTCAACAGTTGAAGTTACTATGGAATAAACACGCATACATCTCATCTCTTGCCACCTATGCATAAAAAAGCTTAATATACATTTAACCGTTCTTTCACCTGCAAGTGTTAAAACCACAATCCACACTCTATGTCAAAAGGTCAGAGAAGCGGGTCTGTTGGTCCAACACCTGCTGAACCTTTTGCGCTTATGCAGAAGCAAGCAAGCAAGCCTGCATCACGCTTTCAGTGATGCCAGCTTCTTTTGCAAACCTGACATTTCACAATTAGGACATTTAAGTTGACTTTCTAAAATAAAACCTCTTACAATATGTAACAACCGTTTGTTACATTTTTCCATCTGCCTAATGATCCTTATGATCCGTTTGCCCTGCCAGATCAGCTTGTTCTGGGGAAGATGAGTCATTGCTTGCCTTCTTCTTCTTCTCCTTTTTCCTGGCTTAATGAAGTTCTCTGGCGTGGTCTTTCTGGAGTCGGTCAACTAAAAGATCGTCCATAAATATTTCAATTTTATCAGTTTGTTTTGAGTCATTCAGAAGAGGTTCCAGTGTGAGGGATTTAACAGAAGATTTAAAATCTACAGGCAACATAACATAACGACTAGGGCCAGCCGCAACATAAATGAATGTGCACTAACTCATAAAGATAATGTCAAACAAATATAAATTTATTAAAAAAAATATATAGAGAAAACCAGAAACCAAGGGGTTAAATTCAGGAGTGGACAAGGCCAAAATAATAAACAAAAATAACTAGTTTAGTACCCTCTAAATTCCCTAAAAAAATAAATCACACTAAAAGAAAAATACAACGCAACTTCCCAAACTCCTTAACCCAAACATAGAATAAACATATATGCAAAAGAAATGGCGTCACACTCCCTACTTCCCAAAAATTGAGTATTTACAAATAATATTTACACAGTATAACTGAAGGCCAAAGTAATTCAAAACAACCTAAGAGTTATAAATCGAATTAACAAAAGCAAGTTTCACAAAATGCACACAATCACAGAGGAAATCAAGACAGCAAAACAAATGGCACGCATTCGGCCTCCATAGAGTGTTTGGGGTGGTCCTTTTCAATGGAACCAAAATTAGACCAATCAGGATCTCTGCTGGCTTGAGTGCAGGACACACCTTCTCCTGCAACAGAAACACTCAGAAACACAAACACATATTTCTAAAAGACATAAGCTGTAACATGCATGTTTAGATATTCATTCAACAAAATATTCCGGGGGCCATGAAAATTTTGTGAAAATTATAAAAAATGCTGGTGGAGGCTAGCAACTTTTTTCAAAAACGCTGGTGGGGAAAGAGTTAATTGTCTATTTCGTGTCTATTTCAAGCTGATTGCATAAACTGGTGCAATTAAATCTCAGGACAGACCCAGTTAGCTCACTAAACGTGCATAGACATGCATGTCTCCGGTGCAGCACAATTCAAATATTTCACACAATTCTGTTTATCATTTGCTACTTTCAGAATGTCTCTCTAAACCTTGTCGTAAAACACAAGGTTTTCACATCAGCCCTAAAAATGTCTTAATTAAGACATTTTTTTGAAGTTTCTTATGATCTTTTGCATTTATTTTGTCTCACTTAAATCCCCCAAGATCTGGTTAGACTTTCAGTATGTTTGTTATGATAGTTAACTCTATAACACTTTAACATTATCAATTTTGTCATTGAATTCATGAAGTGTCATCTCAATCTGCTTTTGTTGTCTCTGATTACCAGTGACCCCTGATGCGTTGGGCAATAATTGCAGGGATGGGCAGAAAAAGGATGAAGGGATACTCATCAGCAGAGGGCAATTTTCACTCGAATAAAGCTGCATGACTCAGAGGGAATGATTGCAGCACAATGGAATGAGATGAAGCGTACACAACCGTTCAAAGGTTTGCGGTCGGTAAGATTTTTTTATGTTTTTAAAAGAAGTCTCTTCTGCTCACCAAGTCTGCATTTATTTGATTAAAAATACAAAACAAACCCAGTAATATTGTTAAATATTATTTCAATGTAAAACAGCTGTTTTCTATGTGCATATATTTTAAAATGTAATTTATTCCTGTGATCAAAGCTGAATTTTCAGCATCATTACTCCAGTCTTCAGTGTCACATGATCCTTCAGAAATCACTCTAATATGATTATTTGATGCTCAAGAAACATTTATGATTATTATCACAGTTGACAACAGTTGTGCTGCTTCATATTTTTGTGCAAACAGTGATTCATTTTTTTCAGGATTCTTTGAAAGTTCAAGAGAAAAGCATTTCATTAAAAAATAAATATTTTGCATTATTATGAATGTTTTTACTGTCACTTTATATCAATTTCATGCGTCCTTTCTGAAGAAAATTATTAATTTCTTTAAAAAAAAAACTAAAAAAAAATTGACCCCAAACTTTTGAACGGTAGTGTATAGATATCACAGGTGTGAAAAGGACTGTGTATGATAAGTTAGCTGTGGCACACTCCAACATAATTTCATCTCAGTCAAGGTGTTTCATTTATTTCATATTTTGTTGTCATGAGGACAGAACTTAAGAGTGAGTGTGTCTATACACCTTGTGTGTGCGAGAGAGATCCAGTAAACCCAAACGTCTCAGGTTACGACTGTAACCTATGTTCCCTGAGAACAGGGAACGAGACACTGCATCGATGACGCTATGGGGAACGCCCTCCACGTGAACCGGTGTTTGAAAAGCTATACAATCACGGCAATCGTGTTTTGGTCTATAGGGAGCTTATACAGAGTGGTGGCCTCAGAAGAATAACCCCCAAATGGGAGGAAGCCGTCTCAAGCCAAACAGAATTGATCTGTTTGAAGCTCTGAGCACGGTGGCATCACTAGAGACTTCTCTATGAGATGAAGCCAACCTGTACACTACTGGGTGACCACAGATTGGCACCACCTACTACATAAACCTGACGACTCTAACACAAGTGGAGGCCTATGAAAAGGTGTGCCTATGAAGTGGGAATTTCAGGGCCCTATTCCGTAATCCTGTATCCTATCAAACACCCCCCTTAATACTTTCTAAACAGGGAACCGAGGTCTACTGTTTTATTTTTACCTTATAATTAGACCTACCAAGATCATCCTGCTGCTCGTAGAGCGGCGGCCTAAATATTATTCTCAGAATGGAGGGCTACCACCCAAAAGCTAGAGAGCGCACTCACTACCAAGCCCAACTCCCGACTTTCAGAAGTGTTCCTTATTTGAAGGAAAATATCATCTTAGGTCTAGCCTCAGGCCTGATGTAAGAAGCGCCCGGGGTGAAGAAATGGGTGAGAGGAAGAAGAGAGGAGAGGATGGTTGTTATTCACCCTCAGAGGAAGGGGATCCTTCACTGACTGAGAGCGCCTGTGCTAGATCACCTCCCTCACATCCTTCTTCTTCCTTGAATCGCACCTCCTCTGAGACCTACTCCTCGGAGGAGGAAGAGCGCGAGAGGCGACGCTGACCCTCTTGCCCTGTCTCCGATCCTCAAACCGGGATGGGCCAGGACCCCCTGGCTGTCTGGGCGTGCATACGGAGCGTGCCTTTGCCTCTCTGAACTTTTCCACCACCGTCTCAATGGAGGCGCCGAAAAGTTCAGATGGGGAAGCCGGGGCATTTAGGAGAAAACCCTTTTCTTTCTCCCCGATGTCAGCCAGGCTCAGCCACAGATGTCTCTCCGTGACCACCTTCGCTGCCATCGACCTTCCAAACGAGGCAGAGGTTTGTTTGATGGCCCAAAGAGCTAGATCTGTGGTGTGGCGCAGCACGTCCACTGCGTCAGGGGAGGGACCCTGACCCTGGTCCAAATCCTTCAGCAAGTCAGCTTGGTATGCTTGTAACACACACATTGTGTGTAAAGCAGCCCCAGCATGCCCCGCTGCCACGTATGCCCTGCCATTCAAGCGAGATGTCATCTTGAGCGGCTTGGAACGCAGGACCGGAGCTTTCAGTGCCGATGACTCTCCAGTGGCGAGATAGTTCACAAACGTCTAGTTGATTGGGGGCATCCATAACACTCAACAGCTCTACATACGCGGGACAGGGAGGCTGTGAGGGTTCAGGTTGTACCTCTTCTTCACCCTCATCAGCCATCTCCGGCTCTCTTGGGCTAGGTGCCAGTAGAGCACTTGCTGCTGGATCAGAGAATGTAAGTGATAACACATCCTCTTCCAGCAGCGCACTCTCGCAAGCTTCTGACCGGTGTGAGAGAGAAACACCTCTCTCAAACTCATCAGCGAGCTCCATCTGGGAGCCCCATGATCTGAGACTCCGCTGTGCCTCAGCACGAGCGGGACCCGTACTGCTAGGTCCAGATAACTGTCCCTCTTCCCTAAAGAAGAGGGCCAGATGCAAGCGGAGTTTTCTTAGAAGAAAACTCACAATCTGCACAATCAGGTCTCTCAAGAGCTGATCGTGTGTGCTCTCCGCCCAAACAGTAAACACACCATAATTGTTTCTCACCTTTTCCAGGTGATTGCAAATCAGACAAAACAGTCCATGAAGACAAAAAGAGGATGACAAGTGTGAAAAAGTGTAACAAGCTTTTTGTAACCAGCTACAATTTTCAGACGCCATCTTTATTTTTCTAGCTCAACTGTCACAGAATGGAAAGCACTTGATTGTGGAATATCAAAGGCAGCAAAGGATACATCTATGCTGCCTTCAAAAATCGATCAGATGGAAGTATCTCAGGAGACAGGAAGTGAAACTAACATTGCCTTCTGACCTTGAAATACATTACAAAAAGGTATTAAAGGCATGGCAAGTGCTGTGGTTATTGTGGTAAAAAACATGGCAAGTGCATATTGTGTTACTGTTTCAACTACAAATACCACAGTAAAACTATGGTTACTGTGGTAAAACCATGGTAAGTGCTGTGGTTACTGTGGTTTAACTATAAATAGTAGACAGTAAAAACACAGTTACTGTGGTAAAAGCATGCAAGGTACTGTGCTTTAACTACAAATACCACAGTAAACCTATGTATAGGCTACTTGGGTAAAACCATTGTAAGTGTTGTGTTACTGTGGTTTACAAATGGTAGGCTACAGAGTGATATACTTGTATATGTATATTTAAAAGCACATAAAAGCATGGTAAATGTTGTTACAGTGTTTTAACTACAAATACCACAGTAAAACCACAGTCTTAAAAACATGGTGTTGTCTTATTTAACTACAAATTCCACAGTAAAACTAATTACTATGGTAAAAAATATGGTAAGCATTGTGGGCACTGGCCTTTTACTAACAGGATCGAGCTAATATTACAGTTACTGTGGTAAAATCACATCCATTCAGTGGCATTCGCAATCGCAACTGATTTGTAAAGAAAACATCAAACTATACACTTACTTACGCATGAATTGCCGACAGTCACAACGATAAATAAATAAAAAAAATTCAATAAATTAAAACAGACCTGGATTACGGCGTTCAGGGTCACTCTCTCACCAGATTTTATGGTAATCAGGTAATTTGATGATGACACACCGGATAAATGAGACTGTCATTATTTATAAGACTGCTAGAGGACGCTTAATTTTAAAACGTCACTAGGTTCATAATACGCTGCATTGTACAAACGACATATGGGCTCGAGGAGGACAGTCTCATTTACGGTAGGAAATTTACTAAATATCTTAATGGAAAATGATCTTTACTTAACACCCTAATGATTTTTGGCATAAAAGAAAAATCAATAATTTTGACCCATACAATGCATTGTTGGCTATTGCCACAAATATACCTGTGCTACTTGTGACTGGTTTTGTGATCCTCATATTATAGGTCATATTATAAACATTAACATCATGATTTTCTGTAAAGCTGCTTTGAAACAATGTCTATTGTGAGTCTGTTCAGTGAACCAGCGCTACCTTCATATGTCTCATATGACATCATGGGCTCGCTCTCTGTTTTATACCAACAAATTGGCACCATATTACATCTCAGTTAAACTGTAGAGAAAATGACCATTCATTTTCACAGTAATATTGTTGAAGTGGTCATCTTTTCCATTAAATAATAATAATAATGTTTAATTTATATAGTGCCTTTCCCAGGCTCAAGGACGCTTCACATTGACAGTAGATAACAAGCAGTTTACACATAGACAGACAATGGGCATTTGCCCAATCCGAGTAATGGGCGATTGCAGTTGCAAATCACATTACATTTATAATACAAACATAAAACAGGGCAACAAACATTAATTTCTACAGACAACATAGTGGGCAGTTGGAGTTAAGATGGAATAGAATTATTGGAACCTAGGTTAACATTGTGAATGTGTCATGTCAGATTAACATTTCATGACTGGTAATACTGGTTAAACAAATGTGTTTTGAGTTTATACTTAAATACATGCAACGTGGTTGTTGTCCTGAGAGCTAACGGAAGAGAGTTCCAAAGCTTGGGGGCTTTAACAGAGAAAGACCTGCCACCCATAGACGATAGACGGGATCTCCGCTCACGTAGGAGTTCACAGCCAGAGGATCGCAGAGTTCGAGGGGGAATATAAGAAGAAAGTAAGTCAGAGAGATAGGCTGGAGCAAGACCATTTAGTGACTTAAAGGTAAGCAAAAGAATTTTGTAAGTGATACGGGATGACACGGGTAGCCAGTGCAGTTTAAACAGAATTGGTGTGATATGGGCAGTTTTTTTGGTGTAAGTTAATAGTCTTGCGGCAGAGTTTTGAATATATTGCAAGCGTGAGATAGAGTGTGCTGGTAGACCAGAAAAAATAACATTACAATAGCCGAGGCGAGAAGTGATAAAAGCGTGTACTAGTGCTTCAGCGTCTTTTGGGCTGACATAGGCACGGAGTTTGGCAATACGACGTAGATGAAAAAAGGATGCTTTACAAAGTTGATTAATGTAAGTGTCAAACGTCAGTGCAGGGTCAAAAATGATACCCAAGTTTTTGACAGTGGCAGAGGGAATTATAGATGTAGCTTCAAGGTCAAGTCTGGGAATATTACTTAATTTTTTTGTTAGAGATGGAGGGTCAGTGATTAATATTTCTGTTTTAGTCAGGTTCAGACTGAGAAAATTGGAGTTGAGCCAGGTCTTTAATTTATTAATGCATGATGATAGTGATATGGTCTAGAGAATAGGATCCGGTCGAACAGCAGTATTTGGATATCGTCGGCGTAGCATTGGTATTGAAAGCCGTGGCGGCGAATAATTTGTCCGAGAGGCAAGATGTAAATAATAAATAGTAACGGGGCCGAGAACTAATCCCTGTGGAACACCTTGTTTAAGAGTGACAGTTGGAGATTTGTAATTGTGCATTGCGATGTAGAATTTCCTATCTGTCAGATACAAGGAAAACCAGGATAACGCGGCTCCAGTCTCTGAGAGGCGCATGAGTAGGATTTTATGGGAGAAAGTATCAAAAGCTGAGCTGAGGTCGAGTAGTAAAAGTAAGGAAAGGTTTTCAGAGTCACCAATGACTGAGAGGTCATTGATAACCCTTGCTAGTGCAGTTTCAGTACTGTGGTTTTGGCGAAAGCCAGACTGAAATAAATCAAAGCTATTGTTGAGAGATAGATATGACTGCAATTGAGTGGCGACAACCTTTTCCATGATTTTTGAGACATACGGTAGATACGGCGATAGTTAGTGTAGTCAGTTGGGTCCAGATTAGTTTTTTTAAGAATAGGAGTAACCGCAGCCGTCTTTAGTGAGACTGGAACAGAGGCAGAGAGAAGAGACATGTTTACAAGATGTGAGATACACTACCGTTCAAAAGTTTGGGGTCAATTTGTTTTTTTTGTATTTTTAAAGAAATTAATACTTTTCTTCAGAAAGGAAGCATGAAATTGATATAAAGTGACAGTAAAGACATTTATAATAATGCAAAATATTTATTTTTTAATGAAATGCTTTTCTCTTGAACTTTCAAAGAATCCTGAAAAAAATGAATCACTGTTTGCACAAAAATATGAAGCAGCACAACTGTTGTCAACTGTGATAATAATCATAAATGTTTCTTGAGCATCAAATAATCATATTAGAGTGATTTCTGAAGGATCATGTGACACTGAAGACTGGAGTAATGATGCTGAAAATTCAGCTTTGATCACAGGAATAAATTACATTTTAAAATATATTCACATATAAAACAGATGTTTTACATTGAAATAATATTTAACAATATTACTGGGTTTGTTTTGTATTTTTAATCAAATAAATGCAGCCTTGGTGAGCAGAAGAGACTTCTTTTAAAAACATGAAAAATCTTACCGACCCCAAACTTTTGAACGGTAGTATAGGTGCAGAAATGACAGAGGTACAGAGTTTCAGAAGGGTTGTAGGTGCAGGATCAAGCCGGGAAGAAGAAGAATTGGATTTCTGTATCATTTTACTAATCAAGATGGGGTTGGTCAACATAAAGTTATTTAGTGTTTGTATCTGAGCTTGCTCACAACTAGAGGTGGTCGGTTTAACACTAAAGGCCCACATAAAGCCTCCAGCTTTCCCTGGAAGTGTTGTAGAAAAGAACAGCACAGGTCATTGGATTCTTGTAGACAGGCATTGTGCGCAGGTGCTTGAACAAGGTTGTTTACAATGCTAAATAGTGTTTTAGGCCTGTTGTTTGCATTATTGATGATTTTAGCAATATAGGAAGAGTGAGCTGAGTTTAAGGCGGTTTTGTAAAGCTTAATATGGTCCGAAAATGCTTGATAGTGTACAGTTAGATTGGTTTTCCGAAAGAGACGTTCCAGCTGTCTGCCTCTAGCTTTCATAGCACGTAGCTCAGCATTATACCACAGCGAAGAGTGGGACAAGGGAACCGACCTAGTCCTAGTTGGAGCATGCTCATCTAGAACGTCAGCAATGGCAGAATGGTACAAATCAGATATTTTGGACGGGCAGGTGAAATCAAAAACATCAGAGATAGCAGAAGAAGTGATAGATCCAGCAAACATACTAATAGCATATTAATAGCATTGATCTTACGATAAGAGATGTTAATATTGTCAGCACATTTAGTTAGACAGGTTAATGTAAGATCAAGGGTAATAAGCTTGTGATTAGAGATAGGAGTAACCAGACCATTGATGGAGATGTCATTCAAGCCAGAGGTACAAACTAAGTCAAGTGTGTGGCCATGAGTATGAGTTGGGAAGTTAACAATCTGATTAAGATCGAAGCAGTCTAGAACAGTCATTAATTGAGTCCTATTTGAGCAGGGAGTATCAATGTGAATGTTAAAGTCACCAGCAAGATGACCTTGGATAATGAATTGCAGGCTAGCGTTAGCAGTTCACTTAGTTCAGAGAAAAAAATCGTTTTTCTGTTTGGGTGGCCTATAAATCAGAATGATTGTTAGGGAACTGTTCGAGGACATTTTCAGAACCATGTATTCAAAAGTCGTAGTAGTGTGGAAGTCCAGTTGAGTAAGTGTTATGGAGTTGCTAGAGATGACCGCAAAGCCACCCCCCTTAGTGAATAAATGCGGCTTAGACAGGTGCTGGTATCCGTATGGTGTTAGAAGATTAAGATGCATGAAATCATTCGGTGTTTGCCAGGTCTCAGTAAGGAATATCATATCCAGGTTTTTGTCAGTAATAAGTTCCTTTAGATAGGGGCCTTTGTCCGAGAAAGAGCGACAGTTCAGCAGAGCAAGGTGGGTTTGCAGCACATCTGAGTTATCAGCTAAGTTGACATTGAAATCTGACACTTTTATGCAGACATCGCGGTGGACAACAGTCGCTTAGGCGTTTCGGTTTGACCAGAGTTCTGTTATTTGACCAGATGCACGGGATCACAGTTGGTTTTGATAGCTGATAGTTGATGATCCTTCGGACTGAACGGTGCATATAGCGCGGGCGCCGGGTGATCCCGAGCGAGCGGCAGTGATCGTACGTTTCAAAGTCGAGTCGTGAGTGCCGATTAAGCGCCCTGAGTTCGCGTGACAAGTATCCAAAATCCATGTTGGAAGATAGCCCAGAAAAAATAAGGTAGACCAGAGGCAGCACGAGTGCTAAAGCCTTTGCTGTGTTTGTAATCGCCATGAGAAAGTCAGCTATCAGCAAAGCCACGTTAGCCAGGACCACAACCGTCACAACATCTATAAAAGTTTACGGACAGGAAAGCTACCCAACCTGACGACAAGCTAATCGAACTACTGGTAAGAAGAGTGTTAACTCACCTCACAGTCAGTCCAACAGATGGGGGAGAGAGGGGTGAGAGGGCTCGTAGCCGGCTGACAGCAGAGAGTTCCCGACGGTAACGGCAACAAAAGTTAAGTCCAGTTTGTAGAAGGTTGCAGAGAGGGAAACACCAACTGTAAAGAGTTCCCAACGGTAACAGCAACAAAAGTTAAGTCCAGTTTGTAGAAGGATGCAAAAAGGGAAACAGCAACTGTCCAAGAGTGGGCACAGCAAACGTAACGTTAAACAATAGACGACGAAGCGTGGAGCGGCCGCCAGATGCGCACAGCGTTCCCACACAGCGTTCAAGCCCATTGTTTTGTACTATGTAATGGCTTTAATTTTTTTATTTTTGAAAACTTTTAAGGCACACTATGTAATTTTTTTCGCCACTAGAGGTTGTTTATTCAAAACAAAGGCGTAGCTTGATGACGCCTTGATTTCACGGAATCATGGGAGTTAATACACCTCTACAGCCAGAGGAGAATACAACAGGACTCGAGCAGAAATCATTTTCATGGATGACCGGTAATGTATTAAAGATTTTTTTTAACGTAACGAAAGCCTTTGGAGCGGAACAAGGCCGCTGGATCGATTGAGAGACAAGCACGACACACAACTCAAAGGCAGTGGAGCATTTATTATGCCGGCTACTCTTCTGTATGACATTCCAAAAAGAGAATTTTGCACGCTAGTCTGCATAATGGCAAACATTCAACATGTCAAAAAAGGGCATCCGAACTGTCAGAGTCCGAAGAGAATGTAAATGTAATTTTTTCATTTTATCCAGTTGCAAAATGACAGTTCTTACCTATGCTTATTTATTCATTAAACTCTGTAAGATTGATAGCTCAGCTTATAATCTATTAGCTACATGACCTTGGGGAAACACAATTCTAATTTTTCAAACTTTAGAGGACATCGCCTCAAGCCTGTCCACCCAGAGGACTGAAGACCATCTGGGAAATGCCTTATTCCTGAAATTTAAACTAAGTCCTCTAATGACTCATTAACATTCAATTATCACCAGTCATTTCAGCATAATATTCAAAGAAATTATATTAGATTTGTTTCCCCACTAATTAGTTTGTAACAGTTCGTTCGTTCCCTTTCTTTCTTTCTTTCTTTCTTTCTTTCTTTCTTTCTTTCTTTCTTTCTTTCTTTCTTTCTTTCTTTCTTTCTTTCTTTCTGCTCAGAGTGATATATCTTAAGAGTGACATGGTGGCACAAAGTATTACATTAATAAATATTTGAAACAATGATTATTTCATATTTTGAGTTTAGTTTGAAATGTTCTGTTTTACACAAAAAAGGCAAATCATCTTTATCAATAGTTTTAAAGCCATTGAATATAAACATGCTGCATATGCATCACTAAATAAAACTGGTTACCATGGAGAAGGTTTTTTTTGTTTTACTGCTTACACTGCTTAGACTTGCATGTCATTCTCAAGAGACTTTAGAGTCTTCAACAAAACAGCCCACAGAAAGCTCTCAGAAAGCTCACAGAAATGTAAATTTATGAAAAGGTGTGAAAAAGTGAAAAAAAAAGTGTGGCGTGAGCAGAAGGAGGGATGATGGGAAATGTAGTGCTTGACAGTGACTGAGCTGGTGACCTTGACAGCATGGAAAACATGCTAGTTTATGCTGGATTTTTCAGCAAGGATATTGGAGCTCTAGCAGATGTAATGAATGCAACCTGGTTAAAAGCAGGAGTCTTCATGTGCCAACAGCTACTGCTATGATAACAGTAACAAAATCATATATGTGCAATGGTGTTCTCTAATCCCACAGCTTTGGAAAGAATGCATATTCAAAACTATTAAAAATGTATTTGTGCTAACCTTTGTGCTTCTAAATAAATCACAAACTGCACTGATAAGTGAGTTTTATGATATTTAAATTTTTTTGGAACAAAAGGGAGGAGAAAGGGAAATGTCACTTGAACGATTAATTTAACGTTTGTCAGTATTGAATGATGGATGACAATAAGGCAACTAGTCATGCATGAATAAATGTTTGTTTACTGGAAAGGAAAACATATGTTCTGATGTGGACAGTGTTTATTTTATCATTTTAATAACAGGAAGACTAAATCATAAGAACTGTTGCACACTTTTAAATGAAGCGTTCACCCGACAAGAAACACAAGTTCCCTATCGGTCAGTCACTACAACGTAGGTCATGACTGACCAATAGGAATCTCGCTAGAGAGGCCAATCTACTTCGAGTGAAACTAAAACAGGCCAATGCACATTGGCGTGCAATCATTTGCAACAGCTGCGCATCCTCGTTAGCGCGGGTATTTAATGAGCAGCTGAGCGATCGCACAGTTAGCTTTTTGCTTCGGAGCCAAGCACTTCGTATGCTGAACAGAGTGAATTTGAGAGCAAGCCTCTTCTGGATCTCTCCACTTTGGTGCGGGCGTGACGGCACACCAGCGCGAGCGGTCTTTTTTCTCTTCTCTCTCTCTTCTTTGTTTGTTGTTGTTTTAAAACTGAGCAAACAAAAAAGCTGTTTTCAAGGCTGGTAAGGTGCGCTGCTAAAGCGCTCAACGGCCGTTTTCACGGCTGGTAAGACCAGCGAGAGAGAATCGCGCACAGACAGGTACACATTCCTGTCTGTGTTCGCCGTGACCGTTCCCCTGCGTGCTTCAGCACCAAGGAGAGCAGTCTCTAAAAGAGCTTACACAGATAGTTTGCGTCTTTTTCAAGATGACATTCTATCTGTGTGTTTCTGGATGCGGTCGTTACCTGGGGTAACAGGATGGTCATGAACGCTGCCTTGTGTGTCTGGGCCTCGAACACGCACAGGCAGCGTTCGTGGATGAGTCATGTACCCATTGTGGGAAGATGACCATCTCGGAGCTGAGGTCGAGACTCTCGTTACTGCAAAGGGGCGGAGTCCCCGTGCCTGCACCTCGGTCCAACCCCCCTTCGCGGGTTGCTTCCGGCAGTGACATGGGTGACCTGAGGATTACAGTGAGCGCGCTTCCTTCGGGGAACCAACCCACTTGGAACCCTCACTCCTCTCATGCTCCGCAGCCAGTTCAGCTGCCAACGGAACGTGCCGGACCATCCTCGAGATGTTTACCGGTCGTTTCGTTCGGCGCTCCCTGCGACGACCAGATGTCGATCGCTGCAACGGAGGGTGGGTCAGACCGCTCCGCGGACGATGGCTCGGAGCCGCTGCCTCCTTCGGGTGTGCCAGCTGTGCCCGAGTTGGACCCGGAGATGATGGCCATGCTTTCCCGGGCCGCCAACAGGATCGGGCTCGTGTGGAACCCTCCAACGTGTCCCGAGCCCTCGAGGCTGGATGATTGGTATCTCGGGGTGGCGCGCGCTGGTTCTCAGCAACCCACCCCAGTGCCTTTCTTCCCGGAGGTGCATGAGGAGCTCACAGGGACGTGGACGGCACCTTTCACTGCAAGAAACCGTTCCAGTGGCTCCTCCTCCCTCACCACCCTTGATGGCGGGGCAGCTAAGGGATACACGCGTATCCCGCCAGTGGAACGGGCCGTTGCTATGCAACTGTGCCCTAACTCCACTTGGCGTGCCCGTGGAGAACCGTGTCTTCCTTCACGCGCCTGTAAGTACTCGTCGGACTTAACCGGCAAGGCTTACAAGGCCTGCGGGGAAGGTGCCTCTGACATACACGCTATGGCGTTGTTGCAGGTTCATTAGGCTAAAGCACTGAAGGACCTGCACGAGGGTGGTCACGACCCGCGAGTTCTCCAAGAACTTCGCACCGCGACGGACCTCGCGCTTCGTGCGACGAAGGTTACCGCGCGGTCTGTGGGTCGTGCGATGTCCACTTTAGTGGTCCAGGAACGCCATCTCCGGCTGTGTCTGGCCGACATGCGGGAGACCGACAAGCTCAGGTTTCTTAACTCCCCCGTGTCCCAGACCGGCCTCTTCGGCGACGCGGTCGAGAACTTTGCCCAGCAGTTCTCGGCTGTACAGAAGCAGACTGAGGCCATCAGACACATCCTGCCGCGGCGGTCAGCTACTGCCCCCACCCCACCGCCTGCGGCTCCTCAGCCTGCTCGTCGCCGAGGGCGTCCTCCTGTGTCTGCCCCTGCTCCCGCGCCGCAGCAGCAGCATCCACCTAAGCGGCGCCATGGAGCCAGTCGCAGGCAGGGCGCCCCGCCCGTCCAGGCCCCCGCCAAGAAGGGCGGCAAAGCCAAGGGTAAGCGGCCCTAGGACGGGCGACCCGGAGATGGAAGGGACTGCTCTCCAGGAGACGATGACCGCATCGCTCCCTCCCCCGGAAGAGGGCCGGGTGGAAAATCTTTTGTTTCCTTTTGTTTGTGTTCCGTCGCTGGCTTTAAAACCAGCGGTACCCAAATTTTCAATAAAAGAGCAGTTTCTACCATCTCTGGGCCCGAAGGGGACCCGGAGAGCAGTGGGGGGACAGAATCCTCTGCACAGCGCACACAGACCCCACTACGGGCCGCCTCCAAGAGAGAGCCCCCCGAGCCGCGTCCCTGTGTTCCACCTCGCTGCCGCACTCCGGGTACGCCTGCGGTCCCTTTGGTCCCGCTTGCACGGTCTCTGAGAGCCTGGTTAGCGCTCCCCAGTCCGTCTCGCTGGCTCATTCGGACCATCAGGCTCGGCTATGCGATTCAGTTCGCCCGGCGTCCCCCCAAGTTTCAGGCCATCCACTCCACTAGAGTGAGAGCAGCTGATGCCCATGTCTTGCGTGCGGAAATCGCAGTCCTGCTGGCGAAGGACGCGATAGAGCCGGTCCCTCCAGCCGATATGAGGTCAGGGCATTACAGTCCCTACTTCATTGTACCCAAGAAAGTTGGTGGGTTACGACCGATCTTGGATCTGCGAGTTTTGAATCGGAGCCTCCACAAGCTACCGTTCAAAATGCTCACGCAGAGACGCATTTTCGAATGCATCCGTCCCCAAGATTGGTTTGCAGCGATCGACCTGAAGGACGCGTACTTTCATGTCTCGATTCTTCCTCGACACAGGCCGTTCCTGCACTTTGCGTTCCAGGGTCGAGCATATCAGTACAAAGTCCTACCCTTCGGGCTGTCCCTGTCCCCTCTTGTCTTCACGAAAGTCACGGAGGGGGCCCTTGTTCCCATGAGAGAACAGGGCGTTCGCATCCTCAACTATCTCGACGACTGGCTCATACTAGCACACTCTCGAGATCAGCTATGCGAACACTGGGACCTCGTGCTCAGGCACCTCAGCCAGTTGGGTCTTCAGGTCAACTGGGAAAAGAGCAAACTCTCCCCTGTGCAGAGGATCTCTTTTCTCGGTATGGAGTTGGATTCGGTCGCTCAGACAGCGCGCCTCACAGAGCAGCGTGCTCAGTCGGTACTGAACTGCTTGAACACGTTCAAAGGCAGGACGGCGGTCCCACTGAAATTTTTTCAGAGGCTCCTGGGGCATATGGCAGCAGCAGGCTTGCTTCATATGAGACCGCTTCAGCACTGGCTTCACGGCCGAGTCCCGAGAAGGGCGTGGCATCACGGCACTCACCGGGTGGCAATCACACCGGCCTGCCGTCAGACCTTCAGCCCGTGGTCAGACCTTTCGTTCCTTCGGGCAGGAGTCCCCTTGGAACAGGTCTCCAGGCATGCTGTGGTATTCACAGATGCCTCTGCCACCGGCTGGGGTGCCACGTACAACGGGCATGCAGTGTCAGGGGTGTGGACGGCTCCCCAACTGCATTGGCACATCAATTGCCTCGAGTTGCTAGCAGTACATCTCGCTCTGAGACGCTTGAAAAGGCCGCTACGGGGCAGGGACGTACTGGTCCGCACGGACAACACTGCGACCGTTGCGTACATCAACCGACAAGGTGGTCTACGCTCCCGTCGCATGTCGCAACTCGCCCGCCATCTCCTCCTCTGGAGTCAGAAGCATCTGAGGTTGCTTCGAGCCATGTATGTCCCCGGTATGCTCAACCGTGTGGCCGACGAGCTATCACGAGCTGTGCTTCCGGGAGAGTGGCGACTCCACCCCCAGGTGGTTCAGCTGATCTGGAGAGAGTTCGGAGAGGCTCAGGTAGACCTGTTTGCCTCCTCAGAGACCTCCCACTGCCAGCTGTTTTACTCCCTGACCGAGGGAACACTCGGCACGGACGCACTGGCATACAGCTGGCCCCGGGGCCTCCGCAAATATGCGTTTCCCCCAGTGAGCCTACTTGCACAGACACTGTGCAAAGTCAGGGAGGACGAAGAGCAGGTCCTTCTGGTGGCTCCCTATTTGCCCACCCGGACTTGGTTCCCGGAACTCATGCTCCTCGTGACAGTCCCTCCCTGGCTCATTCCTCTGAGGAAGGATCTTCTGACTCAGAGACGGGGCACCCTATGGCACCCGCGACCAGACCTCTGGAAACTCCATGTCTGGTCCCTCGGGACGCGGAGGTTCTAGGTGACTTACCCCCAGAGGTACTTAACACCATCACTTCAGCACGGGCGCCGTCCATGAGACGTGTTTACGCCCTGAAGTGGAACCTGTTCGTCGAGTGGTGTTCTTCTCGCCGAGAAGACCCCCGAAGATGTTCGATAGGGTCTGTGCTTTCCTTCTTGCAGCAGGGGTTGGAGCTTAGACTGTCCCCTTCCACCCTCAAAGTACATGCTGCCGCTATTTCTGCTTATCACGACCACATAGATGGCAAAACAGTTGGAAAGCATGACCTGGTCGTCAGGTTTCTTAGGGGGGCGAGACGATTAAATCCTCCTCGACCCCCCTCCATACCCTCTTGGGATCTTTCCCTGGTGCTTCGAGCACTTCAGGATGTTCCCTTTGAGCCTCTGCAGTCAGTAGACTTAAAGCTTCTTTCCATGAAGACTTTGCTGCTGGTTGCATTGGCCTCTGTCAAGAGGGTAGGAGACCTGCATGCATTTTCGGTCGACAAATTGTGCCTAGAGTTCGGGCCGGGTGACGGCCACGTGGTACTAAGACCCCAGCCTGGCTATGTGCCCAAGGTTCCTACCACTCCTTTCAAAGACCAGGTAGTGAACCTGCAAGCGCTGCCTTTGGAGGAGGCAGACCCAGCCCTGGCTTTGCTCTGTCCCGTTCGCACCCTGCGTATGTACGTGGACAGAACTCAAAGCATCAGGACCTCAGATCAGCTCTTTGTCTGTTACGGAGGCCAGGAGAAGGGAAAGGCTGTCTCCAAGCAGAGGTTGGCCCACTGGATAGTGGATGCCATCGCCTTGGCTTACCAAGGCCAAGGCGTGCCCTGCCCGCTTAGGTTGCATGCACACTCCACGAGAGGCGTTGCATCCTCCTGGGCGCTGGCACGTGGCTCCTCGCTAACAGATATCTGTAGAGCTGCGGGCTGGGCGACACCTAACACATTCGCTAGATATTATAGCCTACGTGTAGAGCCGGTCTCCTCCTGTGTTCTCACCCTAAACGGGTAGAAGCGCTGAGAGGTCTGGCTCTGTTGGCTTGCTGCACCCTACTGTGCACCCTTATTGCTCCAGAGTAAAACCAGTCGAGTCCTCCAAAACCCCTCGGCCCGGACTTGGCGGAGCGTCCAGCGCCAGGCCCTTATCCGCTGAATCCTTGAGAACCGGATCTGGGCTGGGTTCCATATGTGTGACCCTACGGGGATCCCATATGTCTATATATTCCACGGCTGCTCCTATCTGAAGCCTGTGTCTTTCCCGTGGGCTAAGTCACCCATTATTTCATATGCAGTACAGCCTTCGGGCTAGTCCATATGTATTTCCACATAACTCTTTGAAGAAGTGGCTTCCGCAGCGTTCCTTCCTAAACAGAAAGGGCACGCTTTCCCAGTGTTATCCAATATCTCACTGTATGGGTTATCACGGAACAACAGTGTCAAACTCTCTGTGTAGGCCTCCTCCTATCCGGGCGGCCAGCTTCTCAGGCTTGGCTCCTCGGCAAAAAACTAACTGTGCAATCGCTCAGCTGCTCATTAAATACCCGCGCTAACGAGGACGCGCAGCTGTTGCAAATGATTGCACGCCAATGTGCATTGGCCTGTTTTAGTTTCACTCGAAGTAGATTGGCCTCTCTAGTGAGATTCCTATTGGTCAGTCATGACCTACGTCTCGGTTCCCTCCCTCAGGGAATGAGGGTTACCATATGTAACCGAGACGTTTTACCCTGGCTGTCAGTCTTGGGAAACCTCCTCTTATACCTTTAGTGTCACACACACACTCATCACATGGATATTGTTTTCAGTTTGCACTGTCCTCCCTGAGTTAGTTTGTTGTCATGGATGTTAATTTGATTCGTCATTCTGTTCTGCTGTATTACCTTGTTCGACTCTTGTATTTAAGTTCCTGTGTGTCTGTTCTTAGTTGTCCGGACTCATTTATTTTGTGGTTGTTTCATTTGCCTGCCTTATTTGGATTTTCTTCAGTGTGGATTATTAAAGACTTTTCAACCTGATTCCTTCATCTTCCGCGTTTGTATACAGCTGAGTTTTGACAGAAGACCGGACCTAGATAAGATTGTAGCAGTGAAATATAATTGCATTAAACAGAATACAATCCACAAAAACAAAACAAAAAAACCCTCAGAATTAAACCTTTATCTAATCTAATCAATAGCCAGAGAGAACAAATAAGATTTAAGAGCCGATTTATAACTGGCTAATGAAGGAGCAGACCTCACATTTAAGGGCAGACTGTTCCAAAGTTTAGGTGCTGCAGCAGAAAAGGCTCGACCATCCTTAGTTTTACAGCTATAACGTGAGACAGTTAAGAGAATCTGATTAACATACCAAAGTGTGCTTTGGGGAGAGTAAGGAATCAGAAGGTCACTAATGTATTTTGGTGCAACACCAGATAAAGCCTTGTACACAAAAACAGCAATTTTAAAATCAATTCTAAACTTTACAGGAAGTCAATGTAAAGGCGCTAAAATAAGAGAAATGTGATCTTTCTTTTTTGTACCAGTAAGAAGTCTTGCTGCAGCATTTTGGACAATTTGCAGGCGAGAGATCGCAGTTTTAGGCAGGCCACATGTTACGATGTGGTTTTGTGTCCTGTCTTGTTCTATGGTTCCCTGTCTTGTCTATTAGTTATCCCAGGTGTTTCTGATTTCCCACGCCCCCTTGTTTAACTCTTTTGTCCCTGATTATTTAAGCCCTTTGTTTCAGTCTTGTCTTTGTGAGTTCTTGTCAATTGTTTAACGTGATGTTGGTTGTTCCTGCTCCCGAGCCCTGTATCCAGTTTTGCTTTTTGTAAAGTTAGCAGTTTGTTAATTAAAGCGTGTGCTGCAGTTGGATCCTGCCTCATCTTTACTTCAACCGCACCTCGTTACACCACAGTACGGGGAATTATGTTATGAGAGCGTGGATTGCGGTCTCCAAATATTTCGGAGGTAGAAACTGTTTTAATTTTGCAACTGACCTCAGATAAAAGAAACTTCAGTTTACCACTGTACTGATTTGTTTCTCAGAATTTTGTGACAAATCAAATGTAACACCAATATTCCTTACATGAGGTTGAACACTGGCGGCAATAGAATCTGCTTTAATTATTCTTATTTATTTTGATTATTTTAATTTCTTTTATGTAAAGCACTTTGAATTACCATTGTGTATGAAATGTGCTATATAAATAAACTTGCCTTGCCTAAATTAAAAAGAGGTGAAGACCTGGAGGGGCCTAAAATCAAAATTTCGCTTTTGCTTTCATTTAATTGAATTATTAGCCATCCAACATTTGATCTCCTCAAAACAGTCTTAAAGCACATCCAAATGATAAGAACTGTCAGTTTTAGCTGCTAGATAAAACCTTATATTTCTTAAAAATGGCACCCAATGGTAGCATATAAAGTGAAAAAAGAAGAGGGCCTAAAATGGACACTTGGGGCACACCGCATAATAGTAGTTTCCGTAGTTTGCATTGATTTATACCCGGACTGAAAAGGAGCTGAAATATTGAACATGCTGATTTAGGAATTCAACTGACAATACACCACTCTCTCTAAGAGGACATCGGTCTAAAATCGAAATATATGTCAAGATGAGGTTTCTTTAGCAAAGGGTGAACCACAGCATGTTTAAAACTAGCAGGTAAAATTCCATTACCAAGAGAACTGTTAATAATAGCTGTTACAGCTGGGCTCAAGGTTTCAAACACTTGCTTGAAAAGACGAGTTGGGATGATATCAGACTCACAGCTGGAACATTTAGCCTTGGAAACAATATCATGTAGCTGAGCAGAGGTAACTGGATGAAAACAAATTAGCAAATCAGTTGGTGAACAAATTAAAGGGGGATCATTTGTTGCTGGATTATTGGAAGCCTTGATCTCCAAAACTTTTTTTTATCAAAATTTGTTAAATTTGTTAAATTTCTCACAGGTTTCCCGAGATGGAACAAGAGAAGGAGCTGGAAAGGGATTTAGCACTGAATCATTAGCATTTTCAGTAATGAGTTTGAGAGGAATTCAGACTTAGCCAATTTCACTGACTTTTGGTAACTGGTCTAGGATGCAGTTAAACATATTATGATACTTAGAGTTTGTGTCTTTTCCACTTTCTCTGTGTCTTACGGCACTCTTTTTTTATTACCAGGTATTATTATTTAACCAAGGCTGAGGAGTGCCCTTTCCGGGCTTAAAGGGAGCAACAGAGTCCATAGAAATGGTGGAGGTTTTAACTAAGTCCTGGTCCATCTCTTCGATGTTTAATTCTTTAAAGAAGACGGCATCCACAAAGTTAGTTTGATAGTACTCTGAAAATAAACTGGCAGTGGAAGGTTGAATGAAACGAGAATAACTCACAGACTGAGAGCCAGTGGAGGTGGGAAAAACACAGACAGATTCAAACACAATTGGCAAATGGTCAGATATACCAGCATCAATCACTCTCAGATTTATTATGGAAAATCAAATCAAATCCTCATTTGTCATTCGCTTCTCGCGACCTCTGGAATATTTTACTCTCTACTCATGATTTTACGGACTTCACTATTGTCTGCAGGAGGACACATCAGCCTCCACCGCACGTTTTACCTATCGCCCTTTACCGATATTACCGATATGGCATTTCTCAGCATGGAGCCCTCTATCGGCAGGCACCTTAACCCCTCTCCAGTGTTGGGCAGTAGCATTGCTACAAGAAGTGACGTTACTAGTTTAACTATATTTCTCAGTAGCATGGTGGTAGCATCTGGAAGCACTGTTTATTTTATTTTTTTTATCAAATAGCATTTCAGTACCAAAGCTCTTTTGTTGATCAAGTAGTGCGGTAGCGTACAAACAACATTTGTTCCAAGCATTTCTGAAGCTTGAGCTCAAATCTGAAATATACGGATGTTGTTAAAAGATACAATACAACTTTCCGCAATCCGTATCAAGTCTCATGTAATCGCTCAATCTGTGTTTCAACCGCGGAAAGACGTCAATAAAACAGCTTGTGAACTATGTCACGTAACGTCACATTTACCACTGAAAAAAACATATTCAGTGAACATGACTCGTTAGTCAGCTAGAAAAATTAATTTTAGAGAGGAGCATTTTGCTAAATATATGCACCATATTACATATTCATTATAAAATGTAATGCTCTTCAATATTTAATGCATGTTTAAATAGATCCATAAATTAGACAGCCACTATTTAAATGTTTATTTTCCAAAAATGAATTAGAGTTGAAATATAATTTTGTGATTGTATTGTTAGTAGTATAACTTTATTTTTATAAAAACTTCCTATAAAAAATTGCCATGTACTATATCTGATACAAAATAATTGATATTGAATCAGAACCGAATTGAATCATGAAATTTGTGTCAATACCCAGACCAAATATTGTTATATATGGTTTTATATAATTTTGTTATTGTTTTTGTTGGCAAATTGATTTGGAAAATTTGTTGAATAAACAATTGAACTGAAAAATTATGTCTGCCTATTTATTTGACTTACAGTTTTATTGATCACTGAGATTGACTTGGAATGAAGTTGGTTTAATACAAAAAGGAAATTTAAAAAAATAGCTTAGATGTAGTAAGCTACTTTTGCCATGTTGCTGTAGCTTAGCTTGCTACATTTCCCAGGGGGGTAGCTTCAGTGTAGTGAAGCTTGATTTAATGTAGAGTAACTGCTAGCTTAGCTCACTACATTTTCAAAGTAGCTTGCCCAACACTACCCCTCTCAAGGTGGGCTGCTCGCCCCTCCCAAGCCTGTTCTCCCTGGCATAGTGGATTGCTTTTCTGCATCCATCCACCAGGCCTCTAATAAAGCCTTAGCCTTGGCTGTAAGAGCCCTCAACGTCTCCTCCCTGGTTTTCGCTTAACAGGCCAAGCTCCTGGTCGACATGGGAGAACAACAGGAGAAAAGGTTGCTCTCTGGAAGGAGTTCGTCAATGTTAATGACCTTGTTCTCTGTAATACCTATCAAGCTGTCCAAGCTAGTGTAGCAGTATGCATCTGCGCTACATATTAACGCACGGCTGGAGGGTGATTTAACGCTAGTTATGAGGACTTTAAATATGATTGGTGCTCGTCAGCTGTGAGGGCATCACACGTGACGTCATGTCATGATTGTCGTTCAGGCGCTGTGTGCAAGAGCTAGAGAGGTAAGAGCTGCAAGGTAACGACTCTTTTGCCAATGATTCTAGTGGGACTGGGTGATATCGATTTCTTTGTTGTAGTGGACGGGGGAATTAACCGGTATACACTCGGCTGCGCTCCTTGTTGTGACACGTGACCCTAGTATTGTGCAGGCATTTCAAGACTGCCAAAGGGCAACTCGAGTGTCCGACCATGGAGGCGATGTAAGGGTACGGGGACGCAGGGTGTGTCGCGTTCCTGGGGGTACCATGAAGCTAGTTGCAGCAACGTGTTTGGCGTTGTATAGGGGTAGCACTGTGTTCGAGCCCCCAGAGACTGGTCTTCCTGTGGGCCTGTTGGCCTCTCCCGCCCTGGTGCAGGTGGTTGCAGGTACAGTTTATGTGCCTTTGGTTAATGTAGGCACTGTGGATGTGGTGCTTTACCCCACCACAGTCATAGGTGAGTTGAGAGAAGTGTATTTGACAGACTTGCCTGTTGGATTGGCTGAGGTTCCCTCAATGGTTGCACAGGTTGCTGCTGGTGGTGCTTCAGGTACCCCTGTACTCGATCAAATTGAATCTGTTGATTTGGGGGGGTTATTGGTCGAGGAAAAGTTACAGGTTAAGGCCCTACTTCTAGAATACCAGAATGTGTTTTCTATGCATGAGGGAGATCTAGGCTGTACTAGATTATTGTCCCATGAGATTCCCCTAACTGATGACGTTCCCGTCCGACAGGGCTAAAGGCAAATTCCACCTTCGGAGTATGAGGTATTAAAAACGTCGCCCATCGTGTTAGTTAAAAAGAAGGATGGTAGCCTCCACATGTGTGTCGACTACCGACAACTTAACTCTAAGACACGTAAGGATGCTTTTCCAAGGATTGAGGGGACGTTGGATTCATTGACAGGGGCTCGCTGGTTCTCCACATTGGACCTAGCCAGCGGGTACAATCAGGTCCCTGTCTCTGAATCCGATCGACCAAAGACCGCTTTTTGTACTCCATTCGGGCTCTTTGAGTGGAATCGCATGCCCTTTGGCCTGTGCCATGCCCCGAGTATTATAACAATCCGCTGAGCCACTTGGCCACTGCTAAGCTTGGCACTACTGAACAGCGGTGGGCAGCTGAATAAGCGGTGTTCGATTTTGAGGTCCAATATATATCTGGCCGAACTAATCAGAACGCCGATGCGTTGTCTCGCCAGAACTCTGCT
This sequence comes from Meda fulgida, assembly GCA_030578275.1. Lineage (NCBI taxonomy): Eukaryota > Metazoa > Chordata > Actinopteri > Cypriniformes > Leuciscidae > Meda > Meda fulgida. Next base: position 28,229,028 of record CM060622.1, read on the forward strand.
ACCCAGGAGGGAGGACACGGCTGGTCTCCAGGTTTGGTAGTACCAGAGCTGTTGAGGCGAGCTGTACAGTCGGAACCTATAGGGGTGATCCAGTCTGGGGCTGTTCAGGCCTTGCCTAGCCGCTCCGGTGCAGATATAAGTGCACTGCAGGAGGCTGACCCCGACATCGAGCAGGTGTGGAGTCTATGGCGTACTTTACACAATTTTCTACGAACCTTGTATACTGGAAGGAAGAGAGACTGGGCATCCTGTTTATCACAGGTATTGTTCTGTTATAATACAACTCTTCATCAAGCTACTGGCGAGAGCCCCTACTTTTTAATGTTTGGACAGGAGCCAAGGGTGCCGATAGATTTCTTGCTAGTGAGTGTGCAAGAGCCAGCTGCAGGTGGGGTCCATCATTGGGTCGAGGAGCATCAGGCTCGGTTACAAGTGGCATTTGAGAGTGCTCGCGACTGTTTGAAGGTTGCGGCTACTCGGCGTAAAGTGACACATGATCAGCAGGTGCGGGAGTTACCGTTGCAGGAGGGGAGATGGGTATACCTTCGTGATTATTCAGTGGGGGGCCGGCACAAGATTCAGGACTTATGGAGTTCGACTATCTACCAAGTCATAAGGGCACCCCGAGAAGCTGGGGGCACTGTGAATACAGTGGCTCCGGTGGAGGATCTGAGTAATATCCGTCACGTTCACCGGTCATTATTGAAACCTCAGATTTGTAACGAAGCGTCTGAGGAACTACCTGACCTTTTGATAGAGTCACCAGTTCAAATAGTGGCAGAGGAAGAGTTGGAGGATGTCGATTTGGGTTGTGTGGTGCCTGTAGTTCCTCCAGTGGCCCGTGGATGGACTACTGCAGGTACTCTAGTGGGGGGAGTATTGACTGCTGCTGCCCCACCTGATGACACCTCTAGTATACCGCTCGAGGAGGGTAGTGGTGGCCAAGATACGAGTCAAGTATCGGTGCCACTGGTTGGATCTCCGATGTCACTAATGCAATAGTCCCACGTCGAACAGAACATTCCAATAGGTATCACCTTCCACGAGGAGTTGGAAGGGTGAACCCTGGGGTGGCCGAGTTTCCAATACCAGGGTCCCGTGCCGTTGTGGCTTTGTTTCAACCATGGCAGTAAGTCCCCTGAAGAGTTTCGGGTATTTGTTTCACTGTCGGGACGACGATGAGAGGTTGAGGGGTAGACTGTAGCAGTATGCATCTGCGCTACCTATTAACGCACGGCTGGAGGGTGATTTAACGCTAGTTATGAGGACTTTAAATATGGTTGGTGCACGTCAGCGCGGTGTGCAAGAGCTGGAGAGGTAAGAGCTGCAGGCTAGCGACTCTTTTGCCAATGATTCTGGTGGGACTGGGTGATATAGATTTCTTTGTTTTAGTGGACGGGGGAATTAACCGGTATACACTCGGCTGCGCTCCTTGTTGTGCAAAACTTCCGGTAAAGTGGATGAGTTCTGCGGTGCGTTAAGACGGTGCTGTTTCAGGTGTGTTTGCAACCTTTTATATCTAATGTCTCATTCCGACCTTGAGTTCGCCTGGTGAGCTTCTTTTTTTTTCTTGTTTTGATTCAGGTGGCTTCCATATGCCTGTTTAACGTTATGCTGGGTTGTTTGTTGCTGTGGTCAGCTACGAGACACTGGAAACGGAGATCCAGATCCAACATAAGCTGCTGTTTGACCACAAACTTATTCCGTGACTGCTATTTTTGATTCGCGTTTATAGATACTGTGACGCTACAGCGCTGTTGTGCTATGTAAGTTAGCCTTAACCCGCCTACGACGTCACCCGATCTCGATACCACTAACAGTAACTGGTGGGGATGCTTTCAGTGTCCTGAGTTCGACATTGGTTACCTAGAGTGTAACGCTGTGCTTAGTGGGACCTTTTGATGCTCATTGCTCTGTCACCACTGTTTATTGTAGCTGTTGATTTAAGCTTTCATCCTTGGTGGTTTTGTTTATGTCCGTGTCATGTGAATGATTAATTTCTTTTTTTTTCTTTTTTTTTTTATTCAAGTGCACTCTTCGTGGCCTTCAAGTGCACAAGCACCTGGTCTGTATGTTTCTGACTTTGTTCCGGATGTGTTTATTGATCCTCTAAGAGTACCCTGAATATAAGTGGTGCATGTATAGTATTTGTGATGAGAATGTTCGTCATCGTACTATGCTGAGATGAGCACTGTGCATTTGGGCCCAACAATTGTGGTTGTGTAACTTTCTTTTTCTTTTTTTTTGGTTCTTTTTATATATTATTGTGTAAATTGTCTATTGTGGTGCCTGAGTTTTATGTGTTTGTGTGTGTTCTTTATTGTAGGCCTGGGTGGCAAGGAAAAGAAGGGGCGGCAGCCCTCATCTTGGTGGTGGTATCTTTGGAGTGCTGGCTGTGCCACACGGAGGTGTTTGACTGAGTGTGGTGTGAGTGCACGTGCGTGGTTTTCTTTGTTTCTTTTCTCAGGAGAATAGAGAGGCCCCTGTGGGTTGAGTGCTTTCGGCTGTCGACCCCAATTTCTGTTGTCCAGGCTGTTTAACATCGAATATCCTTGTGATGTTGTTTTTTTGTGATTGCTTGCATCCTTTTATCAAATAAAAATGATTTTACTGTTTGTATACTTCACCCATGTCTCATGCCTGACTCCAACTGAAACGAACCTGTGAGCCTTGTGCGCTCCTAAATACCTAGGGCAATTCCCTGGTAGTGAGCCCCCAGGGTGGCGTAGTTGGTCTATTTATTTAGTGTCTCTGTTTCTGGATCCGATCGCCACACTAGCATGTGTTCTATTGCTCTCTCAGTGGCGTAGGTCGACTTGCGTACGGCCGTCTGCCGGAAGCTAGTTATTTTAGTCGATAAAGTATTAAATATGGATATTTTTCTAACACAAACTTCAGAGGGCCTTTATTAACCCCCCAGAGACGTTTCGAGCACTTTTATCATGGATGGATGCGCTTTGATGGACTTCCAAAAAAATATACCCATTGACTCCCATTATAAAGCTTAGAAGAGCAAGGACATTTTTTTATATAACTCTGATTGTATTCGTCTGAAAGAATACCCCTAGGATGGCTTCAGGGTGAGTAAATCATAGGCTAATTTTCATTTTTGGGTGAACTATCTCTTTAAGCATGTTATTTGTACCCTCCCCTGGCACCATCAAATTCATCATTGTGTGTGTGTGTGTGGTCAGGTTTATTCATGAATGCATGTAATTTCTCCATTGCTGGTGTTGCATCCTCACTTTGTGTGTCGTCTGCTACTTTTTGACGTATCATGCACTGCCTTTCCAGGTGACCGACCTCTGGCTTTCAGAGCCTCGTTGTGAGTGTATTGTGCAACTGGGGAGCTGTCTATATCTCCCAATGTTGGATCTCGAACTGAGATGATGAAAGAGAACAATAGGTTACTGTTCGTAACCCTGGTTCTCTGAAACATCGAGTGGAGAGATCCACCAAGCATGCCCCACTTTCTGTACGAGAAGCAAATATGCTTACTGAGGAAAGATATCGCATGCAGGTGCTTTATACACTCTGGTAAGGGGGCGGGTCCCTTACCTGGCATTGGGCATGTGCTTCTGTCCATTGATTATCTTATTATTAAGTATATTGGAGTGAGGTAACTGTTGCATTTGTTTTTATTGCCACATAAACTTCTCTAAATTAATTAGCTATTTTGTTTTCATTCTTATTCACATAAGAAACAAGGCTCAGTTATCAAAAGAAACATATAAATGCACTTATAGATTGTTGGAGGATAAATATAGGGGGGAAAAAGCTAAGCTATAATGTTTTGAAAAAAATACAAAAGAGCGGACAAAACCAGAAAGGTTTGATACTTGAAAGAGCACATATTGCGAGGTGAGGGGGAGTAGGAACATTATGTGAGAAAAGGGATTAAGGAAAATAACATTAGAGCCGTGAGAGAGGTGCAGCATAAATTATCATTTAGCAGATGGCAAATCTGTATAGACTAACCCAGCAGAGCCGCTCTCTCAGCAGGTGCCTTGACAGGAAATCACCTGAAGCACCCTCTGTCACTCTCTCTTTGCCTCTGTGTGTGTGGGATGCTGATGCATGTGTGTGTTTTTAAGTAAGAGATAGAGAGAGACATGGGAAGCAGAAGATAAGACTTACTGGCAGGAAATAGCTTTAGGTATAGTCAAAGATGCGAAATAGCGTCTTCTGAGCCATTTGCTTCTATTCCCCAGAGGAGAAATTAAATTAATTCAAGTCCTTGGTACTTCATATGTTTCCCTTTCTAAAATAATAAAAAGCTTGTCATCACTGAGGCAGTCAATGTGAGGTACTGGTCATTGAGGTAACCTTTTTGTTTGGATCCTGTCAGCCAGACATTTTCTTTCCAGAATTGAATTGACAGCCTTCCTTTCCAATCACATGATTTTCCAGGTTACACATCTGGGCATTGTTAACCTCAAGGACTTATAGTCAGACAAGACCAGACAAAGAGTTAGTGTGAGTGCTGTGTTACACACAAAGACTGTTCAGACTTTTTATGTATCTTACCTGTGGATTAATTACCTGTCTTTAATTATTTTATCTATAAATAATTACTGTGCTTTAAATCATTTTATTTAATGCAAAACAACATACAGAGGCGTGATGTGACACCAAGATGCAACCACACGTTTCAGAAATCATTGCAAGACTCGTTCAACTCTTCTAGCCCTTTTGTACGGCATATTGCATTCACTTGAGGAAAAAAAATCTACTCTGATTTTCTGAATTACCGAGTTAACTATCTCAGAATTACGAGATAATTTTTCATGGAAAAAAGTTTTTGCTCTGTTTTTCTGAATTAACGAATTAATTATCTCAGAATTACGAGATATTTTTTCCTGAAAAAAAGTTTTTGCTCTGTTTTTCTGAATTAACGAGTTAATATCTCAGAATTATGAGATAAATTCTTCTTGAAAAACATTTTTTTTCACTCTGTTTTTATGAAATAGAGTTACTCATAATTTTGAGATAATTAAGCCATTCATTCAGAAAAACAGAGCGAAAACTTTTTTCCATTAAAAATTATCTTGTAATTCTGATAATTAACTCGTTAATTCAGAAAAACAGAGCAAAAACTTTTTTCCATAAAAAATTATCTCGTAATTCTGAGATAATTAATTCATTAATTCAGAAAAACAGAGTAGTTTTTTTCCTCAAGTGAATGCAATACGCTTCCATAATACACTTCCGTACTTTTGAGAACTCAAAAATGAGCTTAAGTTAAGCAATATCACAAAGGCAAGTGTGGAACAGCTGTTGAATGGCCATTCAGATTAGAGGACCGGAGCCACTGTATAATGCAGCACAAGTGTTATCATTCCTATAAAGCTGGTTTTTCACAATTATGTTAATTTGACCAATTAGGTCAAAATTGGGCTGCTAAAGCAATCTGAGAGAAATAGCATATTTTCTTCAGTTAAAGTCCCTGTAAAGGCAATTCTAAAAAAACATGCTAAACAAATTATAAATGTTAGAAATGTATTGCTAAAACATATTACAAAGACTGTCAACTGTAAAGTACTGAATTGTGGAGTTAGACCGTTAAACAGTTTTCTAGCTAGCTATGCCTTCTTCACGGAATTGCGTACTACCTGGATGCGATCACGTACAAAATAGATCGGTGTCCTTATTTAAATTTCTGAAAAACGATCACATCAAGAAGAGGTGGGTTAATTTTGTGAAGAGCCACCTTGATGGAGAGCTGAGGATCACCGCCAAAACCCGCCTCTGTAGAGATAATTTTACACGGGATAGTTTTATAAACTTTCGTCGGAGACAACTGGGATTCACTGATAATCCGCAGTTACTTTTGAATGGGGCCGAACCGACTTCACTATCTCCCCCCTCGGCCTTCATCCTCCCGTCACGCCGACAACTGGTCACTGGTGGTGCCATCATCGGCAGTGTGGGCCCACCAATGAGTGTAAGTTGCCTTGTGTGCTTATGTTATAATTATAGTAGGTAGTCCACATAGTAACTCTACTAAGGCATCCATTCCGGCTGTAGTGGTGACAGTTGAGTGTGGCGACTGCAGCTTTTCTGCGGGTGGGCGTGGTTTCAGCGCAGCCAGTGGACACGCCCCCAGCGTTTGAGAGCAGAGACTACTGCTAATTTGTTCAAGATTTTGATAGCTTATTTTATGTACTTGCTGGCTTTTTTTATCATTCAAATTTGGCTGGGTGGCTAATAACACATTTGTCTGTGGTTGGACAAACTCTTAGAAATGATTCTAAGATCAAACTTAAGAAATGATTGTTATTAAAAATATTTTGCCGTTACAAGATTTAAATGGCACCTGCCAAGCGCCAAATGTGGGTAGATTTTCCGTTTGGCGAGTAAATCTCAAAACTCACCACTCCTCTTCGGCACCTCGCCAGGCTCAGCGAACGGCTACGGCTAGACAGCCCGCCGCGGCACCCCACACTGAACCGGACTCTTTTCAGCTGGAACAAGCAGTGGCCAGGAAGGAAATGTCAGGGTCAGAGAAGGGTATGCAGAATGGATATCTGGGTATGCAGGGTCTGCGTGTGAATATGCAGAACAGCGTGTTTTTACCGAGTCGGACTATAACATATCTGGGAGTATGTTTGGACTCGATGGCGATGCGAGCCCACCTCTCTCTAGAGCGCATAGAGACAATCTCATCGACTCTGCGTTGTTTCAGACCAGGCAGGTATTTCAGGGAATTTCAGAGGCTTTTGGGTCTGATGGCGGCGGCTTCTTCAGTGTGCCATCTGGGCCTGCTGCATATGCGGCTGCTGCAGTTTTGGCTGAAAACTCGAGTTCCGCCACAAGCGTATTACGGTCACTCACAGTTGCGTCAGCACTCTTAGACCGTGGAGCAACCTGGATATGTTCAGGCCAGGAGTTCCTTTAGGTATAGTGATGCAGCGCACCGTGGTCTCGACGGACGCGTCAACCTCAGGCTGGGAGCAGTGTGCCTGGGCGTACCTGCCTCAGGCCAGTGGTCGGAGTCACAGAGGGAGTGGCACATAAACCATTTGGAATTAGAAGCGGTGTCCTGTAAGCCTTTCAGTTAAAACTGGAGCGGCAGCATGTACTGATTCAAACCGACAACACGTCTGTGGTCTCGTACATAAATCGGCAGGGCGGCGTGCTCTCCAGAGCTCTGTTCAAACAGGTAGCGAGTCTTCTGTTGTGGGCGAACCGACACTTTCTCTCCATAAGAGAGGCGCACATCCCCGGAATCCTGAACTTTGGAGCGGACATGCTCTCGAGAATATCACTCTCCGGCCGAGACCAGGCTACGTTCCGAAGTCACTCAATACACCATTTAGAGCACAGGTTGATTCACTGCCCGCCTTATCTGCTGAGCCGTCAGCCTCACGTGACGCCGACACTCAGAGCGCTGTTTGCCCGGTCAGGGCTTTGTGGACAAATGTGGATCACTCAGCCGCCTTTTGTCAGTCGGACCAGCTGTTTGTGTGCTTTGGTGGATGTAATAAGGGACGTGCCGTTTCAAAAGACTTTCTCACTGGATTGTGGACGCTATTGCATTGGCTTATGAATGCCAAGGGAAAGGTTGTCTCGTTCAGTTTTGCTTCAAACATTTTATACAGGTAACAAATTTTGTTCGCTGTCAGAGTGGTATCAGAGTATTGAATTTGGATGATAACTTAATATTATTTATTGACGTATAATGTGCAATTTTGTTAATACATTTGACAAGACAATGTTTTAATTTATATATATATATTTCCTTTTATGAAGGAAGAGCTTGATGTAACGGTCAGTTCCTGGAAATGACACAGGATATGGCCAACTCACAACCCACGTGCTCCCAGTGGTCCACCTTCAATAATGTTTGCTGTTCCCAGCTTATATGGAGTGCAGAACTTCTTGCATCCAATTGAACACACAAAAGTGAATATTTGCCAAGAGGAGTGTTTATTTAAAGACTACCCTTGTGATGAAGATGTCTTTCAACTGTGTGTAGAACTCATGACTGAGCATAACCTTGACATGTCAGTGTCACGGGTGTGGTGTGGGCAGATGAAGAGGCAGCAGTCAACAGATCCAATTCAAATAATCTTTACTTCTAATAGAACATATTATACAATTAGCACGGACACAGGCTGGTTTGTAGGCAGACAGAAGATCACTCACACATTTACACGTAACATGAAACAACGACCGATCAGGACAGGCTGAACAGAAGCAAACTAAATTCAAGCAAGAATCAAACATAAGGTGAAGGCAGGTGACACTGATGAAGATAACGATGAACAGGCTGGTAAGTGAGGGAGTGAGTTCAGGTGTGGAGACAAGGGGGATTCTGGGTAGTGAAGTGCAGACAAGGACAGACAGGTGCAGACGAGGACTGAGACATTACTCCCCCCTCCCGGTAGGCGTGACCTCATGCCTTAGAACAGGGGTGGGAAGGTGGGCATCCTGGATGGACCAGGCGGCCGGGGCGGAGCAGGACGTGGGCGTGGCCAGGGCGGAGCAGGACGTGGGCGTGGCCAGGGCGGAGCAGGACGTGGGCGTGGCCAGGGCGGAGCAGGACGTGGCCAGGGCGGAGCAGACGAACCCCTGGGCGTCTAGGGCGGAGCTGTTGGACCCTCGGGCGTCCAGGGCGGTGAGGACCCTTCGGGTGGCCATGGCGGTGAGGACCCTTCGGGTGGCCATGGCGGTAATGGCCCTTCGGGCCGCCACGGTGAGGACCTATAGCCCCCCCTGAAAATTTTCTTGGGGGGAGTGACAGGCTCAGGAACAGGCTGGGCAGACGGGACGTGAACAGTCTCTGGCTGGGCAGACGGGACGTGTAGCACAGGCTCGGCGTGGCTGACGTGAACCAGCGGTGAAGAGGGCTCGGCTGGGCTGGACGGAACCAGCGGGGAAGAGGGCTCTAGCTCTGGCTGGACGTGGCTGACGTGAAACTCTGGCTGGACGTGGCTGATGTGAAGCTCTGGCTGGACGTGGCTGACGTGAAGCTCTGGCTGGACGTGGCTGACGTGAAGCTCTGGCTGGACGTGGCTGACGTGAAGCTCTGGCTGGACGTGGCTGACGTGAAGCTCTGGCTGGACGTGACCAGCGGAGAAGGAAGCTCTGGGCTGGACGTGACCAGCGGCGAAGGAAGCTCTGGGCTGGACGGGACCAGCGGCGAAGGAAGCTCTGGGCTGGACGGGACCAGCGGCGAAGGAAGCTCTGGGCTGGACGGGACCAGCGGCGAAGGAAGCTCTGGGCTGGACGGGACCAGCGGCAAAGGAAGCTCTGGGCTGGACGGGACCAGCGGCAAAGGAAGTTCGGGGCTGGACGGGACCAGTGGCGAAGGCTCTGTGCTGGACGGGACCAGTGGTGAAACGGTCTCGGCGGGATGAGACTCAGGATGGGTGCTGGCGAGATCCTCTTCTCCTAGGCCGACGGTGAAGAGAGAATTGCAACTCACCAGCACCCACTCCACATACTCCACAAAGTTCCCCCGAGGCCCATCTCCGGGCAGGCGTGCTTTGGTCTCAGCGTTGAGACCTACCCGGAAGAACACACAGAGGCTGGTGTCATCATAATGAACATGGGGTACTAAGTTCAAATACCTCTGTGTGTGGGCCTCGAGGGACTAGTTCTCCAGGGAGAGAAGGAAGATCTCCATTGCTGCAAAATCCATTTTCTGTCCTGGTCGGTCGTTCTGTCACGGGTGTGGGCAGATGAAGAGGCAACAGTCAACAGATCCAATTCAAATAATTTTTACTTCTAATAGAACATATTATACAATTAGCACGGACACAGGTTGGTTTGCAGGCAGACAGAAGATCACTCACACGTTTACACGTAACATGAAACAACGACTGACCAGGACAGGCTGAACAGAAGCAAACTAAATACAAGCAAGAATCAAACATAACAAGGTGAAGACAGGCGACACTGATGAAGATAACGATGAATAGGCTGGTAAGTGAGGGAGTGAGTTCAGGTGTGGAGACAAGGAGGATTCTTGGTAGTGAAGTGCAGACAAGGACAGACAGGTGCAGACGAGGACTGTGACAGTCAGATGATGTTTATGGAATTACAGACCTTTACCTCCAGCTTCGTGAATTGATCCTTCAAGGACTGGACATTGAGGACTAGATTCACCATACTAAACTAATAAACATCACTATAAGCTGTAAAGGTATTGTTTCAATGTTTTAGTATTTCAGATGACCAAAATATTTAAATTGGTATAAAACTTGTGAAATTTGAAATTTACATCCGTGTCTGTAGGTGTTGAATTGCAGCCTTTCACCAAGTTACTCTTCCTACCCCAGCAACCTTGGACCACTGGAGGCAACATCAGAGCGGCACATGCCCATCTGTTTGTAGTTCACTCTGAGGTAAGAAGAACAACATTTGCAGAGTTCTGCAAGGGAACAGTTTTGCCTCCAACTGGCTGGCTGTGCTAATAGAGGGAATGCATTGGACGTCACTTTCCCGCCGGAACACGCCCCCTCAGCCGGACTGAGTGGCAAAAGAGCTGCTGTGTGACTGGATTTAATAGGGGAAACTGTGAAAATGCAAGTAAAATGAACGATTATCAATTTAAACTAAAGTTTGGACTCAATATAGTGTTCCTTACAACTTTCTAAAGATCCAGTGATCCATGGATATTGACATGCAGCCAGGAATCGGGTTGCCTGACATTTATGTGTGCCTGATTTCAACACCGGGGAAATACATAGGCCTAAAGCAAATTTGCCAGTGAACGTTTTATATAAATACAAAATAGGTAGGTCTAAATCTGGGTGATCACTTAAATCAGTGTTATACCGGTATATACACTCTGGATGAGCTTAAGGCCGCTATCGAAGCATCCTGAGCCTCCATAACACCTCAGCAGTGCCACAGGCTGATTGCCTCCATGCCACGCCGCATTGAAGCAGTCATTTCTGCAAAAGGATTCCCGACCAAGTATTGAGTGCATAACTGAACATTATTATTTGAAGGTTGACTTTTTTTGTATTAAAACACACCTTTTATTGGTCTGTGAAATATGCTAATTTTTTGAGATTTTTAAATCTACCATGTGCCCATAAACTTAAAGATTTCAAATGATCTGTCTCTTATTCCTTTCGCATTTGACTTAATAATTTTGTTACACTGACTTTCAAGAGTGATATTTAAAGTTGTCCCTTAAATATTTAATTTAACTGTTCCCCCCCCCCCCCCCCATTTTATTACAGGTCACAACCATTCATGAGGCAACAGAGAGTATTGACGGCTTGACTGGTGCTGCCAGCATGCTGTCAAATTGATATCTTGTTATCTGCTTATTTTCAGTTATAACATGGCTAAAGCACAACCATCAGAATAAGAGGCATCTAGATGGAATTAAAACACTTTTTTAAAAAACAATTATAAAAAGTTTGCCTTATTTTTAGATTGTTTACATTTTTCCAGCTACAGTAATGTACATTCTTTGCATGATTTTGCACGTGTTTGCGATAAATTATACTGCCAATACTTCAAGGCCTAACTTGAATACAAATGAAGCACTTGAATACAAATGTACAAGACAATGTTTCGAACCTCCAAACGGATGTATTTATGGCTTGAAACTGTTCAAAATTGATGGATTTCTCCTCTGTTTAACCTTGATAATGAAGACTTTAAAAGGGCTGGTGATTGAAAATATGAACAAAAATGGGTTAATAGGTAAAGTGATGTTCCCTATAGGTCAGTCACTACAACATAGGTCATGACTGACCAATAGGAATCTCGCTAGAGAGGCCAATCTACTTCGAGTGAAACTAAACAAGCCAATGCACATTGGCATGCAATTTGCATCAGCTGCGCAGCCTCTCAGCGCAGGTATATAACAAGCAGCTGGTGGGATTGTACTTTAGCTTTTTGCTTCGGAGCCAAGCGTTTCGATGCCTCTACTGTGTTTGAAAACTTCAAACGGGCCTTTCTAGACCTCTCCTTCCCGGTGCGGGCGTGACAGCACAGCAATGCGAGCAGTTTCTCTCTCTCTCTTTCTCTCACTTTTTTGTTTTGAAAACTGAGCAAACAAAAAAGCTGTTATAACAGCTGGTAAGGTGTGCCTCAGAGCGCTCAAAGGCTGTTTTCACAGCTGGTAAGACCTGCCAGCGAGAGAGATACAGCGCACAGACAGGTGCACATTCCTGTCTGTGATCGCAGTGACTATTCCCCTTCGTGCTTCAGCACCAGCAAGAGCAGTCCCTAAAAGAGCTTCCATAGATAGTTCGCGTCTTTTTCAAGATGAAGTTCTATCTGTGTGTTTCTGGATGTGGTCGTTACCTGGGGTCACGGGATGGTCACGATCGCTGCCTCGTGTGTCTGGGCCTCGAACACACTGAGGCAGCGTTCGTGGATGAGTCATGTACCCATTGTGGGAAGATGACCATCTCGGAGCTGCGGTCGAGACTCTCGTTCCTGCAAAGGGGAGGAGTCCCCGTGCCTCCGCCTCGTTCCAACCCTCCATTGAGGGTTGCTTCAGGCGGTGACACGGGAGACCTGAGGATTATGGTGAGCGCGCTTCCTTTGGGGAATCAACCCCCTAGGAACCCTCACCCCTCTCACGCTCTGCAGCCAGTTGAGCCACCGAAGGAACGTGCTGGACCATCCTCGAGATGTGTACCAGTCGTTTCCTTTGGTGCTCCCCGCGACGATCAGATGTCAATCGCTGCATCAGAGGGTGGGTCAGACCTCTCCGCGGACGACGACTCGACGCCGCTGCCTCCTTTGGGTGTGCCAGCAGTGCCCGAGACGGACCCGGAGATGATGGCCATGCTTTCCCAGACCGCCAACAGGATCGGGCTCGTGTGGAACCCTCCACCGTGTCCCGAGCCCTCGAGGTTGGACGATTGGTATCTTGGGGTGAACAGAACAATATTTTACTGGGCCACAGCGGTATTTCACCTGGGCTTGCCCCAGTAAAAAGTGTTCAGTGATGTCCCTAAAGGACATTAACAGCACACTTCCTTGATTTGCATGTTAAAGAGTTAGTTCACCCAAAAATGAAAATTCTGTGAGTAATTACTCACCCTCATGTTGTTCCAACCCTGTAAGACTTTCGTTCATCTTTGGAACACAAATTAAGATATTTTTGATGAAATCTGAGACCTGGCTCACTCCTTCATAGTTAGTAAAAACATTGTTAAAATAGTCCAAGAGACTACAGTGGCTCAATTTTAAGTTTATCAAGCGACGAGAATACTTTTTGTGTAATAGTGTGTATAGCTCCCAATAGTGAGCCTACGTTCTGACGTACAACCCGCGCTGGGGAGTGATCCAGCTCTCAGATTCATCAAAAATATCTTAATTTGTGTTCCGAAGATGAAAAAAAGTTTTACGGGGTTGGAGCAAACATGAGGGTGAGTAATTACTGACATAATTTTCCTTTATGGCTGAACTAACCCTTTAAGGGGCATACAGAGGAAAATTGTGACATCTCAAATGGGGCTATTTCAAATCCTAGCACTTCAAAAGGGTGGAAAACACAAACTCATATTTTAAACTGAGAAGTTAGTTTTGAAGGTATGAAACTTGAAGGATGTTTTTATTGAATAGTAACCTCTTATAGGTGTAACTAACATTTTGATTATCCATTTCATGACCCCTTTAATATTAATTTGGGTAACGCTTTAGATTACAGCCCGGAAAGTACGGCGTAATTAAAACGATTTTACAGCGTAACCTTCGGTAATTATAGTGTACCTATAAAGTATAAGGGAACACTATTTTAAGTTTGGGGAATAAAGGGGTAACAACCAGGAGAATTAAAAAATTATTTATACAGCGTAACCTTCGGTAATTATAGTGTACCTATAAAGTATAAGGGAACACTATTTTAAGTTTGGGGAATAAAGGGGTAACAACCAGGAGAATTAAAAAATGATTTATACTGTAAGTATTATAGAACTAAGGGGTACTTATTCTACTATTATGATATAACAATCTTACATTTGGGAGCAATTTAGCAAGAACATACACTGTGTACCTTTTTGAAATAATGGTGAACCAGAACATACTGCATATGTCATGTATCTGTCTCTTGTGTTGTGTGCAAACACATGGCCGGTTGTTTTGGGCTATGTGTTGGCATTGTCTTGTGTTTTACCTCGTTTCCTTGTTAGTTAATGTTGTATCAGTGTCACCTGTGATTGTGACCATGTGTCCTTACCACGCCCCTTGTTCCCTCGTAGGAATTGATGTTCATCAGTGTCACCTGTACCTTTGTGATGATGTGTTCTATGTAAGCTCCCGGTGTTTGTTCCTCAGTGCTGGGTCGTCTTGTTAACATTCAGTTCTGTGAGAATTGTGATCGGTCTGTGAAAGTTCCAGTTCCTATTTATGGTCAAGTCTAGTTATTGTCTGAGTTACTGTTTGTTTGCCCCATCATGGGTCTTTGTTTTCTGTTAGTAAATAAACCGTGTTTTGTGAAATTACTGTCTGCGCTTGGGTTCTATGTAGCGTAACGTGACAGTATAGGCAATAAATAAACAAAGAAAATAAAATAAACGAAGAAAACGAAAACTATTACAACTTTTGCTTAAAATATTGGGGAAAGATACTCTTGTTTCATGTAGTGGTGCTTGTTACCCCCTTGTTCCATATAGTTACAGGGTAAGTGTGACATTGCGGGCTGTAAATTAAAGTGGTGCTTGTTACCCTTTTGTTCCATGTAGTTACAGGGTAAGTACAATAAAAATGCACACAATCTTATATCACTAACTCGGAAACCTTTATTTAAATTCCTCTTAATTACACTACTTTCTGGGCTATAATCTAAAGCATTACCTTAATTTGAAACACTAATGTTTTGTCATTGAGTGACAAAATAAAATATATATAATATATATATATACCATTTGAGCCCACATATGTGTCAGGATTCAGGCTCAGAGACAGAGGTAAGTGATAAACATAAAAGTATCTTTATTTAACTCAAAGGAAAGTATGCCGGGTTTCGGAAGTTCAATGGTGATCTCGAAGAGGATCTATGTGGCAGGAATGCATCCAGGTGAGTGAATCCTCTTCTTACAGAATAACGTGGCGTGTAGCACAGATCGATAACTTGAGTCTTTTCTCTCTTTTCAGAGCGCTCGTGGATAGGCGTGATTCAGGAAGGATTCCAGGTGAGTCGATTCCTTGAAGTGCTCTAAAACAATGAGCTCACCAGTTCAGCGATACTTTCACTTTCTCTTGCAGCTCATTCAGTGGGAAACGGAACTCGTGGCGGATTCCAGGAAACGGAGATCATAACCATGGAGCGCAGCCTGGGAACATCAGAACAAGGACAACAAGGTTAGTTTCTTTTCTGGTAAGTATACTTTACGTCCGTTGCAGAAGAATGGCTTCGAGTGAGACAAGTGGTGACTGGTAAGGGACGTTCCTGTTGGAGGCTTGACAATGACTGGGAGTGAATTGGGTGCTTTTGTGCTGGCTGGGAAGTGCGTGCTGAGTGGAAACAGGTGCAGGTGATCAGTAATCTGGGGACAGTGATCTTTGCGTGGTGGTATGTGAGGGATCTGATTGGCTCCTGACAGTACCCCCCCCCCCCCTCCAGAGTCCGCGCCAGCGGACCTTGGACCTCGACGGCGTGGGGGTCTGCCTCTGGGTCGTGGTGCAGGTTTCTCGGGATGCTGAGCATGGAATTCTAGGAGCAGACTGGGGTCAAGAACATCATTACGAGGTACCCAACTTCTCTCTTCTGGACCATATCCCTCCCAATCAATGAGGTATTCTAACTGACCTCCCCGACGTCGAGAGTCCAAGACTTCCTTGATGAGGTAGATGGGCTCGGGTTCAACGGGTGGTATCGGGGGGTTTTCTTCGGGTTCGACCTCGTTGACTGACTGGGGAATCTGTGGATGATGGGGTTTCAGAAGTGAGACGTGAAACGTGGGATGGATACGGTATTCTGGGGGCAACCGGAGCTGGTAAGTGACTGGGTTGACTTGTTTGACAATTGGAAAGGGTCCGATGTACTTGGGATTTAACTTCTTACATGACTGGCGCAGTTTGATATCTCGAGTGGAAAGCCAGACTAGTTGCTCAGGTTGTAATATCTCGGCGTGGATCTTCGGCGGGTGTCCGCGAACTGCTGTTGTCTATTCACAGCATGTCGGATGTGTTGATGAGTTTGGTTCCAGACCTGTTCGCTCTCCTCAAACCATTTGTTAACCGCGGGCACTTCTGAAGGTTCCCCGGACCATGGGAATAACGGAGGTTGGTAACCAAGGATACACTGGAATGGAGTCAATTGAGTGGATGCTTGTCGGAGGGAATTCTGTGCATATTCTGCCCAGATGATGTACCTGCTCCAGATGTTCTGGTTGGAGTGGCAGAACGTGCGCAGGAACCGACCTAAATCCTGGATCTTTCTCTCGGTTTGTCCATTGGTTTGTGGGTGATACCCGGAAGACAGACTCACTGTCACATTCATGAGAGTAAAAAATGATCGCCAGACTCGGGAAATGAACTGTGGCCCTCGATCGGAGACAATGTCCTCTGGTAAACCGAAATTTCGAAAGACATGTTCCATGAGAAGTTCAGCAGTATCAAAGGCGGTTGGAAGTCCCTTTAACGGAATGAACTTGCATGCTTTCGAGAAACGATCGATGGCTACTAGGATGCAAGTATTCCCGTCAGAAATCGGAAGGTCGGTAACAAAGTCCACTCCGATGTGGGACCAAGGTCTATTTGGAATAGGCAAGGGGACCAGTTTCCCCACTGGCAGATTTCTTGGGACTTTGGAGATGGCACATGGGATGCAACCTTGAATGAACTGAGTGATACCTTGGCGCATGTGAGCCCACCAATACTTCTCTTGAAGTGTGGTTAAGGTCTTGGTTATACCTGGGTGTCCAGTGGCCACTGAAGAATGAGCTGAGGAAATCAAGGCGTTGCGAAATTCTTCAGGGACATAAATCTTTCCGGGAGGACATCCGGTAACTCTGGGTTGTTGATGAGCCAATTCTTGAAGCTGTTCGTTTATCTCCCACTGGATAGGATTTACGAATAACCTCTCGGGTAGAATGGTCTCAGGTTGATCAACAGGACTCTCAGGGGCATGGATACGGGAAAGAGCGTCTGCACGGGTATTCTTGGATCCTGGACGATAGGCAATCTTAAAATGAAAGCGTGTAAAGAATAACGCCCATCGGGCCTGACGTGGATTTAACCGCTTGGCATCTCTCAGGTATTGGAGATTCTTATGATCGGTTAGGACTAGAAATGGGTGTTTGGCTCCCTCTAGCCAATGTCGCCATTCTTCCAAGGCAAGTTTTACTGCGAGAAGTTCTCGATTTCCAATATCGTAGTTTGCCTCGGCTGGAGAAAAGTTTTTGGAGAAGAATGCACAAGGGAGTGGCTTTGAGGAGAACTCGGAACATTGGGACAGGATTCCTCCTACCCCGGTGGTGGAAGCATCAACTTCCACCACGAATGGCTTTTCAGGGTCTGGATGGTGAAGCAAAGGAGCACTGGTGAAGGCAGATTTCAGAGCATGAAAAGCTTTCTCAGCCTCGGGGTTCCACTGCAGGATCTTAGGTTTTCCTTTTAGCAAGGAGGTCAGTGGTGAAGTGAGAAGACTGTACTGGTTGATAAATCTCCTATAGAAGTTGGCGAACCCGAGGAATCTTTGAAGCTCCTTCACGGACTTGGGAGTTGGCCAAGACAGGATGGTCTCGGTTTTCTGTGGGTCCATCTCCACTCCTCGGTCGCTGAGTATGTATCCCAGGAAGTCGATGGTGCTTTGATGAAAGGTACACTTCTCAGCCTTCAGGAACAGAGTGAATTCTCTGAGACGTTGTAGGACTAGAGACACATGTCTCTGGTGTTCGATTGGATTCTTGGAATAGATCAAGATATCATCGATATAGACCAGAACAAACTTCCCCAGAAAGTCTCTGAGGATCTCATCCATGAAACTTTGGAAAACGGAAGGAGCGTTGACCAAACCATATGGCATGACAAGATATTCGTAGTGGCCAGCAGGGGTTATGAAAGCAGTCTTCCACTCATCTCCTCCTTTGATACGGATTAGATTGTACGCACTCCGTAAGTCAAGCTTGGTAAACATCTTTGCTTCTCTGAGTTGTTTGAGAGCAGCGGGTATGAGAGGCAAAGGGTAGCTAAAGTTCACAGTGACTTGATTCAAGGCTCTGTAATCAATGCATGGTCTTAAACCACCGTCTTTCTTGGCCACGAAGAAGAAACTTGCGGCGGCAGGAGATGTGGAAGGTCGGATGTAACCCTGATCTAAAGCTTCGTGGATATATTTCCTCATGGATTCTTGTTCTGGAATGGACAGGGAGTAAATCCGACCCTTGGGGAGACGTGCTTCAGGGATCAGGTCTATAGCACAATCCCATGGTCGATGAGGGGGTAACTTGGAAGCAGTGACAGGATTGAAAACGTCAGAGAACTTAGAATAACAGGCTGGGATATTAGTTGACAAGTTTTCTACGGGACTCTCTATGGACGTGGAGTTAATTTTGAGCACTTGGGACCTTGGGTTATTGGCTGAACGAGATACTGGATCGTTGATCTCCGGACATTTACATCCCCATTGCAGGATTTTCCCAGACGTCCAATCAATGGTGGGTTGGTTATGGACGAGCCATGGTCGACCAAGGATGAGATCAGTTTGGCTGTTTATCAACACGAATGGTTCAAACCACTCTTGATGCGTCCCTTCCACACATAATCGAATAGGACCAATCTGGGTAGTAACGTTCGTCTTGTTAATTAACTCACCCGTTACGGCGTAGATGGCGTAAGATTTGGGGGTGTTGATCTCTCGCAGACTGAGCCTCTTACAGAGTTCTCCAGAAATGAAGTTTCCCGCGGACCCTGAGTCGATGATAGCTGTTACAGAGATGTGTTTTTCTTGAATCTTTAATATCACCGGAATCGTAAGTGGTGCTGAGACAATGGGCTGATTCAAAACCGAGCTTACCATCATTTTCCCCGGACGAATTGGGCATTGAAGTCTGAAGTGACCCTTGGTACCACAGTACATACATAACTTCATCTCTCTTCGACGAACACGTTCAGCCTGAGAAATCCTTGAAGTGTCGATTTGCATCTCTTCAACTAGATTTTCGGGATTAGGTTTCTGAGAAGATACAGGATGGTGATGAGACTGATCAGCGTAACAACTTAACGATCGTTGATGGACTCGTGCGGCTTGCTGAATGAATTTTTCAAGTCCTAAGCTGTCATCATAGATCGCCAGTTGAAGGCGCAAAGCTGGGTTTAAACCTCGACGAAAAACAGAAATCAGAGCTCTCTCATTCCATCCACTATTTGATGCAAGTGTGCGAAATTCCACGGAATACTCGGTCAATGACTTCTTTCCTTGACGTAACTGTAAGAGCTGTTCTCCAAAGGAGGAATCATCCACGGGTCGTCAGAAAACTTCCTTAAAGTGTTTTACAAACTCCTGAACTGACGTAACCACTGTGGATTCCTGCATCCACAACGCCTCTGCCCACCTCAGAGCTGCTCCAGAGAGTTGTTGAATGATATATGCCACTTTCGATCTCTCATTGGGATAGAGCTGAACCTGCTGTTCCAGAGCTAGCGAACACTGAAGTAAAAATCCGTTGCAGTCCTCCGCCCGGCCAGAGAAGGGCGCTGGGCGCGACGGGGGAATGGCAAAGCAGGTAATCGAAGAAGCGGCGCTCGCGGAAGTTCTCACTGGAATAAACATGGGTCCTGTCGGAGGATCGGAGGTAGATGTGGAGCTGGTAGCAACGGCGGGCTGTCCGGATTCCATCTCTCACCTCCTTCTGTTGTTTTGGTCAAGCCTTCTGTCAGGATTCAGGCTCAGAGACAGAGGTAAGTGATAAACATAAAAGTATCTTTATTTAACTCAAAGGAAAGTATGCCGGGTTTCGGAAGTTCAATGGTGATCTCGAATCACCTATGTGGCAGGAATGCATCCAGGTGAGTGAATCCTCTTCTTACAGAATAACGTGGCGTGTAGCACAGATCGATAACTTGAGTCTTTTCTCTCTTTTCAGAGCGCTCGTGGATAGGCGTGATTCAGGAAGGATTCCAGGTGAGTCGATTCCTTGAAGTGCTCTAAAACAATGAGCTCACCAGTTCAGTGATACTTTCACTTTCTCTTGCAGCTCATTCAGTGGGAAACGGAACTCGTGGCGGATTCCAGGAAACGGAGATCATAACCATGGAGCGGAGCCTGGGAACATCAGAACAAAGACAACAAGGTTAGTTTCTTTTCTGGTAAGTATACTTTACGTCCGTTGCAGAAGAATGGCTTCGAGTGAGACAAGTGGTGACTGGTAAGGGTCGTTCCTGTTGGAGGCTTGACAATGACTGGGAGTGAATCGGGTGCTTTTGTGCTGGCTGGGAAGTGCGTGCTGAGTGGAAACAGGTGCAGGTGATCAGTAATCTGGGGACAGTGATCTTTGCGTGGTGGTATGTTAGGGATCTGATTGGCTCCTGACAATATGTTCCAGATAAGTTTAAGTTTTAATATAATATTCTACACATTTTATAAAATAAACATTAAATAATCTCAGTAAGAAATAAACCTATAAGTAGGGCTACATGGTAAGTGGGCTTAAAATGGTCACTTCCTCTAAATAATGACAATTTTCATTTTTGGATGAACTATTCCTTTAATTTATTCAGTGGGTTCATTTTCTTGGTTCAATATTACCTTGTCCTCCTCCAGCCTTTTTATAGTGGTTTCTAGAATGTTCCTCTCCCTCAACGGAAATTAATAACGAGCCCAAACTGAGGCTGGTAGGCCAATATTAAGCCTAGACCAAGTATGTAAGCCATAAAACCAATCTGTATCAATGTGCTGTGCATAACAAAGCAAGCTCCTGTCCTGATGCAAAACAGTTTTGGTTCAATGACGTTGAACGTTACCAAAAGTCACATTTTATACTTGCCCAAGTATTTTATTAACACATGATAATCGTATTGTAAAGGATTATCATGCAAAAAATTAAATATGATCGTACCTTGTCACGGGAAAATGTCCTAAAGCTCTGTTGTTGGCGATGAAAAGGCTTTTAAGTCACATCTCGTGGCTTACTACAGTGCGATACTGCAAGAAGGTCAAAGTTAATATCAATTGCGTGAAAAAAAAGTCAGAATTCTCACTTTTATTTCTCATAATTGCGGCTTTATATCTCGCAATTGCTACTTTATTTCTCAGAATTGCGACTTTAAATCTCAGAATTGCGATTCACAATTCTGACTTCATAACTCGCAATTGTGAGAAAAAAGTCAGAATTGTGAGATAAAAAGTCGAATAAAAAGTTGAATAAAATATTTTTATTCAGTGGCGGAAACAAGCTTCCATAGGTCTCAGATAGTCAAGTCAAGTCACCTTTATTTATATTAGCCTACTTTATACTTTATACTACTTTATACAGATTTTTTCAAAGCAGCTTTACAGTGATAAAAGAAAAAAGATGAATTTCGGCTGTTGTTCAGCTGAAGTCAGTTCAGTGTGGATCCAGTTCCGTTTTAAAGATCATCAATTATTACATTTTCATTTCATCTATAAATCTGTTCTGTAACAAATTATGTCATAGTCCAGCTCAGTTCAGTTCTCATACAACAGCGTCAGGAGAGTCAGAGTTAGATCAATAATATTGTTGAAAATTAAGTGTCCCCATGAGATAGAGATGATATCACTGATGACATTATAATCACTCACTGAGTTAAGAGCATGAGCTAAAAATGCATGAATAGCTTGATTTTCCCTTGGGTTCTTGCCACAGATTCATTAAAAAGGACAGTGAATAAAAAGGTCACTCTGCTGGTCTCAAACATTATTGTTATGACCATTTAAACACCCTTTTCAAGTGAAAGTTTTTAGTTGCCTTATTTTAAGTTCTATGCTGATACAGTATTGTGTAACAGCAAGCCAAGTGAAATAAATTATTTTCAACATGTTTTGTATAGAAGCGTTGTATAGGGTATTAGTTATCTCATTATAGTAATTTTCCTGTATTAAGCTGAGTAGTTGTTGGGAGGATAGCCAGTGTTCTTCAAACAGTCTATACAAATAATGTCTGGACAAAATTGTTTGGGAGAAAAGAGTTTTAAAGATTGATGTGTATGACCTTCTAGATCTTAAAGGGATAGTTCACCCAAAAATGAAATAGTGCTAACCATTTTCGAGCAACATAAGGGTGAGTAAAAGATGACAATTTTTTTTTGGGAACTTTAATCCCCTTACCCCTTTAACTTAAAGTTGTGTCTGTGTGACAAGTCTAGGAGACAAACAATAGATGCATTAGGACAAGCTAATTCTTTCTATTTAAACTGTCCCTTTGTTTTTCTGGTTTATGGTCTCCACAATAGAGTGACATTGATGTGCATGAATGTCTCACTCACAAGAGAGGCTAATTTGATCATTGATGTGGTGATGATCAACATGAAAGTCTTCAGTAAGCATACAGTACACATTACATACCAAAGT
This sequence comes from Meda fulgida, assembly GCA_030578275.1. Classification (NCBI taxonomy): domain Eukaryota; kingdom Metazoa; phylum Chordata; class Actinopteri; order Cypriniformes; family Leuciscidae; genus Meda; species Meda fulgida. The sequence continues at coordinate 28,251,484 of CM060622.1, forward strand.
CTCCCCAATAATGTCAAACAGTGATAGGATTTCACTTACCATTGAAAAACATGCCTTAGATTTAATTTAAACTAAATAGTAGGTCTAATTAGTTTCTTCCATTGGCCCAGTCTATGAGGGAGTAAAATCATTTATATGGCATCGACTAGAGATGCAAGGACCTTCTCGTGTTATTTCATCTATTACATTTCTATTGTATTGTTATTGTGATTACCAAACAGCACCAACAACACGATTTGTTATTGGACTAGACAGTCTTGGGTCAAAGCATTGAAGAAATAATTTCCTCTCCATATATAAGTTTGCATAAGTAACATAATGTTTGACAACTAGTGCAAGACAGGTAAAAAAAAAAGTTTGAGATAGGCTAATCATCGTGCTCTTGATCTGTTATATACAGTAGGCTACGATACAACTTATCGATATTTTCACGCATTTCAGGAGTCGGTCATTGCCAACAGCTTAGTCCTTAATCGACTGAATATGTGATTCTTATCGCAAGTAGTCTATACTTCACCGTCCCGTTTTGATGCAACACCCCTACGCCACACATTGGTTCAACCCACATGCGATGTTGAAGAAGCCTTGGCTGAAGTATAATGTGTTTAGATGAAGATGGTTTCAGGTGGGCAGAACAGTTGCGTTTGACAGTAAAAAGCGAATCAATCCTGCACTTTAGTGGCATCTTCGTATTGCTATTGTGATTAAGGGTGAGTAATAAGAGCTTTATCAGACGTTTGCTGTGTGCAAAGTGTAAATAACGCTATGTTAAGTGAATTAGCGACATTTATTGATACACAAGCGGACTGAAATGCTTTTCATATCCATTTCAAAATAAGTGGCAGGAGGTGGTCGTCGCAAAAAAATAGTATTTATGATTGTCCTGTCCTAGACGATGTAGAGCAAAAAAAAAAAAAAAAAAAACGGGTGCCCTTGAAGTGATGAAGTGTAGACACAGCATTTTTAATGCAGCACCTTTAAAGCCTTTGGGATTTAAATGTAATGTTAAAAAGGCAGATATCAGAGAAAAAGAATGAGATATTCTGTCCCCAATGAATGCAGGAACAGGAGCCCGTGTCGTGAAGTGACCAAATGTTATTTAACGTTGCTTCATGATCGCTCTCGCTTGACTATATAATTTGTTGATTTGAACTTGACAGGTAGGTTGTTTAAGTGCTTTCAGCACTTTGTACCGATCAGTAGCTCTCAGATATTGCTGGACTGGTAGCCTTCGAGTCGCGCATTTTCATAGAAATCAGCGACATGATGTTTCATCACCCCGCGAGACCCTTATTTGGCGACAAGTGCTCAAATCAGAGAGTTTGCACTCATGCGGGGTCATATCTACATGTTTTGCGTTCGTGCGTAGTATAAATATAATTTCTCTACTACAAAAATATATATAAAATAGTGAGAGATGAGATGTGTTTGAAAGATTATTTCTTTTATTAGAACAAATATAATTGGAAATTTATCAGTGTTAATTGTGCACTATTATCACGGTTCCCTTTTGACCCCCAAAAAGCACTGTCCTACTACACATACTATAATAATAGTTATAATAGTTCTGTATAATAGTATAATATAATAGTTATGTTCAATGGCTGTCATAATTGCCGTGATTTTATCTATAGCCTACAGCACAGCTACAGCACAAATCATGCGTGATTCATTTGCATAATTTTATAGTAAAAAAATCACTAGGTGGTTTTCACTAGGTTTTATTGTGAAGGGTATTGCGGCACTTTGTATTTGTACAGCTTCCCAAATTTCACGATTTCCATTGATCTCTTAATAATGGTATAATTTGTGATACATTAAAGTCGACAGAACAGAAGTTGGAATAGTATTTTCTTCCGTTTTGTGATGTATATCTAAGTGAAACAGCTTATGAACAAAAAAATGTAGGAAGGGATTTTTTATCCATTGGGAATTGATTGGATCGTTGTTGTTGTTTGTTATTGCTATGATCTCTTGTGAGTGACAGGTTGACCCGCCCTCGCGCCAGTAAACACGTCATCAAAGATGAGAAGATATGTTGTTGCAAAAGGGAGGGAAAGATATTTTGATGAAAGGTTATGAGGGAAAGTTAGTTAAAAAAATGGATGGATAAATTATAATAAATTGGCTACTGCAATATTCCAAAATTAAGAATTTTTCATTTTGATTTTATGGTGACATTAAGTCATTTGTGGTTTAGCTGGTCTTCCAGGCTGACCAGCTTGAAAATGTCTTAAAAAACCCTCTAAAAACAGCAAACTGACCAGGCTAGAGGACCAGCTAAAACCATAAAATCAGCATGTTTGAGCTCTCATTTTAACAGGGTCTGATTAAGAGTGTCTGTTAATGTCATAGATGTGAATTTAATATGATCATTGACAGTTGCTGGTCAGGCTTCAATAAAGGAAATTGACAATTAACAAGTGCACCTTTATTGTAAATGAGTGAGTGAGTGATAATATCCAATGTAACATGAAGTAAACATTTACAAGATAAATTGCATTGTAAAAATTTAGTCAAATGTGATTCATGTGGTCACACCTAAATGTACTGGTTTAAGTAAAGTCAGATATATTATTTAATAGGACTTTTGCAAAGTAGCATTCACTACACTGATTGCAGAGACAACCCACTGCAGCAGCCTGTGATTATGTGCTGTGCTCGAGAGCACAATATTGTCAGCACAGGATTGGGATCTTGGTAACTATTCAGTTCCTGCGATATATTAATTGGAAATGAAGCTGGTGGACTACCATTTATCTGCAGCCACTTTGGGAACCGGCTCCTTGTCTTTCCATCAGGTCGAGAAGCTAGATGTCAACAAAAAAGGTTAAAAACATTTAAGAATAAAGTTTATGCAGGTTATTTGCTTGAGTTTATCATCCTGAGAACATTGTTAAATATTGATCTAGAGTAGTGAGCAATCTATTTAAGATTCGCTAGAGCACAGAATATGTGTAAAACAGTATATTTGTAAACATTCTCTTTTCTCTTCCTTGCATCTTTTCTGTTATTTAAAGGAATGGTTCACTCTAATATGAACATATTTGATCAACACCATCATGATGTTATGAACAACACCATCATGTTGTTATGAACCTGTATGACTTCATGTCTTAGAAGACATGAAGTCTTACAGGTTCATAACAACATGATGGTGTTTAAATGATGACATAATTGTCATTTTTGAGTGAACTACCGGTATTCCTTTAATCTCTTACTGTCTATTTCTGTCAGAACAAACTCAAACACAACAGAATGCTTTTTATCCTCAGAATAGTATAGTTAAAAAAAGAATCAAGCAACAAACTCACATTTCACTCTCGTGGGAATGGCATTAAATGACAGGTCTCTTTATCTCTAAGGATGTGTCCAGTGCCCTGGTTGATTTGCTGATGTGTAACTGTCAGTGATGATTAGTTAAACACTGCCAAGACTATATGCTGAGGGCTTTTCTTGCCACTGATTATGTGTTTAGGTGCATGTGTGTCCAATTTCATGGCTCTGGGCACAAGCTAATAAAAGAGATGGAGACGAATGATAGTAGGGACAGATTTAAAAATGACATGAAGGAAGATGAAAGTAGAGGAAATGGATAAAAAGTAGGAATATTATCAAAAATAATATGCCAGTCACTAAGACAGAGTTTTTGATGAATATCTTAAATATTTTCCATAAATATAATTTTTTCTTTGGAGTGACTTTTTCATACCAACAGAGTAAACAGAGCTCAGCAGAGAAAATGAGCAGGAATCTGTAATCAGTGCTCTCTGTGCTTGTGTGTGGTAATGAGCCTGTCGAGTGTGGACATTGTGTGTTTCCTCTCTGTTCCTCCTGACAGGACAGACTCCAGACTTACTGATGATGAGCATGCTGGGTAATGAGATGCACTATGGGCAATCAGAGGTGCGTTAATCAAGACGCAATGTCTGTTGACACCTTAGTGCCCTTCTGTCACCAATCCCATTTATTTTCTATTTTTATGCTTTGTTTGAAATGAACTAACACAAAAATCGCACATGTATTATTTTGTCAGAAAAGATACACACAGCAATCAGAGCAGACAACTCAGGCCTCTCATTGTTGTTATTACTGATATGACAGCTTGTAATATTCCCTTCATTGGTGTGATGCTGACAGGTATTTGATGATTTTACCTATGAGTTCTCTTGACAAGCATGCTGGCCTTTGTACCCTTAATCGGGTTTTGAAGCCCAACAGAGGTTCAATTTTGACACACTTTATGAAAATCAAAACCTTTTAGTATTTTAGTTTTTTTAGTATTTTAATAACCTTTTAGTTTTAGTAACCTTATAATAATAATGTCTGCCTGTTTGACAACCTCTAGTACAGCTACTTTTCTGTGCTTCTGGGATAAAGATGCTTCTTCCTGGAGGATGGATCTTTAGCAGCTGACATTATTGCAGGAAGGTCAATACAGGAAATCAATTATAATATCAATAGCTACAAATAACTGAACTGAATCTGTTTCACAAGCACACAAGAACAAATTACCCAAAGGTGTGTAGAGTATCCAAACACTGTACTCAAGGAAAGGTACAAGTACTTAGAAATAATTACTCAAAGAAAAAGTAATTATCTTAATAGTTACTTGAGTAAGAGTAAAAAAGTATCCAGTGAAAAATTTTCAAGTAACTAGTTACTAGTTACTTCGGATCATATACACTGAACAAAATTATAAACGCAAAACCTTCTGGGGGCAAAACCCCCCATTTTTCATGAGCTGAACTCAAAGATCTAAGACTTTTCTATATGTTTTCTATGTTTAGTGAGCACTTCTCCTTTGCCGAGATAATCCATCCACCTCACAGGTGTGGCATATCAAGATGCTGTTTTAGACAGCATGATTATTGCACAGGTGTGCCTTAGGCTAGCCACAATTAAAGGCCATTCTAACTGTGCGTTCACACCGGATGCGAATAGCACGTCAAATTCAAGTCTGCCGCGTCTAGTTTGACGCTTGGGGATCATCGTTGCCATATTTGTGTCCACCAGACCCTTCGGAGGCGAATCCAGTTTGGCAGGTTCACCATTTGCTCGCTCCAGAAGCTGCGCCTGGATGAAGGCCGCTTTCAGCGGTATTTCCGCCTGTTCCGCGCCCAGCTTGATGACCTGTTGTCCCGCATCGGAGCGAGGTCCTGTTGTCCTCGCCCTCATCCACCTAATATGCCATTTATTTTTGTTTTGATGATAAATGGAGCCAGCCTCCAAAAGTATAACCTGTCCTGTGATTTTTTTTCTCTCACACAATACCGTCCAGACACGAAATTATGCACTATGGTATGTTGGTTGTCTTTACATTAGAATAATATTTCATATAATCTAGATATGGAATAAATAGCATTCAATATAAAATGTCTCATATATTGAAATAAGTTTTATGTGATAAAATATTTGCTTTGTTGTGCTTTAGAACCACAACCGGCATTTAGTCATATTGAAGCATCCGGATACTTCAGCACGTGACAGCAGCAAGCAGCTAGGCTCCTGATTGGTTAACGCGGCACTAATTGACGCCAAAGTTCAGATTTTTCAACTCAGGCGGCAGACGCGAATTCGCGTCAAACGCGTGAATGCAAAAAAAGTACTTAATAAAATCATTCGCGCATTACGCGCCAGACGCTTAATTCGAACTTGACGCGGAATGAGGCGTATTCGCGTCTACCGCGCCGCGCTATACGCCTCATTCGTGCCGCAGGAATTTTTTACGAGCGTAGCGCGTCTTTGCATTAACTTAACATTGAAATCACTCGCGTCTGACGCGCTATTCGTGTCCGTTGTGAAAGCACCATAAAAGGTGCAGTTTTATGAAATTTTATGTAACAAAGTTCGGAAGGAGCACGTTCAGGTAATCAACCAATCGGCACAAGAGGAAGCCGGTATAAATATAGCCTTCCCTTTCACAGCATTTGGCCCCGCACTTTTGCTGTCATGTCGAAGCTGGAGCTCTTTCCTTCCGATGATCGCAATCCGCCGATATTCTTCTAATTCTTCTCCAACCACCAACATCATCGAGTCTCCGTCCTCAAATCGGGGACGCCGGCTCACACGATCCTCTCGACACTTGCCAAGATGCCGAGGACTGCCCTCACCACCGCCGGCGGGAAATTCACCTTCCTCTTCATCTATCTCCACTCCGGTCCATCCAACCATCCTTGACATAGGGAAATTGACTGTTAAAGGGCTGAGACAAGCCCTAATTAATTCTGATGTCAATTTCTCTCGAAGATTAAATAAAGCATAATTGTTTAATCTATATGTCTCCTTGCAATCGACCCACCCTTCTCCTACAGCTTTCACTTCATCTGCTCGAGCGAGCAAGGCTTGCCAGGCCCCGATCTCGCGTCCAGCAGCTTCTCCACCTTCCTCCCACGCATTGTCGGGTCCTGCCCCTGCATCACACTGCCGCAGCAGACCTTCAGCGAGCCTAGGCCGCGCCCCAGAACCTGTGGCAGGAGGGCTTCAAACTCTCCCGGATCAAATTTTCTCCACAGCTCCTCCCAACACCGTACAGCATGCTTCAGCCGCCTGCAAGACCAACTATACATCAACTCCTCAAACGTTTCCTTTTCTTCCTACCTCATACCCTTTCCCCTATCAGTACTTTCTAGCTCCAAGTGCTCACCCTAGCATGAGGATTCCTCCGCTAACCGGACAAGCACCAATGTCATTCCTTCCCCTTCCCGTTCCTCACTCTGCTCCTTTTCTTGCTCCTTCACCGGTCCCGGGGGCCGATTTTTGCGTGAGGATGCCTCCGCAAACGACCTCAGCCCTGGCCCTCCCTGCTATTCACCCTCTCCATGCTCGATCTCCTTAACCCTCAACCAGCTCCTCCAAACGCCGTCGCCTCGGAACCTCCTCCAGTGACGAACAATATCAGAGCACAAATCTTTGCAGGTGCGGACGTGGATTTGTGCTCTTTATTGTCCTTGTTTCCCCCATCAGAGTCCAATCGCCAGGTGGATTGCAGCGGTTTATCCGTTACCTTATAAAACAACACGCAGGTATTGTATTGCCTTCAACCGCTATGCCAAAATTATATGTTCTACTTCTCCCCACAGATGGCGCGAGCTGAATGATTATCTTTCCATTGTAGTGGAGCTCGCGCTGTCCTACAGGGGTAGCCATTTCTACACGTACCACAAACTGTTTTCTGCTAAATGCGCCAAATGCTCTCAATGGAATCAGTGTCCTTATTGGGGAGCTTTTGATACTGATCTCCATAACAGAGTTTTTCTCAGGTGCCGAAACATTTCATGTGTAATTTGCAGATCTGTCAACCATGCCACCACGGCATGCCCTCAAATTAACCCCTCAATTCCTACCTGCCCAGAACAGAACCTGATTAAATCTACCAGCTATGTTCCGAGACCCGCCAGAGAGGATCACTCTTTCAGTAGAGATTTTCCAAGCAGAGCCTCACATGTTGCATCTAACAGGCAAGTATGCAATAATTTCAACGACGGGAAATGCCCAAGACAACGCTGTCACTTTCTCCACGTCTGTAACTACTGCGGAGGTGCACACATCCGTGCTGTATGTCCAGTGCAGAAGTCTGTAAATAAAAGTGCAAAAAACTATCTCTCGACTCCTGTGAATATTCTTCGTCTAGCTGACGAATTATCTCATGACCCAGACGTTAACTTTACAAATTATCTGCTGTCTGGTCTCAAACAAGATTTCAAACCCGGCGTAGAATGTCAGTCCACTCAAAACCTCATCTGTGATAATCTTCCCTAGCAGAGCCTGAAGTAGTAGACGAGCTAATCAAAAAAGAAATCGAATCAGATTTTATGATCGGCCCCTTCGAATCACCCCCGTTTGATAAATTCCGTATTAGGCCCATAGGTGTGGCTACCAGAAAATTTCCGGGGGAAAAGGGCATGATAATTGATCTCTCAATCCCTCACAACTCCCCATTTCCAAGCATCAATAGTCTTATCCCACTCAAAGAAAATTCTCTTCATTATCATGATATCGAACAAGCCATAACAATGATCAAAATCGCTGGACGCGGCGCATGGTTGGCAAAAGTAGACATCACTTCGGCTTTCAAAGCAATGCCAATCCACCCAGATTCATGGCATTTATTCTGTGTGAACTGGGGGAAAAAGTTTTATTTCGCCGTGTGTTTAACATCCACTCTCCCGTCGGAAGTTGCGAGGGCCCTCCCAGTCGAACGACTAAACTCGTTCCCGAATCACGCTCTTATAAATCTCCCGTTGTACTCAAGCTTACAGTTCGACTGCTGGCGGGGCTTACCCATACGATGCCGTGAGCATCCAAGCTCCCGTCAGATGCTGCGAGAGCCCTCCCGGTCAAACGGCTAAGCTTGAAACTTTGCAAATACTTTCTCGTGCCCTTCACTTAATTTCACATCATTTTACAATTACTGTCCTGCGCTTACCTGGCTGTTTGGGGGGAGTACTCTGGGTTCGGGCCAAATTACGAGCTCAGAGCCCTCTCCCGGACAGCATGCCTGATGTCCGGGAGACATCTGATTTCATGTATGTGTGAACTCGTGAAATGATGTTTTATGTAACAAAGTTCGGGAGGAGCACGTTCAGGTAATCAACCAATTAGCACAAGAGGAAGCCGGTATAAATATAGCCTTCCCTCACCTCTGTCCCATGACAGTTTCACAGCATCCTTCCACCACCCCATCACCTCACTCTCGGCTGGTTTCTATCCCAGTAAAGGGGGGAGTACTCTGGGTTCGGGCCAAATTCCGAGCTCAGAGCCCTCTCCCGGACAGCACACCAAATACGCATAAATTACTACATCTGATTTCATGCATGCGTGAACTCGTGAAACTGTATTGGGGGGTCCTGGGAGTCCGAAAACCTGTCAGTTTCTGGTGTGACCACCATTTGCCTCACGCAGTGCAACACATCTCCTTCGCATAGAGCTGATCCGGTTGTTGATTGTGGCCTGTGGAATGTTGGTCCACTCCTCTTTAATGGCTGTGCGAAGTTGCTGGATATTGGCAGGACCTGGAACATGCTGTCGTATATGCCGATCCAGAGCTGGCCATGCAAGAACTGGGATGTTTTCAGCTTCTAGGAATTGTGTACAGATCCTTGCAACATGGGACCATGCATTATAATGCTGCAACATGTGGTGATGGTCGTGGATGAATGGCACAACAATTGGCCTCAGGATCTTGTCGCGGTATCTCTGTGCATTCAAAATGCCATCACTAAAATGCACCTGTGTTTGTTGTCCATTACATACGCCTGCCCATACCATAACCTCACCGCCACCATGGGGCACTCGATGCACAACATTGACATCAGCAAACCGCTCACCCACACGACGCCATACACACTGTCTGCCATCTGCCCTGTATAGTGAAAACCGGGATTCATCCGTGAAGAGAACACCTCTCCAAAGACCAGGTGGCTGGTCTCAGACGATCTTGGAGGTGAAGATGCTGGATGTGGAGATCCTGGGCTGGTGTGGTTACACATAGTCTGCAGTTGTGAGGCCGGTTGGATGTACTGCCAAATTCTCTGAAACGCCTTTGGAGATGTCTTATGGTAGAGAATTTAATATTTAATTCATGTGCAACAGCTCTGGTAGACATTCCTGCAGTCAGCATGCCAATTGCACGCTCCCTCAAAACTTGCGACATCTGTGGCATTGTGCTGTGTGATAAAACTGCACATTTTAGAGTGGCCTTTTATTGTGGCCAGCCTAAGGCACAGCTGTGCAATAATCATGCTGTATAATCAGCATCTTGATATACCACCATTGTGAGGTGGATGGATTATTTTGGCAAGTGTTCACTAACACGGATTTAGAGAGATTTGTGAACAATTTTTGAGAGAAATAGGCCTTTTGTGTACATAGAGAAAGTTTTAGATCTTTGAGTTCAGCTCATGAAAAATCGCTCATGCTCCAGAAAATAGAGGCAGCGCTTATAATAAACTATGCATTTCTTAAAATTTATTGCATTCAAATAAGTAATGAGAGGAACGTCGCCCAAATGTAATTAAGTAAAAGTACAGATTTTTCATTAGAAATGTACTCGAGTTAAAGAGTTCTCCGTGAAATCTACAGGTCCTTCTCAAAAAATTAGCATATTGTGATGAAGTTCATTATTTTCCATAATGTAATGATAAAAATTAAACTTTCATATATTTTAGATTCATTGCACACCAACTGAAATATTTCAGGTCTTTTATTGTTTTAATACTGATGATTTTGGCATACAGCTCATGAAAACCCAAAATTCCTATCTCAAAAAATTAGCATATCATGAAAAGGTTCTCTAAACAAGCTATTAACCTAATCATCTGAATCAACTAATTAACTCTAAACACCTGCAAAAGATTCCTGAGGCTTTTAAAAACTCCCAGCCTGTTTCATTACCCAAAACCGCAATCATGGGTAAGACTGCCGACCTGACTGCTGTCCAGAAGGCCATCATTGACACCCTCAAGCAAGAGGGTAAGACACAGAAAGAAATTTCTGAACAAACAGGCTGTTCCAGAGAGTATCAAGGCACCTCAGTGGGAAGTCTGTGGGAAGGAAAAAGTGTGGCAAAAAACGCTGCACAACGAGAAGAGGTGACCGGACCCTGAGGAAGATTGTGGAGAAGGACCGATTACAGACCTTGGGGGACCTGCGGAAGCAGTGGACTGAGTCTGGAGTAGAAACATCCAGAGCCACCGTGCACAGGCGTGTGCAGGAAATGGGCTACAGGTGCCGCATTCCCCAGGTCAATCCACTTTTGAACCAGAAACAGCGGCATAAGCGCCTGACCTGGGCTACAGAGAAGCAGCACTGGACTGTTGCTCATTGGTCCTGTACTTTTTTTGGATGAAAGCAAATTTTGCATGTCATTCGGAAATCAAGGTGCCAAATGCCAATGCCAAATGCCAAAATGCCTGAAGTCCAGTGTCAAGTACCCACAGTCAGTGATGGTCTGGGGTGCCATGTCAGCTGCTGGTGTTGGTCCACTGTGTTTTATCAAGGGCAGGGTCAATCTGCTGAAAAGCTTTATGGAGATGATTTCATTTTTCAGCACGACCTGGCACCTGCTCACAGTGCCAAAACCACTGGTAAATGGTTAACTGACCATTGTTTTACTGTGCTCAATTGGCCTGCCAACTCTCCTGACCTGAACCCCATAGAGAATCTGTGGGATATTGTGAAGAGAAAGTTGAGAGACGCAAGACCCAACACTCTGGATGAGCTTAAGGCCGCTGTCGAAGCATCCTGGGCCTCCAGAACACCTCAGCAGTGCCACAGGCGGATTGTCTCCATGCCACACCGCATTGAAGCAGTCATTTCTGCAAAAGGATTCCCGACCAAGTATTGAGTGCATAACTGAACATAATTATTTGAAGGTTGACTTTTTTTGTATTAAAAACACTTATTTTATTGGTCGGATGAAATATGGTAATTTTTGGAGGTTTTCATGAGCTGTATGCTAAAATCATCAGTATTAAAACAATAAAAGACCTGAAATATTTCAGTTGGTGTGCAATGAATCTAAAATATATGAAAGGTTAATTTTTATCATTACATTATGGAAAATAATGAACTATCACAATATGCTAATTTTTTGAGAAGGACCTGTACTCTTGAAAGTACAAATTTTCCAAAAAAATACTCAAGTGTAACAGAGTAAATGTACTTCGTTACTACCTACCTCTGCAACTTACATCTAACTCAATAGAGGATCTGAAACCTCAAGGACTTCTTCTATTACAGAAGAATAAATAATAAATGAGCCAATTTTATATTAAGCAGATGCAAAATAATGATGAATGAGCCTTAAATAATTGTTCTGTCTGAGAATGAAGTTTTTAAAAAATTGGTCTGAAAAATTTGGTTTTCTATGAACTTGTCGAAAGGTTTCCACAGAGGACTTGAGCCACTAAAATAAGAATAAGTTATTCAAAAGTATGTTGGCAAAAAGGCAGGAAATCCACACAGTGGAATGGAATAGTTATCCAGTGAAATCATCAGTCCAACAGTTTTGTATCATTATTTGTTCTTGTTTTATCAAATGAATACAGCACAATGGAATATCACAACACATAAATTCTGTCAGGAACACTATCTTCAAAGATGATTGACAATTAGGAGCAGGGACGTGCACAGGAATTTTGAGGGGCAGTTGCTCTGAAGTGAATGAGGCTTTACAAAATTTTTTTATCTAGGCCTATGTGAAATTCTGCATCCATAGAACGATTTTTATTTATTTATTTTTTCCTCAGAAGGGCAACGTGAGTCGAGAAGGGCATATGGGCAGTTGCCCGGGCAACCCGAGCAACCCCCGTGCACGTCCCTGATTAGCAGCATACAGTTTGGATTGGAGATATGGTTCTGTTCTGAGCAAGAACTCCCTGCCCATCCATGCAGCCTAGCATGGATAAGAGCAAGGAGAGCAGCGATAACCCACTTAGGGTAAACAGAACAGAACTAACATGTATTGCAGATATCATTAATGTTCAATAATTTAATGTACAACATAATTCAAGCAAAATTAGTCTTATTCTAAGAGGAATATCAGAAGGCCAACTCCTGACTGGACGAAAGGAGGAGCTGGAGATGGAAGAGGGTAATTAGCTCCTGAGCAACACGATAAAGCTGCTGATAATACCGAATGGACCTTATATATAGGGATGCTGTGATAGGTAAGAGTCTGCTAATGCAAGCGTGACGGAAGTGACCTGCCAGAACTAACGCTACCCTTGATTTTGCACTTATAGATGGGACATTCATGGGATTTGGAAGTGAGGCAAAGCTTATAGTTTGCCATGTTCGGGGTCAGAATAAAACTCTTCACAGAAAACACATCCTCAGCCAGGATGTGTTTACAATGTTCTGGCAAAAACATATATATATATATATATATATATATATAAAAAAGAAACCCATTCCATAGCCTAAAGCTGTTTTCTATTTCAGGTGGTAGCTGAATAAGATTTTGTGGGATAAACTATCAAATTCATTTATGCATTTTTTTCTTGTCTTTTAGGATGACGGATGGAGGATGGCTTCTCCCATCTTCAGATGCGTGTCCTGTGAACCTTTAAATTGCTGAAGTCTATAAACTCACGATTATCAATATGTGCAATCATAATGTCATCTAAAATCAGTATGGCAGCACTTCAAAACGCCTACCTTTTCAGCAACCGGCATACAAAACTGTGAGCTAAAGGACAATAAGGTCACAAATTGTAGTGCCAAGAACATAACACCCACTCAGAAAACAAACTATTGCAAATGTTTTCAACATTTCTTGAAAATATCCATAAAGAAAACCATGCCTGACCTAAAAAACAGTAAAAAAAAAAAAAAAAAAAATCCATTCACTCTTACAGTGACTTCTATTTATTCAATTAATACTTCAATTTATATTTACCTTGCTTTCTAATTAGAACCAGATATCTATTTGCATACAGTCACGTGCTGCCATGACTCAACCCAATGTTACAGTTCTCTTGACTAATATCTCTGGAGGATCTGAATTGGGTAATCTGTACCGTCCATTTTCTGTGTTCAGTGTTCTCACACTCACTTTGCTGGCCATGCTTGTGGTGGCCACCTTTTTATGGAACCTTCTGGTTTTGGTGACCATCCTGAGGGTGCGCACCTTCCATCGTGTTCCCCACAATCTGGTTGCCTCCATGGCCATCTCGGATGTGATGGTTGCAGGACTGGTTATGCCCCTAAGTCTGGTTAGGGAGCTTTATGGACGGCGGTGGATTCTGGGTCGGGCCCTGTGTCAGGTCTGGATCTCCTGCGATGTACTCTGTTGCACAGCCAGTATCTGGAATGTGACGGCCATTGCCCTAGATCGTTACTGGTCCATAACACGCCACCTGGAGTACACATTAAAAACACGCAAACGAATCTCCAATGTGATGATTTGCCTCACATGGCTACTCTCCTCTGTTATCTCGCTTTCTCCGCTTTTTGGTTGGGGTGAGACCTACTCAGAAGTCAGCCTGGCTTGTCAAGTAAGCCAGGAGCCCTCATACACAGTCTTCTCCACTTTTGGAGCCTTTTACCTGCCCCTCTGTGTGGTGCTCTTTGTCTACTGGAAGATCTACAAGGCTGCCAAGTTCCGCATTGGCTCTCGCAAGACCAACACCATCACACCCATGGCTGAAGTCATAGAGGTAAAAAAAAAAAAAAGGTTTATATAAGATTATGTATACACAGTGGCAAGAATAAGTTTGTGGTCTCTTTGAAAATACCTGAATTTCTGCATTGATTACTCATTACTCAAGTGTGGTCTGATCTTTAAATCTAATTTTATAGATTATAGATATATTATATGTAATATGTATATGGGGCTGGGTGAGTATTTCCGAGCTAGGAGCCCTCCCCCCGGACAGCACGCCAAATGCGCATAACCATTTACACTGATCATTCGTAAGTATGAACTCGTGAATGAGATTGTTTTAGAGTTGGTGTGCATATCCCTTTTTTCTTCAAACAAAACATTGTGCATTTTTGTCTCAACTGTTTAACTTTTGTCTCCACTGTTGACAGAACATTTGCAAAAAGTAATCTGGAACAACCTGGTGGTTTTAGGCAAAGATGAGACATGCCTAATTGTATTAATTTTTTTTACACAGGTTTCCCTACGTGTTGTCCTTCCATTATTGTTCCGTGCTTTTGAAATAGCGTACACATGAACAAAGACTTATACAGTTTGTAGAGTTTTCAGGGGTCTTTTTGTCCTTGGGTTCATTCACGCCTCTTGTTGTGTTCTGAGAGAGATCTTTGCAGGATGCCCACTCCTAGGGAAAGTAGCATCAATCCAGAATTTTCTACATTTGAAGACGGCAAGGGCATAGTAGGGACATTTAGTAGGGACGCTAGTGACGTGTCCCTACCAATATAGATCTATAGAATATAAATCAAACAATTAAAATATATTTCTATGTAATCACTGTTGATGTAATTCTATCTGCATTTGACATGACCTGAGAAGTAGAAAGTATACTAGAAAACTGGATGTGCATTTTCAAGGATGTGTATTTATTGCATGGACGGAGTAATAACATAAGGTATGTGTTTAAAACATATGTGCACAGTTTAGTTCAGTGATTCTCAACCGGTGGCCCGCGACCCTCTAGTGGACCATCTGGTGGGCCGTGTAGGCAGTGGTAGTGTTATGAACCAGCAAAGGAGGAGGAAGCAGGATCCAAATGCAAGCACAAATGTAATTAAACAAATAGGTAAACCACAGAAACTCAGAACAGGAACATAGGACAGGGACAAGGCTACAGGCAACATAACTACAAGAACTCACAAACACTGGAACAAGACACAGGGTTTAAATACAGAGACTAACAAGCTAAACAAGATAACAAGAGGGTGGTCAATAAGAAACACCTGGGGATACCAATAAACTAGAAAAACTACAAAGGACTACAAAACATGACACTGAACAGGAAATAATTAAAGTTCACACAAGACAAGGGAAACACAAGACAGGAATCAGACATGAACCAACACCGTGACAGGTACACTACCCCCAAATTAATTTTTATTTATTTTTTAATTGACAAATCTTATTTTCTAATTATCGGAGTGTTCTTATGACTTTATATGACCAAAAACACTCAAGTCAATTTGCATTATCTAAAAGCTAATTTATGTTTATATTACAAAAGGGGGTTGCACACCGCACGAGAAGCGCTGCGCCGCGTCGCGTCTAGGACAACTCGAGGTATCTCACACCGGACGGCTTTCTCAGTTTATGGCCAGCAATATTTTAAAGTCGTGGTCCTGCGCTTCTTGTTTGTTGTGCAATCCCCTTAAGCCGAAGCGCAGTGTGTTGAATGTGGAGACATTTTATCAAATGAGGCACTAGAGATGCACCATTTGATCGGCAGGTGACCGGATTTGGCCGGTCAGTCTGACGTGCTGATTTTATGCCGGTCAAATGCTTTGGGGCGCCGCATGATTAACCCTTAAAATCCACTGGATCCGTCTACTCTGCAGAACGTCAGCGTCGCGGATGCCGGAGCTAATCGCGGCCATTATTACCCGTCCACCAGCTGCGGACGCAGCACGTCTCAGAAGCGTCTCTCCGCTCCAGTCCGCAGAGAATAGGTAGCAGGTCTATTTTCGCCATAAGATCGCGCAATGTCAGCATCACACATGCACACCGAACGCACATGTAAGAAACCTCGTGAATTACGGCTGTTACACACCGCAAGCGTGAGCGGCGCGTTTTTTTCACGGCGTGCATGTTCATCAATGAGTGCATTCACACCGGGAGCAGGAGCAGTGCGTGAGCGTCAAGCAGGAGCGTTGCGTGAGCAGCAGTGAACCGGTGTTTCAGCACCGAGTCTATTTTTGCTGCGCCGCTCACGCTCAATTAAAGTGAAAGCACACTTTTATGGCCAAAATAAATATGTCTAGTGTGTTTTAACAAGAACTGGAGTAGGCTATGTCAGAAAAGAAAAATGAAGACTCAAATTAAATTTGTACTTAACTCACATTAAACTTAAATTTTAATATTCAGTTTTGGGTGAAAGTATATGGTGTTTTATATATAAAAAAATAGAAAATAAATATTTGTGTGTGCTGTAAAGTGGTTAGAAAAAATGAAATCAGAATCACTAAAATCGGTCAAACTCAATGAAAAATCGGAAATCGGAATCGGCCAAGAAAATTGTAACCGGTGCATCTCTAAAACCATCAAAGCTGCGGAGACATTTGAACTCAAAACACCCGGGGGCTGTGTTGGGAAGCCAAAAGAATATTGTTTTAAACAGTAATGTTAATATGGCTAATTGTATTTGATAAGTTATAGGCTACTTACAGTATGTAAATTGGGGTGAAGGAACTTTGTTGAACATTTCTGCTAATGAACAGAGAGAATGTTCCCTCTTGTATGTCTTTTTTATACAAGGACAGTTTTCATCTATAGCTGGCTTGACCTAGTGTGCTAAAATGGCATAACAGATTAACAGCAGAGTATGTCATTGTACTTTTTGAATTCTCTGTTATTCATATTTGTGTTCATTCTATCATATTTGGAAAGGTTGTCCTCGGAATGTTTTTTAACAGTCATTGGTGGGCCATGAGTTGCAAAAGGTTGAGAACCCCTGGTTTAGTTTAATGATAAAGTTTACCCTCTTTAACTTTAATGTTAAAATTAAAAGCAACACTGAAATAAGAGCATGCTGTTTATTAGATGAGCGTGAAAGTTGTTCACAACTATAGAAATATGGGACCTGTGCATGTTTTCTTTTAGAATCATCACTGTTCCAATTCAGCAGGAACTGTTGTTATGTCCCCACCAATGTCAAAACAGGGTCTACCATGGATTCATGAACACCTAGGTCTTTAGCAATGCTTTGTATAGACTTTTCCATATTTGTGATGCGTTTAAGAAATTGGGATTGAGGCATGGTCCACACTAACCAATCTGTCTTGAAGAACAGATTTGACAGTAACCAGTGTGCCTTTATTGTGTGCAACCCACACTTCCATTCTCATCTCCTTAATTGAATCCAATTTGCTTTTGAAGAAGTCTTAACACAGTTCTTCACTTTCTTTTCACGATGAATGATCACTCAATGTCTTCAATAAAAAAAAAAATGAAAAGTACAACTGTTTGTGTCTTATTAGTTTAGTCAGATTATGTTTGTCTTTAATCGTGATTTAGAAGATCAGACCACATTTGATAAATAATCACAAGAAATTCAGATTTTCAAAGGGTTCTCAAATGTACAACCCCAAATCCAGAAAAGTTTGGACATTTTGTAAAATGCAATAAAATCAAGAATCTGTGATTTGTTAATTTTCTTTCAATTTTCTTTAACTGACTAAAGTACAAAGATAAGATGTCCATTGTTTTTACTGAACATCTTAAAGGTGCAGTAAGGGACTTCTGGTAAACGCTGTTGATATTTGATATCACCAAAACAAACATGCCCCTACCCAATAAGATCAAAACCCTATCTCGATGCCTCCGCCCCCACATTCACATACACGCTATGCAACCACTATGGCAGAATCAGCTGTGCCTGCTGCTCGAGGGTATAATGTCATCAATAAACGAAAGCAATTTCTGTTACTATTATTTTAAATCAGGCTGAATGTCTATTTGCTATTTAGCTCCTCTACTCCTTCAAATGGCAAAGTCATCCCTTCCATCCCAAAAAACAAACAAGCACAGTTTTCATGAACAACTTCCTACATAACACGATAGTCCAAGTAACTAATATATTACAAATGTGACGAGATTAAGGGGTAATAGCGATCACTAAAAGGCGAGCCAAAAAACACACTTGGGTACACATTGGGAGTCAATGCTTGAAATGGGCGGTGGAAGAGGTTTAGACGTTCCAGGCTTATACAGTAATAATAATGGAAATGAACAAACAAGCGAAGATGGCATACGAGTACATTCTAGCAAAAGACATGTTTTAGTTCTGTGAAACACAGCAAAACCAACGTTACTCGCGTATCGAGAAGAAATAAAGCAACCTTGGCCTCAGTTTTTAGGCCTCCCCACTCCTTAAGGTCTCTCGAGCGCTGGAAAGCTTCTCCAATATTAACACAGGTGCTACCTTTTGCCTGTTCGGAACCCTTGCCTGTAACTTGCCTGATTTTTCAAAGATCGCTTATTGCATGCTTAATTGTCTTTTGTAAATATGAACGCATTTTGATTTTGATGGCTGCAACACATTCCAAAAAAGTTGGGACAGAGGCATGTTTACCACTGTCACATCACCTTTCCTTTTAATTAGTCTTTTAGGAATTGAGGGTACTAATTGTTGTAGTTTTGGAAGTGGAATTTTTGCCCAATCTTGCCTGACACAAAACTGTCTTGTTTCAGTCGAGATTGGGCAAAAATTCCACTTGCTCAAAAGTCTGTGGTCATCGTTTTCTGATTCTCCTCTTCATGATGTGCCTGCCAGCAGGTCAGTCAAGCACATCCACTCTATGGTGTAGAGTATCTAATAAACCACTCTGTTGTAGCACATGCTGAATGAGGCCTGGCATTGTCTTGTGTAGCACCGGTATCACACCACTTACTGTGCCACTGGACCAGTTCTAAGTTCTAAGGAGTGGGGAGCAAAAATAATTACACCAGAGACCGTTTCTTTATATATAAAAGGCCGGCAATTTTACTGAATGCAAAACACACATAGAATATACAGTTCGAGGGGGAAAAAAAGAAAAATATTCCCTGCAGGTTCTTAATATTGAGGTAAGTATAATAAATGAAAAGATATTTCACTCTATTTTTGTTCTCTAGTTCACCTAATTTATTTCAGTTAACTAATCTAAGTTAGACAATTCTTTTCCTAGGTTGCACCTATTTTAGGATTCCTATTTATCTCTCTGAGTTAACTTGTAATTTCTTTTACAGGTAAGAAAATACAGTCAACTTACACAACCAATCAAAGTGGACCACAACAGTTCAAATCACATTCAAACACATGAACTCAATATGAAAATAAAAATATAAAACCTTAAATTAAACTTCAAGGCCAAATGTGAGTTCAACTGTTCAGTTCAATGAAAAGATTCAGTTCAATGGAGAGATTCAGTTCAAATCAGTCCAAAAATAACAGTTCAATTAATCTCCAGTTCAGTTCAAAACCAATTCCTGATACCCCAACCACTCTGTCAGCAAGTCACCATACACAGGGGATTTCTCACTGACGCGATGGAAAGGATGAGTTGAAAATCTGGGTCTGGCTCGCCATCTTAAATCCTGTCTGCGCACGTGCGCGCCGCCCACACACTGCAGACCAATCTTCGCTCCGACCAAGCTTCAAACCAAGCAAAAAAAAACCTGACCTGTACAACAGGTCATAAACACAATAAATCTTTTTAAATCTCCAAAATACACAAATAAATGTTTCACAGTCTCTGAGTTGTAACGTTACTGCTACGGTGTTTTTCCACCTCAAAATGGCGGCGGCGCGGTCTTTTTAACTAAACTACCGCACACATCTTTCATTTACAAAGCATACCCTCACTTTTATAACATTCAGTTTCCATAAACCCAAAATATTAACTGGTAAACAGTTTATGGTGATATATTTCCTTGTAAACAGCTACGTTTCTAGTGTTACCCCTCCAGAAAAAAAGAAAGAAAAATACAACACAACAAAATGCAAGAAAACAACACAAACTCACCAAAACCGGTGTGGCTTAGTTCACATAAAATCCCCGTCAGTTCCCGACCAGGCAAATTATGTTTTCTTTATACTACAAAATCAACTTTTCACTCTTTTCTCTGCTTATTAAACACCGTTCGTTCTCTCCGTTTTCGCCTCTGCTCTCTCCTTCGTGTCTCTCTACAACGTCACTGACGCGCTGCGTCTGACGTCACTGATCTCTTAAAGTGGCAGTGACATACATTTTCTGTCAACATACTTTTTAATATTAAACATTAAATGATTGTATTAACATTTTAATTAACTCTGATGAATGAACTTACATTAAATGAATCACTTAACTTTCAAACTTATGTATGCAGCTTTTGTATGATGACTTTTTAAAGTATTTATTCTTATCTTTGTCATATTTTAACATGGGTTACACTTGCTTCCAAGGAACTCATCTTGTTGCCATTAAATGTCTCTGTACAATCCCAAGATACGCCTCTACGTCAGTGGTACCTTCACACATATGCAAGTCACCCATGCCATTTACACTGATGCACCCCCATACCATGACAGATGGTTGTTTTGGCACCTGTTGCTGCATGATGAAAGTCTGGATGGTCCCTTTTGATACCTCAATGTCCATTTTTCCCCAAAACAACCTGAAACGTGGACTCATCTGACCGCACCATGTGAGATGAGCTCGGGTCCAGAGAACTCGGAGGCATATCTGCATAGAATTGATGTATAGCTTTCTCTTTGCATAAAATAGATTCAAGTGGTATTTCATGATGCAGCAGCAGACTGTGTTAAGTGTCAACGGTTTTCCAAAGAACATCCGAGCCCATGTGGTTATATTGTAGGATGATGGTTTCTCATGCAGTGCCATCTGAGGGCTCAGAGGTCATGCACATTCAACAGAGGTTTCCTGCCTTGCCGTACATGGACTGAGATTTCTCTGGATTCCCTGAATCTTTTCACAGTATTATGTATGGTAGAAGGTGAAAGACCTAAATTCTTTGCAATCTTGCATTGAGAAATGCGATTTTTGAATTATTTGACAATTCTCTCATGATATTTGGCACAAAGTAGTGAGCCATGACCTATCTTTGTTTGCAAAAACAGAGAAGCTCCTTCTACACTCAATCACGATACCCTCACCTATTACCAATTCACCTATATTGTGGACTGTTTCAAAAGAGTTTCTATAAGCTTTTCAGCTTTTGTTTTTTATTTTGCCTCTGTCCCTACTTTTTTGGAGTGTATAGCAACCATCAAAATCAATATTTGTTAATATTTACAAGTTGTTCAGTGAAAACATTGGATTTCTTTTCTTTGTACTTTTGTCAGTTAAATAAAGTTGAAAGCGAACGAACAAATCACAGACTCTTGATTTTATTGCATTTTACAAAATGTCCCAACTTTTCTGGATTTGGGGTTGTATTTTTGCCATTGTTCTGTCTATAAGACCATTTCAACGGCTATTTATAGATGGAAGGAAGTGACGTGTTTGGCCCTCAGACGTTTCCGGTTAGTTACCGCGCACATTCAAAACTACAGGAGACGGGAGGCGTTTTTTTATGGCAATTGTTAGATTATTTTCTTATTCATTTGATAAAACATGTCCAAATTTAAATTAGGGGCGTGCTGTTCGGTTGTTGGCTGTTCTCTCAGGCCCGGAACTAACTTGCTTTCGGAAATCAAAGCGTTTAGATTTCCGAAAACCAAAAAACACCGTGACGCCTGGATTGCGGCAGTGAAGAGAGAAGGCTGGATACCAACTAGCAACTCTAGGATATGCAGCACACATTTTATCTCTGGTAAGTAAACGGCATTTGTGTCACTAAATAATTTGTATTTCTATACGTTAACTAGTTAAGTATGACGAATAATTATTTGAGCTAGCAGTTTGGCTCCGTCATTGTTTTCATATGCAGATAGCATGTAACATTAAATAGCTAACGTTAGCGTTTTGATACGTTTGCAGTGAAAAGGCCAGATTTTTATTTCCGTTTCATTTCTAAATGTTCTGTGGGCTATAATTAGGAAAGTAGCCGTACATTAGTTGTCTAGCTATCCATTCAGCTGACAGCAGTGTATAACACTTTACAATAATGTTTTATTGTGTAACATTAGCTAACTGCATTATTTCACAAAATATACCGATAAACAACATTTTTCATCACTTATTAAGCTTGTTTAATGTTAATTCCAACATGCACTAATGCATTAAACAATAACAGTATGGTTATTTTTTTCATTGCTCATTAACCTGGTTAATTTAAACATTTACATTTAATCATTTAGCAGACACTTTTATCCAACGCGACTTACAAATGAAGAGAGCAATAAAAGCAGTCAAATCATCTTATATTAAGTATTAAAGTAATATACTTTTATTACAAATATGTTTTAAATTATTGTGTTTTAAAGTTTTAACCCGATTTTGCCATAGGCCACTAACAAGCTGTACATTGTGAACAATTTTAAATGTATTAGACTTGCTGTAAAATGTTATTTGTTTGTTCATGATACCTAAAATATACTAATACAAGATCCTTTTTAAAGTGTTACAGTGCAGTATGCAGTGGTCATACTGATAGCTAGCTAGCTAGTTTATTGATGATTACATTAAAAATGCTCTTGGTCTTTGCTATCTATCTTTAACTAGTGATGTGCAAAATATATAACCTATCCCAATAATGTTTTTCTACTTGTGTCTTTAGGAAAGCCATCAGATGATCCTCTAAATCCAGATTACATACCATCAAAGCTTCCTCACAGACCTGACACCTCCAGAAAAATGGACCGATATCAGAGGTCTCTGAGACGGGCATCAGAGCTCTCTGAGATGAGCATTGGAGTTCAGCCTACTGAGGAAGTGCAGGACATGGACATAGATGTAACACAGGTTAAGTCCTTCAATGCTATGTGTGTTGGAACAGATCTCACTATGAGTGATATTGAAGATATGCAGAAACTGAACACATCTTACAAAGAGCAAGTGAGAAGCCTAGATTCAAAGGCACAAACTCTCACCTGTGAGAGGAAACAACTGAAATCTGATGTGGATTTAAACGATGATCAAATCATTCACTTCTACACTGGCCTTCGCTCATCCAAAGTGTTTTTTGCCCTTTTGACATATCTCACCCCTGCTTGGAGTCCTCCAACACAGAGTCCTCCAACACCTCTCCAGTTTTACTTGGTCTTAATGAAACTGAGACTTGGCCTCACTCATAAAGATCTTGCCTTCAGGTTTCATTGCAGTTGTGCAACAATCTCAGCAATATTTCACGACTGGTTGAACGTGATGACACAGCATTTCAGCTCTCTAATTCATTGGCCTTCTAGGGAAGAGATAAAAAAAATCTTCCTGCCCTGTTCAAAAGCCCCCCGTTCAATTCAGTGAGGTGTATCATAGACTGCAGCGAGATTTTTATTGACCGACCAACATCACTCAGTGCAAGAACAATGACATACTCCAACTATAAGTCCCACAACACCATCAAATTCCTGGTTGGCATCAGTCCAACAGGGTCAATCACATTCCTTTCCAAGTCTTGGGGTGGTAGAGCCAGTGACAAAACAATCACAAAATCATCTGGTTTAATTGATCTTTTGGAAGAGGTAGACAATTGTCATGGCTGACAGAGGGTTCAGTTTCCCTGAGTATTTTGCTGCGAAAGGAGTCCAGCTACTCATACCAGATTCAACCCGTGGAAAGACACAGCTTACAGGACAAGAAGTGTCTGTGTCACGGCAAATGTCAAGGTTGAGGATTCATGTGGAAAGAGCTATTGGTCGAATTAAAAAGTACTGCATTTTAAGACAAACACTCCCCATAAACTTGGTGAAGCGAAGATCAAAAGACAGTGGCAACTGTAGATAAAATTCTTTTGGTTTGTTCTGCATTATCTAATTTGGACAAGTCATTAATTCCGTAAAAAAAATACATGAGACACTGACAAGTGGTTGAAAACCTTTTATTTTGTTATTGAATGATTGTGTACAGAATTATGTATATCTGTTGTATATAGATTTCTATTGGATTTATGTTTGGTCTTTATTATTGTTTCTATTATCTACAATTATTAAACATTTGTTTGTTAATAATAATATTTGTTGTCCTGCAAATGATTGAATGTATTACAATTATTAAAATAACAATTTTAACAAATTACTTGGAAGGTTGTGTATGAATTCACATTTATTTGGATTATGGTGAACACACTTAACAAAACCATTGCTCACCAGGGTGCCTTTTTAAGCCTACACATCTCAGATGAAACACCTTGTGACAGACAGAGCACTGTGTGACACATGTTTTAGACCTGCTTTTACACAAACAGGAAGTCTCTGCAATCAGAAATTGTTTCATCAGTTTGTGAGTGCAAATTTCTGTGAGAATGTGCTGTCTGCAGAAGAGGTCCAGTTTTGTTCTGATCTGAGCCCAGTACCGTTTTAGAGAACTCCACTTTCTGAATGTGGCAGTCCTCTGTTGTCCAAATGACAAAGAAAGATGTTTCGAGTTCACACACTGCCATTTGCCCCTGAACTTGTGCATAGTATGCATGGTTCTGTTTAAGCTCAAAGTTTTTTCCCAGACAGAAATCTTTGCTCTTGATAGCATCAGTTATGGACATATTTGCATACTTTAACGGGCATTTTATTTCAAGTGTTGCACGTGGGCAGCACTTGCAATGGACCATTCCATCTGGGCTGGCTCCTAAATGAGGAAACTTTTGGATTTACTACTAACCCTATTCCACTATCAAGCTGTCATGACAAGTTATCTGGTTTGGAGTAAATGCTTCTCTAGCTAGTTTTTCATTATTCTTTTCCCAAGCTAAGGCTGGTACATTTCTGCTGGATGTGTAGCCAATGATTTTAGATGTCACGCTAGCTTGACTTGTCTTGCTTCTTAACACTTCATTAAAGTGGCTAGCGGTGATTCTGCCCTGTCTCTGCTCAAACCACTGTTCACAAGAGGACTGACCCAGTGTACTTTCTTGGAGGTGCTTACAATTCAGTTCATTAAAGTAAGTAGGGATGGTTTGCATGATTTTATCTAGCTCATTTTGTAGTTCATCTTGTGACAATAAACTGTGCTTCTCATCAAAAAGCTGTGTAAGGGCTTTGGCAAGTTTGTTGCATCTACAGTTCTGTCGGTACAAGGTGTGTCACCCGGAACTGCTACGTGTGATTCCTCACTAGTATCTGCCTCAGCTGTAGTCAGAACATCAACCCTGTCTATGTTCTCCTGCTCTCCCTCAGATGCAGTGTCTGTATCACTACCTACAGTTATAGTGGTAAACAGTGCAGTCTGGGATCTCATTTGGAAATCAGAATCACATTAAGTCATAGTCAAATTTATTTGTGTAGCACATCTCTCAATACAGATAATTCCCCCCCCCCAAAAAACGAGTGAATGTATATGTTGATGACGGTATAGTTGCATATCTGTATTGCATTTGATTTACATTATTTGATAACACTTTAGAATATGGTTCCTTCGGTAATGAATACCTACACAGGAACAAATGAGTAACACAATATTAACAATCTAGTAGCTAATCAAAATCATAACTACTTTTCTATGACCTGATTTGTCCTTAAAAAGTTCTTATTTGACGATTCAATCCATACAAATGCACACATATATACTGTATGTGAATGGAAAAACATGAAATGTGTTCTTACGGTTTTTATTTATTTCACAGATATAGTTAGATACATGTATGGTGACTATATCCATATATGTATTCATGTATGTGACTATCCATGCAAACCATATAGGAACATGTGTTTTGCATATATTGTCATCAGGTTTCTGCAAATTCCTTACCTTCAATGACTTAAAAAGCATGCTTGGTGAGACCGGTGTGACTACACTGGGTAAGATGGGCTCCCTACTCTGAATTGCTCTTTGTCTGACAGGCTTGGAAAAGTCTATGTCTGCTACTGGTTTTGGATCAATCTAAAACAAAGTGGGACTATACATTTACTGCGAGTATCTACTTTTATATAAAAGTAGAATTAGAATTTTAATTTAATATGAATTAAAACAACAACAAAAAAAACAACAACAAAAAAACACGTTAGCCAGAGTTTAATTGCATGCACCTTCTTGTTTATTCGTGACCACATGCAGGGCTCAGATGTCACAGATGGAGCATTCAAACCTTCTCTAACACACTGTTCCACAGCAACCAGGATGGCAGCAACATGGCTACACACTTCCCCTAACCTAACCACAAATATTTCCAAACGTATGAAATAATTAATTATGCAATAGGTAATAATATAATACAACAATTCGTTTACTAGAGGATTAGCAATGTGATTTATTATTTGAATAGACATATTTACCCAGCCATGCAAGTGCAATGCCCACTAATAACCTCCCCGGTCACCTTAGCGACGAACCATGCAGAGTACGTTTTTGACAATGTCTGACTTGCTCCAACTTCACCAAATACAAGACAAATATCGTCCACATAGTAGGAACAAATGTTTCCAACTTTTCCACTAAGGAAATAGTTGTAAGCATCTAGGCTACGATATGCCTTGACCGCTTCTCTCGTGTAGAAACACTCGGTCTCAACCAGATAATGGTACACGTCTGGATACGACACTTCAGGTAAATGTTTTACGTTCTGAGTGAATAGTTGTCGCCTCAGCGTCTGATTTAAAGGGTCCGGTAATTCCACGCTATCGCCTATTTGATTTTTTTTTTTAAATATCTTAACTGTTCTGGTTTAGCTAGACTTAAAAAGTACGCGCTAGTCATTTTGTTTTGACAGCTCTGTGCTTTAAAAATGGCGACACCGGAAGTGCTTCAGGGCAAGACATGCGCAGTAGCGTTCCAACGCGTTTGTTATTGTTTACGTCCTTGAAATGGTCATTTTTGCCATTGTTCTGTATATACTGCCATTCAGAAATCCTCTCCTGTGACCTTGTGATAGTAAAGTGTACATGCATCTCACTGGAAGTACTAGATCAGGTACTTTTTGGCTACTGGTTTAAGAATTCTGTGAATTCAGACATACTACTTTTTTTTTTTACATACTGTTTTCACCTATTATAGAGGTGAAAGTATGTTCAGATGCAGCTATTGACTTGTTTAATTCCTGAATGAACTGAGTGGCTCATTTAATTATTTACTCAATCAATTAAAGGCAAACTTGTCCCATTCACAAATGAATCGTCATTTATGAATGAATAGATTGAATGATTCAATTATGCCTCACATTTATAAAGACAGCCAACTGGCAGAACAATAACCTGCAAAAAGAATTACTAAAAATCCCCACCTTGCCACCACTATGCAGACTGACAGTCTGTCAGGCCAGATGTCCTTCATTAATTAGTACTTATTTGTTCATACAGACAGTATCTGAGTGCTTCCGCAAGTTTTTACATGGACAAAATTATTTTGAGAGTCACACATTAATAAATATGATTGTCAGACTCAAACACCAAAACCCCACTCTGTGAACAAGCTATATGAGAGTTAGTGAGGTGATTGATCAAACCTAGCAGAGGTATTTTATCAGAAGGAAGGCTTAACCCAAAGGAGCTGACATCTGGCCCGGCCCACATTGACACACAGTTCCCTCCCAAAACACACATGCTTCGAATGAGAGATCCGGGTATAATTGGAAGCAGCTTCTCACTGCTTCCTCACAAAGAACAATCATTTGAAACATTCTGTATTGTCTTTTTCAGTTTTTAGATTCCCAGATAATATTCATGTTCTAATTTTAATGGGATCTCCAATCATTTTCCACATATAATTCAATTTCAGTAATTCATATCATATCAGATAACGCCTCATGTCTATATTATTTAAAACAGGCATTTCTTTATTAAAATAATATTTTATCATTAAATTCTCCATATATACATTTTATACTAATCACAGTAAGCACAAATTGATTGATTGATTGATTGATTTACCTAATTAATAGCTTAAAGTATGGGTTTCTGTGTCTATGTATGTGTTTATATGGATGTTCTGTGTTTATCCTATATCCTCATGGAGAAAATCTTACATGGCAGTGTAGACATGTAATTAAGGCCTAAATCTACTAATTTGATCAGGTCTCTCGTTCTAATTCTATTCTCTTCCTTTCTTTCAAAAACTAGTTGATATAAATTCAACATTCTCTATATTCAATGCAGAGAATTTGATGAGAGAATGTGGCACCTTTGGGTAGTGTCATAACACCAACAGTAACTCCTCCTCTGAAAAACAATCTTTTAAAAAAAAGGTTTGCATATTTATCTTTAAATTTGTCCAACCACCTCAGACAGTTAACATTTTATGTAATGAATGTTTTCCAAAAATTCTCCATCATCACTTTTACAGGGTTGTTCTACCTCTTGTACACACAAAAAACACACACTGCCTCCTTTCATCTAAAAATACTTGAGTCCATTATAACTAACGTGCACTGATCCAAAAATCGATGAATTGCCCCGTTGCCTCTTTTATCTGTTGAAATGCACAAACGAACACACATATGCTGTAATTTTGTTTTGTTCTGCCACAGTACTCCGCTCACTCAACTACAGCCTTTCAAACAAAAGCTAATTTAAAGGCACAATATGTAAGTTTCGCCGCTAGAGGTCACTTATTCAAAACTAACAAAGTAGTTGCTTGATGACGGCATGAATGAGCGTGGAATCGAAAATCAAGAATAAAGCTCTTTCTGATTTTGCTATGTTAAGCCACTTGACAAAATAGTGTCTCTGAGTCAAGAAAACAAGAGATTCAAACAATAAGACTAACCATGCTGAACTATATAACAATTATTTTCTTTTGGGTATCCAAATTGTTGGAAACATTTGGGAAAGTATAAGTACACAAGTCAACCAAATATATAACATTTTTCTAGTGGTTTTTGAACATTTTAATCTAAAATCTGTTGTGCCTTTAATGTTGGAAAATGTGAAGCATGTTTCTCCAGCTTTCCTCACTTTG
Organism: Meda fulgida; assembly: GCA_030578275.1. Taxonomy (NCBI): domain Eukaryota; kingdom Metazoa; phylum Chordata; class Actinopteri; order Cypriniformes; family Leuciscidae; genus Meda; species Meda fulgida. The sequence continues at coordinate 28,280,605 of CM060622.1, forward strand.
CTTCTGCAACACATGACATTGTGTGACAAATCTCACATCATTTCCCTTGAAAGCAGAGATGTGAATTTTCTAAATCAAGATAATATATATTTCCTGTATTTGTTCTCAAAGTTCCCTATGATAATGTCATCAACTAAAAAGTCTCCTTCTAGCTCAATTTGCCCCACACCAGCCACCCTTGTTTTTGCAGACACCCTACTAAAATAGTTTTTAGTAATATTCTAGATTAATCTCTATGTTGGCAAATCACCAAAATGTAACCAAGCAATATCACACTGCCAAGAATTGTTTTTTTAAAGAAGCCAAAGCATCATGCTTTATGTGTTGCCAAGCAACACACTGAGGGACAGCATGTTAAATCACATAATTTCACTCCGCTTCCATACAGCTCACATACTATAGTCTGGAATGCTGATCTATACTGTGAAACTTCCCAGTGCTGTTATATGAACTATTGGCACTTCTGAAATGTAGCTTATCCAATCAAATTAGAGGACTGGAACTAACTTGTATAAAATATATATTTACCCTGGAAAATTAGCTTTGACATAAAATCTTACACTACAGTATAAACATTGTTTGACTTGTCTATTGCATCTTGAATCTTTAAAATGGGTATTTAATGCATGTACCATACTGTATGTGGAATAGTCTCAGATATTTTAGTCCAGTAACAGCTTTATATAAAAGATATAGTTTGAGTTAAAGAATTTAAATATTCTGTAACAGGTACAGTATATTCTGTAACAGGTAGAGTGAATAGAGACCTGTACATAAGTAATGCTTAAAGATCAGAGTAGGAAAAATGGGATGTCTAGACACAAATGTTACAAAAGAAATTTGCACTGCCTTTCAAAGTTACGCTGGTTTAAAGCTTTTTGATTACATTTTAGAATGACTTGATATTCATTTTTCAATTTCACGACTCAATTTCACTCCCTCAGTTTTGACAAAATGTGTAGTTGCTGCATTCTGCTCACCAATAGAGTTAATGAAGTTCCTTATAGTTGTGTACTTGACTAACACTACTAATACATTTCATCTTTTTACTTGTTTACTGCTAGGTAAAGGAGGCCGAACGGCAGCCTCAGATGGCCTTCACAGTTCGTCACGCAACTGTATCGTTCCAGACGGATGGCGAGACGTGGCGAGAGCAGAAAGAGAGAAGAGCGGCTCTGATGGTGGGCATCCTGATTGGTGTATTTGTGCTCTGCTGGATTCCCTTTTTCCTTGCTGAGCTCATCATTCCGCTCTGTTCATGCGACATCCCCCCTGTCTGGAAAAGTGTCTTTCTCTGGCTGGGTTACTCAAACTCCTTCTTCAACCCACTCATTTACACAGCCTTTAATAAGAACTACAACAATGCGTTTAGAAATCTTTTTTCCAGACAGCGATAAGGAACGGAAAGAAGAACAAAGGTAATGATAACCTTTGGATTTTAGGAGCAGAAAGTGAGGAGAATATCAAAAGAAGACATCTTCTCTCACAGAAGACATAACCGATACAAAAGCAAGGTCATGAATGCACTGGCTCTAACTGCTGTTCCAGGAGGAAGGGGGGGATTGCCAACCCACATCAAGAAACTGCAGGTCAAGTGATGTCTATATAGGGTTCACATCTTCACCTGCTGGTCATATATCTGTCAATATATGGCAGCTGCTGATGTCTTCATGGTTAGACAAGTTGGCCACCGTCTGTTAAATCAGCATTGCTGAGATAATGCAAGTGTTCTCTTTAGCAAAACTGAAACACTGAAACTAACTGTCCATATCCCTCACCATCACTGTAAACTCTTGAGAAAGAAGCCATGACTGTTCTGAGGGGTGGTGAAATATCAAAGCCACTTTTCGTCTAATAGTCCATGAAGACACAAGTAGGCATATGCACACTATGAAAATCTGTCCTAATTCACATCCTTTCATTGGAACAATTTATATTTCAATCAAATTTCCTTTCATTAAAGTCAAGAAAAGAAAGTCGATGTGCAAAACATAGAGACATGGTAAAATTAAATTAAATAGAACAGACTTGCGTTGATGCAAAGAAAGACTCCATTGAAATTTTGAACAAAACAGTGGTTATAAAAATGCCTTAATTTCCAGGCAGCACATCTCAGTCTTTATGTACATCATCATTCAGCTTTCCTCTTTGTAAGCTACCATTGTAGCAAAGTAAACTGGGACATTACATGGAACGAAAAGTAAACTTTCATGTAATTCCTGTGTGATGGGAGCTATGCTACAATTGTTAAATAAAAGATATGGATTGATCATGCATTCAAGGTTATTAGAGATTCAGAAAAGTTCTGTTGGTTATCAATAATTGGAGGATCAGTAAATTAGACATACAATGTTAAAAGCTGAATGTCTCTCAGCAGTTCTTCGTCTTTATAAATGATGCTGAAAAGAAACCATCTGATTTTGTATTGCCATAGAAGCCTGTCCACACGTCCCAAGTTTTGTGAAAGCTGTCCTCACTGAAATGGCTGCTTTTATTTGCAAAAATACCTTGTTAATAGTAAACTGAACAAGATGGTCTGTGAGAGCTTTGTTTTGCACCGAGCAGTTATCACAATGTTTCCAATGCATGCAGAAAATCACAATAATTATGAGAGCACTGATCTCACCCCATCTCTTTGAAATACTGTCCATGTATCATATCTGGTAATCAATTTGTCAGTTCATCCTTTATCCATTTAACACTCAGCTTCAGGGCAGTACAACATTTTACTTTGCATGTTTGTCTGAGAATAAAATAACATCTGTGGTGAGACTAGCTCTCAAGCTTCTCCAAGTTTAAATAAGGAGAGCCAGACTGAGACATAAAAAAGGAAATGGAAAGGCAAAGAGTGAGGACATAATTATGCTCTCTCTTGATATGCTTAATTTCAACTTGAGAGAGGACACTGAAAATTCTGACACAATCACACTGTACCTTCGTATATTTTGCAGTGTCAATATTATTGACTGGATGAATACAGCATGCAACCTGGGTAGATGACGGCTTGTCTTGCTCTTTCATATCAATGTATGTATTTCTGACTGTACATCCAGTTTGTCCTAAACAGATGAAATGACAGTACAGTCTCTTCTTAGAGTTATGGGCAGTTGTGGCCTAATGTTAGAGATTCTGACTTTTAACCATGGGTCATGGGTTCGAGTCTCAGTACTGGCAGGAAGTGTGGGTGTGTGAATGAACGGCGCTCTCATTACCCACAACTGAGGTGTTCTAAAATGTGGCGCTCAAGTTCAAATAAGCTAATTTTTTTAATATACATATACATTTTTCAAGGCATTGTTTACACCGTCGTTTTAAAGTTGACACCCATATGGAATTGATTGGATCGTTGTGGTTTGCTATCAGTTAATTTCTTGTGATTAGGTTTTCCCGCCCTAGCGACAGTATAGCCTACACGTCTCTTCCCATCAGATATGTCGAAAGATTACGAGAGCACATGAATAAAAATAAAAAAAGATGTGCACAGATAAACCATTTAGAAAAAAACACTGCAATATCCCATTCAAAACAAGTATTTTCATGGTGACTTTAAACGCACAAATGCGATTGCTTCGTTGCCGTGGCGGTCGACCACTGTTTTACTACATGCCATGCCGTTTAAAAAAAAGATAACCCAATTAAACGCAATGTGAAAATCTGAATTGAAGAAAATATAGAATTTCAGAATGCACAACATTCAAATGTGTAACGGCACTACATGGTTCATTATGGAAGTAACATAATACCAAATATTTTTGAAACAAAAAGGCTGTTGAATTGCAGTACTTGAAAAAAATATGCATTGCATTAAACATGCTTGCATTTTAATGCATTCTGTTTTTAGGACTTGCATTTTTTTTATTGGCCCAAATTTGACATGGTTGAATATTTCCATTCAAAACATTTCAAACACATTTTCATTATTAAAAATTCAATAATCCATATTCACCCTTCATATTTCACTCAAACTTTTTAAAAATACAACCTATAATATTCAACAGGCAATTTTCGGTCCATTTTATTTCGCTTTACAAATTCCCTTCCACAAATTCAGTGGTTCAAAATCGACAGTAAATTCAACGTTGACATCCAGGAACTGCAGGAAAAGCAGGAAAAGCAGTAGATTACTGAGCATAATCTCCATCTGCTGTTAGTGCACGACCTCACCAGCAGGGGGTGCAAGCACGTATTGTTGACGAAGACCGAGCAACAGTTAGAGCAAGCGTCTTTCGGGTTAGGCTACTAAACAATTCCAACCACACAAATTAAATCGGGCGAAGCGGAATGCAACTTACATAACAGGACAATTACAGAGTTTCCCCCTAACCATTTACCCCCTACTAGTCTGACCTATCTTCACACTAAGTCCAAGTACAAGGCTAATTTACTCACCAATACCGATGGAATCGTACTGTCCCGACAAAAGTCAATTCAGCCCGTGCTCCACGGCGGTGGCCTCGTTCGGACTTCAGTGACCAGCAGCCTAAACCCACAATGCCTAAGCGCACTAATTGGGGATAAAACAGGCTCCGTAAAATGCCATCCTGCAACATAAATAATCATTCAAACACATGTGTACTTCGCCACTCAACGTTAACAAACAATGGTTGGCAAAATTGCTCTACTCTGTGTAAATACTCGATCAACGTACTAAAGTAACATTCAACAGAGCCCGTCTACGGAGAGCCTTGGCACTTCCTATTAGTCTCATTGTATCATCTTGGTTGCAGTTCCATTAGAATTCAACTGGAGGTGATCGCGGGTGAGTGCAGAATGAATGGGAGTCTATGGAGCTAGACGGCTAAATGTCTCAAATTCTCCTGCTTGTCGTTGAATCAACATAGATTTTATTGTTGATTCCGCAAGTTCAATATAGATTACAGGTCAAAAGTCGAATGAACGAGTACTTATGTCCTTTCGATTTCTTACAGGTTAGGCCGTTGTTCGCCAGAACATGCTAGCATTCTGTTAGACGGATTTGCGACTGATTACGAACAGAGACCCCGTTTGATGGCACCTGAAGCTAGAGTAGAATCAGAAACATTATCTTAACCCTAACCCACCCTAACTAGAACTCTTTGTAACTCGTGTATTAACCGAAAGTGCCTTACCTCAAATAGCAGCTGGTGTTACGAGAAAGGAAGCCATGAAGCGGAATTGCCGTAAAGCAGCACCTCTGGCAGTATGAAAATATGTGACGTCATCACATTTTTTGAATGAATTTTTAGAACAGATAAGTGAACTTAAAAATGCAATTTTCAGCTGAGTGTATTATCTTAGCTCGGTAATCTACTGCTTTTCCTGCAGTTCATGGATGTCAATGTTGAATTTTTTGAACCACTGAATTTGTGGAAGCGAATTTGTAAATCGAAATAATATGGACCTAAAATTACCTGTTGAATATTATAGGTTGTATTTTTAAACAGTTTGAATATTTTGGAAGTGAAATATGAAAGGTGAATAATGGATAATTGAATTTTTAATAATGAAAATTTATTTGAAATGTTTGAATTGAAATATTCACAGCTAATATTCAACCATGTTGAATTTGAGCCAATAAAAAAAATGCCATTTCAAAAAATACAATGCATTAAACTGCAAGCAGGGTTAATGCAATGCATGTTTTTCCAAGTAGTGCAATTCAACAGGCTTTTTGTTTCAAAAACATTTGGAATTATATTACTTCCATAGTTCATCACATTTAACCTACTGTGATAATATGTAAAACAATGCTTCTCTGATTAAAATTCTTACCTGACCTTGTAAAGGTTTTAATTGAATTCCATCTTAACACAAGCTGGAATGCTGTTTTGGTATATCTGCTGTGATGTCAGCTGTGCTTAAATGAAATATAAGCATGTGGGGCACAGTGTAGTTTATACTGTAACATTGTGTTGTTGTTGTGTATGTATTAATTTAAGACTACAATGTCAAGGTTATGCCTTCAAAAAGAATGCAGTCACTACACTGTAAGATTTTTTTTTTTAGAAAACCGGAAAAGGTACTGGCAATTTTCTGCCAGGACAGTAGTTGTTAAGTTTACAGACATTTCCTTCAAACCTAAATTACAACACAATCCAATGCATAATTCATAATACATGTAAAACACCTGTGAAAAATCCTATTAAGACAGTACATGGTGTCTATTTTTACTTTTCTTAGAGTGAATATGGAAACATTAAATTCCTTGTCTTTTTTCAACCAGTCAAATACATTATTTTCTGCAGGAAAGAAAAAAGTATATGGAACATAACAGATATTTGCTTTTAAATTTGTACCTATAAGTTGTGTTTGAGAAGGTGAAAGAGAAACAAAATTGTGCCTTGTGTCATGTGGTTTGCAGGCACATCACATAATGTTATTGTCTGTACCCTGGTGCAATGAATAAATGTGTCATAAATAGGCATGCTATTCACAGAGGAATGCATTGTAGGAAAAGGTGCTTTCATGGTAAAATTGTTCAATCATCTGCACTATGCTCTTTAGAGAGAGACATTCGCAGAGAAAGAGAAACATGTTTACTATTCATTGCTTTATAGTTTAAATGTAGGGAGTTGAGTAAAAAAAACAAGGAGATCATATTATCACAAAGGCTATGAAGTTACATTTTTAAAATTACTTTTAAAATGATTTTTTGGGAAAGACAGCGTGATATTTTTAAATACTTATTTAGAAAAATATATTAGAAAAACAGTTACTTAAAGGTACAATATGTAGGAAATATCCAAAAACCACTAGGCCAATGTTATATATTTTGTTTAGTTGATTACTTACAATATCCCAAATGTTTCCAACTATTTGTAAATCGTGAGAAAATTGCAATTTTAACCAAGGAAACGGGGCATGTGAGCAGGGGTGAGGGGCCCTGTCCCAAATGGCACATTCCGGACTTGTGGACTTCCTCTGAGTCCACACTTAAGTGACGTCATGTAGTGCAGACCTATAGGGCCTTTAGCGCGAGTCCGCGAGGGCGCATTGAGAGGTATTTTGGGACAGACTCGATCGTCACGCCGGAAACTTAAAGGTCATCTCATCAGTCCCTTTAGAAAAATATCACTTTATGAAAATGAGTTTAAGACAAATGTATAGGTTTCAATATTCATACTTCGTTTATATGACTCAGTAAAGCCATGACATTCTGTTCTATTTATGTAATGAATCATAATGCGATCGTATTATTTAACGTGCTATTATTATGTTTGAGATATCAACCACTGGTCGATAATGTTTGTATAAACTGTAAAATGTACGCCTATGTCATAAAAACCATAATGATACTTAGCAGTACACTTAAATATTCTCTTCTCAGCCATGTTTACAGTACGTGAGCGAAATCCCATCCGTTTTCTGATTGGCATTTCGCAAGGATTCCTGGGTAGTTAAAGTGCGTGGAGCCTGCATCTAGGTGGGCTTCGCGGAAGACCGCTTCAAGGGTACAAAGGGGGCGCTGCTGAGCACACTTCAGAGTGTTAAAATGCTAAATGGCACGGCCTATGGACTCGTAGACTCAGCGAGCACGCGCAATTTAAGTCCACGAGACCGAGGCTACGTTCGGAATCGCATACTTCCCTACTATATAGTACGGGAAAAAGAGTAGGCGAGCGAAAAGTATGTACGAATCATAAAAGAGTAGGCGAGAATTACCTGGGTGACGTACTAATTATCGTCTACCTGTCTACCAACACCCACCCATGTTGCTCATTAAATACAGATGAACACAACAAATACTGCATGCATTGTATTTGTTTATATTATATATGAATATGTTCATAGTTATGTAATTGTGTCGGCTGCTTTTGTATTTGACTTTTTAATACCTGTTAGGATTAAACACAATCTTTCTTGTTGAAGCCATTTGTTTACTCAAAACAATTAATTCATCCAGTGTTATTTATTTACAGTATGAGCTTACTATGAATGATGAACTGTGTTGAAAGAAATTGTAGCACTCTAAGGAACATAAGGCCAATAATTCATGATCGTAGTTCAGTGCAATAATTAAATGAAATTTCATATATATATAATAAAACTTTATTTACTCTCAAACAGTACAGGCAAACATCTGTTGACTCCTGTGGGCATGACCTAAATAAGGCATTTTATTTTGGTTTTAAAATGCTGAGATTTAGTGCAGAACTGTAACCTTCCCTCAACAAAATCATCAACAATTTTCGGGAGCATGTGGGCAAAGTAGAATGTGCGCAGCCTTATGATATGCCCCAGGACAAATCCTTGATCGTAGGGTACTTCAATTTCTAGGTGCTCAGTTTTGTTCCAGATCACCAACTTGGAGTGCTGAAGCCCTGTGCAGTGCAGTCCAATTTGTACCTGCATGTAGTAGCCTTTTGGACCATTGCAGGCAATATGGTAATCTACTCTATCTATGTTTGTCACAGTTGTGATTTCACACTTCTTTGTTGCCAAAAATTCTGCAAGTGACTTGTTTCCCATCACAGGTGATTTGATCTCCAACAGAATGTCTTTGTTTATCACTCCATCGGGAGATGCTGCAAGCCACGGTTCCTTTTCGCACACCATTAAGCCTTTGGTTTCCATGCTGTTGCCCAGAGTTTCCAAATAGTCCCTCGCAAGTTCCTCCCAATTCGCTCCTTGACGGGTTGCGGCATTGCCACGGAAGGATGGGTGTAAGTGATCTGACAAAAACTTGTCAGGTGCCCACTCGCTCAACCACGGCGCCATTCTAGCCATGCTCGCTGTGATGCGCACTCTCCGTGCATCATGCCAGACCTCTTCTTTGCTCTGTGCTTTTTTAAACTTCTCAATCTCCTCAAGCTGGGCTGTGGACATGTTAATGTATTCATCATAGAAGGTGCTGCATTTTACACAACCCAGTGGTGTGTGGTGCTCATCATGGGTTAGGAGATGGAGGCCTGGACATGGTGTTGGCTCGATGATGGAGGAGGTATTAGCATTAAAGCAGAGCTGCAGGGGGCTATTCCCAGGGCAATTGAAAAGTTTTGCCATTGGTGAGGCAAGTGCGTTCCGCCTCCACTCTTCATGAGTCCTAAAGAGTGTCACCACCTGTGCCGGTTCTGGAGTGGTAGAGGATGGCTGTGAAGTTGGTGGCGGCTGGTAGAGATCCTTCCTGTTGTGTCGCTTGAAGTGCACATACTTCATCTTCCTCTGACCAGCTTTTCTTATAGACCCAGCATTCCACTGGTTCTGTCCGTCTGTGCAGGCACGCCCGGTTTTTCCCTGTCTCACAGCATTTTCCACCAAGAGAGATATAGTCAGAGATATAGTAATTTTGACTTGCAAGGCCCCGGGGCCAATTATCTCAAAGGGTCCCCCTCCCACAATTTTTTTTCCTGTTATTTTAGCTGCGTGTTCACAGTAGCTAATCCCCTGCGCTAAAAATACAGGCCTATATTGTACAGGGTTTACAGAATCGGGGCATAGGATTATAATAATAATCAACAATGCACTACATTGAGGTGTATGAAACACGTATTTAATGAATTAACTTCAGATATACACTAATCAATATACACAATTAATTAAAATACATTTACAATGAAAATACAATTAAAATACACACAATTAAAAACACATTTAATGCATCACATGAATCAAATTATTTGTCACAATAAAAAATAACATCCCTGTAAAGTTTAAACATTAGATCATCAAGCAAGAAAATGCAATTTAAAGGATAATTCCGGTATTTTCCTCTTCTCACACACACACAGTTCGATCGCGCCCGCGCCTGCCTGCCTGCCTGCCTGCCTATCTCTCTCTCTCTCTCTCTCTCTCTCTCTCTCTCTCTCTCTCTCTCTCTCTCTCTCTCTCTCTCTCTCTCTCTCTCTCTCTCTCTCTCTCTCTCTCTCTCTCTCTCTCTCTCTCTCTCTCTCTCTCTCTCTCTCTCTCTCTCTCGGATACCAACAATAAAAAAGGCATAGGCCTATAGGCTGCAATGGTCAAATAATCTAGTTACCTTCCACAGGATTGCAGCGGAGAGAGACGAAGAAGCGCGGTTGTGATGTGTGTGACGACGTAGAAGAGAGTGCAGTATCGCGATTGAGAAGCTCGTTCAATAAGTCGTTTCAATTGAAGATTATCGAGGCTTAAGTAGAGTAAATTGCAACCGCAGAATGACGCGGTGACACATTGTGAAGACCACGGAAGCTGTGAGTACGTTTTAAGTGCAAACTCCGTTTGATTTTTGTCATTCAGAGACTTGTTACACGTTTTTTTTTTGCAGTTTTATGCACTTCTCGTGTTTTGATAGAAAAGTATCGTCGATTAGTACGCAGTTAGCAGTTAGTACGCAGTACGCACTTAATGAAGAGATATTTTTTTTTTTTCGCTGATTCCAGAGTGAAGATTGTTGTTACCCTGCCATTCAAGTGACATCTCAGTTTAATTCACCTTCAAGTTGATTTTATTTTTGAGACAGTTCATTTGTGAAACGGTTGATACCAAGTCGAGTGCATACTTGAACTTGCACACTTCAATACGGGATCTTCAGTTATTGCAACGCACCCCACGTCCAGACAACGCACTCGAATTCATTGTTCCGTGAACTGGTATTTTCCTGATTTTCCAGTGACTGAACTGATAAACTGTGAACTGTGAGTGAACATTTAAAAGTGCTTATTCAAGGGTGAAATTTGATGGTATGTTTATGTTTGCTGGTTTCAAATGTGATTGTTTGAAGGTGATCTTTTGAGAAAGGTGATAATTTGTTGGTATACAAATTGACACATTGAAAATTATTTCATTTTGAAGTTCCATAAGGGATTTGTTATATCACAAGAGAAGAGTTTTACAACTTCAGTGTTGAAAAGTTAGTGTGAATTCAGAAAGAAAGACAACTCAAAGACTGAATTTAATTTGTTTTATTTTATTAATTCTTTAGACAAAAAGACATAACCAATCACAAGAAAAATAAATTGTTTTAATTGTTTTTGTGCTTATGTACATTTTCATTGAGAGCTGCTAGGGAGTGGGGGTAGTCTCACTTACTTTATTAGATCTGGGGAGGGAGGAGCATAACACACTGTGTTTTAATATATGCAATTTTTCTTCAGGAAGCCACCGTGTGACATTATTATATCTGAAGCCTACCCTTGCCGATCTTTAGATTTTTTTTTTAAACAATAAAGTAAGAAACCACATACATTAGCGTGTAACGAGGCTAAAAAACGTTTGGGGAGCGGGGACCAAGATCCTTTCGTTGTCCAAACTTCCAGAGCAGCCATAATCCATATTCCCCTACATGACGGGCTAAAGGCCCTGTTACATTTGGCTTTATGAATACGCATAAATGACAGCTTAATGATTTTGAATATTTTTTGTGCATTATTTAAAGACCACATGTACCGTTTTTTTTTTGTCACTGGTGTTACCTTACTTCTTTGGCAATATTAAATGTTTTTATGAAATATTATTTCAATTTTTTTTCAGCACATGTAGTCAGTTACCAAAAAATAATAATAATGGAACAAATAAGCAGATTGTTTTATTTGAATCAGGTTTGTTATAAGTGTGCTTAAATAAAATATTGCCACTTGATGGCTCAAGGTCGTGTAATTGTTCAAATAACATTGTTTTATTTTAAAATGTAAATAAATTGTAATTTTAAAGTGTTTTTTTAAGTGTAACATTTCTGTAAAGGCTAGGGACAGAAAAATTGACATTTCCGTAGAATGACCCAGTAGAACCAAAGCCCGTGTAGAACTATCTACTACAGCATCCCGGAAGCTTCTTTTTGAAAAAAAAATTGAAAAAAATAACAGACAACAGCGAGAGTAATGGATTAAAACTTATTTTGGTAAGTATTTTTTATTATTATTATTAACTTAAAAGTGCCTTGATAGTTTTGTGTATTATAATGCTGTTGTGTTGTTTAACTTATAATATTACAGTATATATCCTATCGTGACTAAAGTTAGTTTGACTTTCTAAACGCTAGCACAGCCGCAGACTGTCATGTTTGATGGTGGCTAGAGAAGACATCTATCCATACAATAAAATTTTCGTCTTCTTTGTGCTGCGTGGTGATTGGACACCAATAGCCAATCACAATTGACCTTTTTTTGACCAAATTTCCAATTGGTTGATTTTGTGGCACACTTGTAATGCTGTTGCAAGTTGAGCAAGCATGTGTGTGAAGAGTTGAGCGTGCGTGTGTGTCATTTGAATCAATAGCTTTAAAAATAGCTTTAAAACCACAATAAAAAAATCTAGAAAGATGGAAAATGTCATATGCTTGTTATTTAGCCAACAAATCAGCCAGTGACTGTGTCCTCCTGTCCAACCACAATTACATTAAAACAACATCATGAAAACAAACACTAAAATGTAAAGTTCTATACATTACTTTTGTCAGTTTTACTAGATTCATTAACAATAGTCATATAAAATAATTAGTGATGTCAATCAATAAAAAAATTAAGTCGATTAATCACACATTTTTTGTGATTATTCGCGATTAAAAACACTTATGTTTTTATAGGATTATATTTAGTTTATATATTTTATAATGTAATAATTTCACAGTTAATCTCCAAATTAATGTAGAGACAAAATAAAAGACCGGTCGGTATGATAATAAAAATGAAGGTCGGTATCACTGATACTAATGGCTCGTTTCCACTGAGCGGTACGGTATGGTACAGTACAGAACGGTATGGTTCGGGTCGGTAAACCATGAATCGGCTAGCGTTTCCACTGCAAACAGTAGCCTACCCTTACTTAATAGGCATGGTGTAGCCTATGCCAGAAAGAAGCGATCGACGTCATTTTCGCGCAAAGAAAGCAACATAAACAACATTGGATGACATACAGCAGATCTTGTTCTTGCTTCTCGGCGTGTTTGTCACAGTTTCTCAATAGCAAGTATGCAAAGTTAGGACTTGCCAAGTCTGACTCAGGAGAATGACTCCCGAGGACGAGCTTGCTCTGCTCCGCTTATGTCTGTATGTATATTTTAGGCAACGATAAAACGATGTTATAAAACACCACACTGCCTCTTTTTGTTTTCATTTAAAGAAATCTCAAACATTATAGCCACACAAATGTGGTTCAGGCAATGCGTAGCCTATTGATTATATTCACTGCATGTAACATTAGCCTATTTATAACAAAACAAAATATAAAACACAACCCTACCTCTTTTCGTTTAAATATATATATAAAAAAAAAAAAACTTTTTAATATGGTCCAGGCAATATGTGCATTTGTACTAAACAACAGATGTTGCAGTAAACAACATTAACGTTACAATGATCATCTTCACTTTAATAAAATTTAAAATGACAAAACTCAACCCAGTCTCTTTTTGTTTAATTTCAGTTTTATCAATATTAGCCATTATAAAAGTATAAGTCAAAGGTACAAGAAGCTATACAATAAGAAATAAAGCAAACAATTCAGTTAAACATACAAAGTCAGCGCTCTAGTCCTTACAACGGTAAAGTTAAATAGCTTAAATATATAAAGTTATGAAACTTCACTCAGCCCTCAGCTAAAACGATTGGCCAGGGAACAAGTTATAGATTCACGAGACCAAATATCGCCTGTTAGATATAGTTAAGACGAATTAGATCTCATGTTTAACCACTACAGAGACGTCAGAGTCAGCGGCAAACGTCAGAACGGCTAACCGAGGAAAGGCTGTTCCAGGCGGATTACATGAGCGCAGAGCGCCTGGTGATCGCCTGGATCTCACAGCCTGAATCAAATTTTCATAAATCTTTATAAATAAACCACAGATTTGAGCTTTAAACAACTACCATCTTGCCTGAATAACTCTTAAAACTACATTTCGTGACACAAAAACAGTAGTATTATATTTCAACTGCATAAAAAAATGGAGCTTCTTCTGTTGTCATTCCCCTTGTAGCACGCACAAGTGACGATACTCAACCAATCAACGTTCTGCAGTGAGTCTAGCTCCACCCTTTAGTACCGTACCACTGTGCTAGGTGGAATGGAACACTTTTTAGGTACCCAATGGAAGGGTACCTAAAAAGTGGTACAGTACGGTTTGGCATTTTGGTACCATTCACAACTTTTGGCAGTGGAAATGGAAATAATGGCGTACTGTACCGTACTGCAACGTTACACTCAGTGGAAACGAGCCATAATTCAGCTACTGATGTCTGGATACAAATGACCCCCCCCCCCCACTCAAACACCCCACAAGATACAGCCATCCTGCACACTCAATTCTGTGTTTCTGGCAGCATAAGGCTTGAATTCAGTGCTGCCCATTTGACAAGCCCCGCCCATCAGTACCACCTGTCGTACTTAAGCAAGAATGGGATCCTTACCAGTCCAGCTGCGAACTTTCACGGCTGATACCAAGGGAATGTCCTCCATCATTAGTATTCAGTCCTCTGAACATGTTTCTGGGGAAATGTCAGGCACTGGACACCTACTCAAGGCATCAGCATTTGCATGCTCCTTTCCAAGCCTATAAACAATAGTATATTCATACGCCTGCAACATAACTCCCCACCTCTGAATTCGTGGTGACCCAAATTGTGGAACAGCTTTCATCTCACCTAAGAGGGCTACCAGTGGTTTGTGATCTGTGCAAATTGTGAACTTTCTGCCAAACAGATACTTGTAACAAAAAAAAAATAATAACAGTAAGCACCTCTTTGTCGAGCTGCGAGTAATTGCGTTCTGCTGGAGTGAGAGTTCTGGACATGAAACTGATGGGTCTCCTTTACCATCCTTCATTCGATGTGACAAAACAGCTCCCACCCCATAGGGAGACGCATCACAAGCCATGACAGGTCTTTTTGAGTATCATAATGAACAAGCACCCCAGAAGACTGAATGAGTTGTTTGGATTTCTCATCCATTTCATGCTTTTTCTCAAGAGGCAATGTAAGGGGGCCAGCAAGGTTGATAAATTTGGCAGGAATTTGTGATAGCAGTTAAGCAACCCCAAATATGCTTTCTATTCAGTCACATTTTGGGGAGCTGGTGCTTTGTGAAGAGCTTCCACCTTGTTTGATAGTGGACGAAGACCTGTAGAGTCCACGTGGTGGCCCAAGAACTCTGTCTCTCGCTACTGACTTTTCCCTTTTTAGCCTCATTACGCCATCCTTAAGCCACTTCAGAACCTCAATCAGCGTGTGCAGATATTCTTAATCCTTCGTGGGAATTATGAGAATGTTATCTGGGTATATCGCCACCCAAGGGATACCCTTCAGTAACCCCTCCATGATTCGTTGAAAAATGGCAGGACTGGAAGCCACACCAAAGGGCAGTCTATTGACTGTAAATAATCCCTTGTGAGTGTTCAGTGTTACATATCTTTTTGTGTCTTTACTGACCTTTACT
Organism: Meda fulgida; assembly: GCA_030578275.1. Classification (NCBI taxonomy): domain Eukaryota; kingdom Metazoa; phylum Chordata; class Actinopteri; order Cypriniformes; family Leuciscidae; genus Meda; species Meda fulgida. Next base: position 28,295,923 of record CM060622.1, read on the forward strand.
GACGAAACACTCAAAAAATTACTTTATTTGGATTTGTCTAAAGTAAAAAAAAAAAAAAAAGGAAAGCATCAATAGGCTTCAGGAGGGGACAAGGCCAAAACAATAAAGTTCTGACTTTTGGGGGGATACTTTCTTAAGCTTTCAAAATAAGATTCAAAATGAATAACAAATGTCTTACCTTACTCCCTTCTCTAGCCAAACACAAGAGAAAAACATGGACATAAACAGAAATGGCATCCACCACCCTACCGCTTCCCAAATAAACTAAATCAAAATAGGTTAAAAAATGGTTTAAACTCAAGGCTCTTTTAGTAATGTTTAAATAACTAGCTGGTTTAACTGTAGTCCAAGTCTGCTCAGGTCAACAACAAGATGTACAATTGGTTTTGGCACACATGTTAAGGTGTGAGGCAGGAGAAGACAGTCTTAGCAGCCCGGAGTCAAAAAGGGCCTCTCCAAACTGGATTTTCCTCTCCAGCTAAAGGCAACAATATTGGTGCAAGAATGGAACTCTGAGGTTTTCCCCCTATGCGGTATTAGTGGTTATGTGGTTAAAAGTACTTTAGTGTAATAAAGTATCTTAATATTTATTCCGTGAGTCAGGAGGCCTTACCAGGGTCTCTATTGTGGAGCCCATCCCGGTCCAGCACCACCTGCTCAGCTGACTAAAAGTCTACATCATTTTTTCTTATTTTATGTACTTTAAATTTGATTTTGTTTTTTGGGATGTTTAAAGTATGTTGTAAATAGCTGGAAAAGGTACTTTTATGTAGCCTAGAACAAATTATTTTCATTTACCAATTTTAATTGTAAAAAAAAGAATTTGGTATAGAAGTTATAGAAGACTGTCATTACAAAAATAAACAATGTCCAGAGCAATGAATTCTCTTTTATTTACACATTTAAAGTTGCATAAAAATAATGTAGTCTACAGAAATTATTATTTTTTCCTTTTAAAAACAAGAATGGTGACAAAGGATTTAAGATGAAGTTTATAAGAAAGAAAAACATGTGGCTTTTAACTCTGGTTTCACTAGCTATTTAAGTAAATGAAAACATAATAATTACATTTAAATGTGAATTTGCCGTCCACCACCGAACTCGCGGCCGTCATTTTTTTAAAATAAAAATGCTGTCGTCACCAGCGCAATGACTTATGGGGTAGGATAGGGCGCTAAGGATCTTTTTTTTGTATCCTTTCTTTCACGGGATCAGGGTAACCTTCGTCGCGCCATATCACAAGTGCAACAACTTATTAGCGTCAGGTTTAATTCATCTCTGTAAATATCTTGATATTGATGAAACGTGCTTATTTTGTGGTCTTGTTGAAGAAACAGCCATTTATTTTGTGATTTTAGTAGCCTATAACCAATTTATTAAATCAAACCATTTAGGGTCGATTTAAGTTGTTATATTTTTAACCCTTCTAATGTGACCCAGTTTTATCCTTAAAGATATAATTTTTTAAAAGAAAAACCCCAAATCGTCTTCTCTTCAATGTTGTTAATTTCTTTATTTTATATCCAAAATGTTAACCCACAAGCAAAAAGTCCTTTTTGGCCCCCAAGGGCTGTCCTTTTATGTTTTCCTCTTTTTCTTGTTGAATGTTTCATCCCTCAGGCTTATAAATAAAAACAAAAAAATCAGTTTTTATGTATTATTCAAAGATATTTAAACTTGTCATTGTTATTTTTTTCCTGTGTATATAATCTCATATTATGATGGATGCAAACCCATATTTAGCCTATGTTTTCTGTCATTATGATTGTTCATTGTTAAAGTTACAACCATCGTATCTTTCCCTGATCTTGTATGTGACTATTAAGTTCTGCAATGAAAAAATGACGAGCGACATGTGCACTAACACCTCATAACATCAATAACTCGACACCCGTACCTATAACGGTTTTCCTCAGCATTTGTAATGTCTGCACATTGCTCACAGCACACAGCTGTGCAGCTGCTCGAAGACTGTTGATTTTTATACTAGAAAAATGTAAGTATCACTACTTAAAAAACAAGATAACCCCAGAATGAATTGCATCTCTAGCCCACCCCAAAACTTACACACAATAATAATGATAAATGCTGACCAAAACTTTTTTTACTGAAAATTATACATTTTAGTAAAACAAGCAAAATGTAATTTGTTTTGTCATATGACATAAATATACATAAATACACACTAGATAAATGCAGTGAATACAGTTATAAAGCACTGAGTTAAAGCATAATATTAAATAATTGTATTTTATTTACTGACAAATAAGAAACATGATTAAATAAGTAAAATAATGAATAAAAGTAACCATCACAATAAACAAATGCATAAGTCAACAACACAAGAAACGAGGCTTTATTCAAACCAGAATCATGTATTTATTGGTTCTCATTCTGTGGCTTTATTCTGATGAATCAGCTGACCACCAGAGGTGACCGTGCCTTCGTGTGATGAGGGTCTCATCCATGGCACCATTTCCAGGATTCAGCTCCGGGCTCTCCATCTTCAGTGCTCACACCAGTCTGCAGACATTTCAGATCCGAATCAGAAAAGTGCTGTATTAACTCTGTTTGAAATTACAATCATTAAAATAAACTACAACTTAAGATTTCTAATAGATTTTGTTATTAATTTCATTCAAAGCCTTTGATGGCAGCATTCAGCTTCATGACCCACTTCATGATCCTCTCCCCCAAATGTTCCTCAATTTATCAACAGTAGCCTACTAATGGACAAAAAAAAAATAGATAAATTATGTTAAGTTACTTTATAGATCTGTTTATTTACCTAACAGTACATAATGTAAACAGTGTTGACAACAGTAAATTCTAAAATAGCAGCATACATCAGATGTCTATTTCATGTTATAATGTGCTCATCTGCATACTACTTATAGAAGATTTTCATGTCCGATGTAAAAAGACATTTAAAATAAGCATCTTTAAGATGTATATGGTTTGTGTACATCCACTTTGGAGATGTGTGCTTACTGGAGCTCCCCTGATAGCAATACATAATAGAACTTTTTACAGCAAAATCACAACTATACTATATGGTGTAACGTCTTTACACCTTCAACAATTAACATTTTAACACAAGGAACCGTGTTTACTCACATTTGAAAACACCCGCGTCTCTGATCTCCGTGATGTTTGATAATGACGTATGCTCTCCCGTAGCCTCCTGGGATAGAAAAGTATCCGTCGATGGGTGCTTCAGAATCTGGGCAGAAGCAGTAGGTCATCCGGGAACTTCTCGCCTACTCTTTTATGAATACTGATGTTTCGAACATACTCTTCTTTCACGTACTATATAGTAAGTAAGTAGGCATATTCAAACGCACTATTAGTATATGCACGTCCGAATCTCACGAGAATTACGTCACCCAGGTAATTCTCTGCCTACTCTTTTATGAATACTAAGGATTCGTACACTGTTAGAAATTTGTGTAAATTACACAGTATTTAACTGTAAAATGAACTGTATTTTACTGTAGGACAGTTATACAGCATGTTACTGTATCTTAAAGTTGCCTTGTGGGAAATATCCCCTTGGCGCCACTAAAATACAGCATTTTTCATTTACTGTAAATTGAAATACAGTAAAAAAAAAAAAAAAAAGCGCGAAACCTGACCATTCACAGAAAAGCTTTTATTTCCCGCTTAATTGGAGAAAGAAGAAAACGAAGACACAGAAGCAAGAACCAGTCAGATACAAAGGTGTGTTCAAATATTGCTGCTTTTACTTTACATATTTTATATTTTGGTTTAACTCAATTATAAAATATATAATAATAAAATAAACTCTGCCCCTTAACGGCGCGCAGTAACCTCACACTTTATGCTGTGGAGAGAGCTTACTAGAGAGAGCTGTAACACTCTGTGCAAACATTATTCCTTTTCTTTCCCTTTTCCAAACGTTCCACCGTCATATGAACATTAACAGGTCTCTGCCTTGGGTTTGACCTCGTCAGGAGCAGGTGAGTGTTCATGTGAACTGTTGGCCGAGGTAAAAAAGCATTTGTGAATTTAGTTTAAAGTCAGTCGTTTTTTCCCGCTATATAATTGCTTTTGGCGTTAACTGATTACCCCTTATAAATGCACCTAATGCATATAGTGCTAGAGTAAAACCCGCAATGTTCGTGTGCAAACACTGTGGCATCTCTGTGGAGACATTATACGTCTTTATTAATCATACCAAAGGGCATAAAACTTGGCGAACTTCAGGTTTTCGTGTGCAGTTCCTGAATGCCCATGCACTTTCCAAAGCCTCTGCACAGAAAGGCTGCAAAAAAAAAAAAAAAAAAAAAATTTGAACACAATCTGAATTCTATATGCAGCGTTGAAGGCTGATTTCGTGTCGACCAAATTCACCAGTCTTTGTGAACATCTAAAATGGCATATTCGAGATGGCAAAAAAATTGAATGTCCTATTACTGGCTGTAAATAAATATTTTAAGTCGTAATTTTCAGCACACCTCAGTAGAAAACATAAAAATCACTGTTCCTTTTTGCCGATGTGAATATTTTCCATTTATATATTTGAAAATGTATGTAACTGACAGTTAGTAAATCTTTTGTGTTTGTGTGTGTGTAGGTCACAACAACTCCAACAGATGCAGAGACCAGGGTTTTACTTCCTTCTACTCCAAGGCTGATCATGTTTGGTAAGATCCTTTAATAGATGATTAACAATGTTTAAGAGATTGTTTAGATTGATTATGTCATGATTCTGCCATCATGTCCTTGATTTTTCCTAGTCTTGTGGCAGGATCATGACAGACCCATGTTTTGTGTACAAGCGCATGGTCTGTTGTTTTGGGCCATGTGCTTGTGTTGTCTCGTTACGTTACCCCGCCCCCTTGTTATCCTCGTATTGTCATTATTGTCTAGTCAGTTTCACCTGTCCTAGTCGTTAGTGTTCCCTAGTTATCCCCTTGAGTTTGCTGTCCTGTGTCGGTTCATTGCTAAATCATACCTGTGAGTACCTTGTGGAAATTCTTGTCATTGTGAGCATTTATTAGAATTATTGTTAGTTTATTGTGAAGTCATAGTTTAGTCTTGTCAGCCTAAGACTCCTTGTCCTGTTCGTGTTTCGCCCCCTCGGGGGTTTTGTTTTCCTGTTTTTGTACCAATAAACCTTGTTCATTGAACACTGTCTGCATTTGGGTTCATCTCCTTGCATCATCATAACAGAATGAACCGACCAAGACGGAACCCAGCAGACATTACTTCCCCTTATGTCAAGCATAACCTGGATGATATTAAGGTTTGGTGGCACAGGACCATCGCCGACTCTAAGAAGGGCAAACTCCCGATTCCCTCCCAGGGAGAGCTATCATTGAGGCAGTATGCCCGGGTCGCCAACGAGAGGAGGTTTTTCCTGCCCGATGTCCTCCTTAACCGCTACCTCATTGCGGGTCTCAACTCTCCTCCACCCCTGGCTGAACGGGAGAGGCTGGTTTGCCATTCCTTCGCTGAGATGGTGAATTGTTTATCGAGGAGAGAGTCCCAAGGCCCTGTCTTGTCATCACCGCCAGTCAGGCTGCCAGGGATTCCGGAGGGTCGTGTCCTGGGTGTTGTTTCCCAGGGGAATCAGGCTGGTCCCACTTCCTCTTCTGAGACGTCATCCGGAGCCGAGGGTCTACTCGGCAAGCGAGGGAGACGGACCTCTTGGGAGTCAGCATCAGAGTCCTTCGTGACGGGATCAGCCCTCCTAGAGACTGATCTTCTAACCCCAGACACAGATCCCGCCATGGTTCCCCAACCACTCCCCAGTCCGCCAACGGCATCTGCACCGCGACCTAGGAGGAAGAGGAGGAGGAAGGGAGCCTCCCATCCTTCGTTTCTGCTTGGTCCTGAGCCCGCTGCTGCAAGCGCTGTCCCAGAGCCTACTACAGATGGCGCTGTCCCTGATTCCGCTGCAACTGAAAGCGTTGTCTCAGAGCCCGCTGCAACCGAAGGTACTGTTCCTGAATCGGCTGCTGAGGGCGTGGCTCCAGAGTCTGCAACAGTAAGGGCTGTTCCCGAACTTACAGTCGTGAATACTGCAGAGAGGGAAGCGGCCGATTCAGCTGCTGAGGCTGTTTTGCGCTCCTCTTCAGCTAATCAAGAGATGCCGGTCGTCTTTGCTGCAAGAACCCTGTCAGAGTACTTGTCCTGTCTTGTCAAGATCCTTGAAGTCCCTGTCTGGTCATCTATTTCCAAACTCTCATTGTCTGAGAGTGCTGTTCCTGAGTCGGCTGCACGGATTGCTGTTCCTGAATCGGCTGCATGGATTGCTGTTCCTGAGTCGGCTGCACGGATTGCTGTTCCTGAGTCGGCTGCACAAAACGCTAATACCGAATCAGATATGAGAAGTACTACTTCCGAGTCTGAGGTGAGGAGCTCTGGTTCTACTGAGGAGTTCTATGACCCCGTTCCAGCTCCGCAGCCTACTGCAGCATCACCTCTCTCCTCCCCACGGCCACCTTCTACACCCCCTGTCATGTTTTCTGCTGTTCCCCCTGTCACCACCGTCGCTTCTCAGCCCCTGACTGTTTCCCCAAGGACTTTTCCTCATGTGTCCCCATCCAAGTCTGCCAGAATTCCTCGTCCTCAGCCCTCGTCCCGAAGACCCAAGACCCCCAGTCCTCCTATCCACCCTGGACCACCCCCCATGAACTCTGTTTTTCCTCCTCCTCCCTTGCCTTGTATGTTGTTTTTGATATGTCATGTTTTGTTGGTTTGTGTCACTGTCTCAGTCTGTCATGTCCCGTGTTTGATGTCCCCTTGAGGAGCGTCTGGTAGCTGCTCCTTAAGGTGGGGGTTCTGTCATGATTCTGCCATCATGTCCTTGATTTTTCCTGGTCTTGTGGCAGGATCATGACATACCCATGTTTTGTGTACAAGCGCATGGTCTGTTGTTTTGGGCCATGTGCTTGTGTTGTCTCGTTACGTTGCCCCGCCCCCTTGTTATCCTCGTATTGTCTAGTCAGTTTCACCTGTCCTAGTCGTTAGTGTTCCCTACTTATCCCCTTGTGTTTGCTATCCTGTGTCGGTTCATTGCTAAATCATACCTGTGAGTACCTTGTGGAAATTCTTGTCATTGTGAGCATTTATTAGAATTATTGTTTGTTTATTGTGAAGTCATAGTTTAGTCTTGTCAGCCTAAGAGTCCTTGTCCTGTTCGTGTTTCGCCCCCTCGTGGGTTTCGTTTTCCTGTTTTTGTGCCAATAAACCTTGTGTTCATTGAACACTGTCTGCATTTGAGTCAAACAAACCATTGACCAAAATCATAACGTTCACATCTGCATTTGTGCTGTTGTCATGTATAGATATGAAAAAGCTCCACAACTTTTCAACATATCATTATTTCAGTGTTACAAATATTCAAATTATAAGTACTGGGATAAAAGTTTATAGTTAGCAATTAAAATAGAGCAAATCAGCTTTTTAATATAACTTCACACTCCAAATAAAGCAATTATGTTTTGACACTAGGTGGGGACAAGTGACAGTGAAAAAATGTATTTGACATTGAAATATTCATTTAGGAGATTGAACAATTCATCCTTTGTTATTCAAAACTTATTTAAGGTGATGTTTAAGGGTTAGTTCACCCAAAAATGAAAATTCTGTCAGTTATTACTCACCCTCATGTCGTTCCAAACCCGTAAGTACTTTGTTCATCTTCGGAACACAAATTAAGATATTTTTTGTGAAATCCGAAAGCTTTCTGACCCCTCCCTAGACAGCAACGTCATTGCAACTTTCAAGGCTCAGAAAGGTAGGAAAGACACTGTTAAAATAGTCCATGTGACTACAGTGGTTCAACCTTAATGTTATGAAGCAACAAGAATAATTTCAGTGTGCAAAAAAACAAAACAAAAATAACAACTTTATTCCACAATTTCTTCTTGTCTGTGTCAGTCTCCTACGCTATTTACGTTTTGAATACAGCACTTCCAATGGGGAGCCGGCGTTCTGACGTAGAACCTGGAAGTGCTGAATTCACAACGTAAACAGCGTAGGAGACTGACACAGACAAGAATAAATTGTTGGATACATTCTGGAGTCACATGGACTATTTTAACAATGTCTTTCCTACCTTTTTGGGCCTTGAAAGTTGCAATGACGTTGCTGTCTATGGAGGGGTCAGAAAGCTTTCGGATTTCATAAAAAATATCTTAATTTGTGTTCCAAGATGAACGAAGATCTTACGGGTTTGGAACAACATGAGGGTGAGTTTTGAATGACAGAATTTTCATTTTCGGGTGAACTAACCCTTAAACATGACTAAATGATATTTTTTCTTTAATACAGATGTTTTTATTTTAAATTTAAAAAAAAAAATGACATCACATAGATCGCACTGTAGTTTGGGGATATCCACACCGAATTTATACACATCAAACATGATATCAGAGTTTTAAAATCAATCATTTTAAAAGAGAACAATACATCACGGTTGTTTAAACCAATGAGCATTAAGCTGTGCCGTCAGCAAGTCGTTTCCCATCATGCTTTTGATCAGCGCAGTCGGTGGAGAGCAACTACGCGCGACTGCAGAATCCGACACGTGCGCCTTGCGGTCGCGAGAGTTTTTTGACACACGTCAGCATGACATCAGAGCAAGGCGGACCACACTCGGACACATTTCTAACCGGCATGCATCTCGCGCTGATCACCGGTGATCGGTTCTGCGCAGATTTTGCTCATCTCAAACAAGCCTTAAAGCCTTTTTTTTTTTTTTTTTTTACAACGGAGGTCTATGGGAGTTTCGCAACTCTTTCTCTCTATGGCTCTGGTCCACAGTATATTTAAGCTCCATGCATGTATTTGTAAGCATATCTTAAATTTTTAAAGGAAAGCATTGTCTTTTTTCACCATTACTCACTGGGAACCATCTAAGCCCACCTTATGTGTTTCAATGAGGAATCACTCTAATTGCAAACTTTGATACATTTTCTATTTCTTTGTGTGCTTTTACCTTACTAACCTTTTAACCTTACCTTATGCACTACCTTAATATACAACTATATTTAGATAGGTCTACAAATTACACACATTAATTCAAATGTGCCTGTTTTGTCCTAAAGTCCCCTATGTTAGCTGGGCATAATTCGGGAACCAAGCCGAGTTAAGGCTTGAGATTCCAGGCATGGAGAGGACATTCCCCACAGTCCTGAGCCCCTGGGACCGTCCGGCTCCGAGATACCACCACTTCCTGTCCCGCTTTGACCGGGGAAAACTCTGGACCCAAGCCAAGTTGGGGCTCCGGACTCCGGACATGGAGGGGTCACCCAGTGGGGATATGCCAGGAATATTGAGCCCTAACTCAGCTTTCTTCCTGAGATATGGTCACTTCCTGTGAAACTTTGATCGGGCAGAACTCCAGAGTCAAGCTGACCTAAGGCTGTATACTCCTGGCGTGGGGGGCCCACTTAGAGACCCCCCCCCCCCCCGAAACCCCAGAGTCTGGAGGCCCAACTCTGCTTCCCGAGTTAAGACACCCGGTTAAACTTCCAGCTTGACTCCAGCTACAACTCCAGTCAAGCCGACTTAATGTCACAGTGTCTGGTTGTGTTCCCTTGTCTATCACTAGAGGTCCTCGTTCTCACGGTGTCCTTCACATTTGACTTCAATTCCCAGCATTCTGTCTGTCACTGTCACTCATCAGTTCATTGCACTCAGCTGTTCCCCGTAATCATTGTTCCCAGCTGTTCTGTGTTAGTCTTGTTAGAGTTGTGTATTTATTCCCTGTCTTTGTTAGTGTCTGTTACGGAGTCCTTGTTTAATGTCCTCACACTTCTGTGCCTTGCGTTTTCCTGTTTGTGTTCTATGTTTTGGATTGCCCTTGTGGATTTTGAACATTTGCCTGTACTGGATTGTGAGTACGGATTACCCTAATAAAGATACTGCTATTGGATCCTCCTGTTACCCGTGTGTGTATCGTGACGCTTAAGGCTCCAGACCACCGGCCACTAACGCCTACCCATCCCACCCAGGGCTCTAATCAAACATTAGCAAACGGATTTTTTTTAATACTTCCCTGCCACTGAATAAATATATTTTTGTTTTACTTCTTTAAAATCAATTAATAATCAATGATGATCTGGGCTTATTTGGAACACATGCAGGCTTAAATGGTGCCAAAGTATCAATTAAGCCCATGCCAGACTTCTGTCTTTATTCCTAAAATATCTTAATTTTATATTCTAAAATGTACATCAACTAATTATTATATTTTCAAATGAGAGATAAATCTTGCATTTTAACAAATTATTTTTCTTATAGTAAACCATGTCAATACCTATAAAAAAAACCTAGACTTATATTTTGGTTGGCTTATTAGGTACACTTACCCTACATATTGAAATGTGAAATAAGATTTGAGAGCTATACTGCGATTATTATTCCTCACACCAAGCCATTTTATGGTTTTCAGACGGTTTGGACTACAGCATAAGTTGTATAAGCTACTTTTATGGGGTTTTTTTCATTAATGTGACTGCACACCTCTCTCATATAAAACTGCTGTGAAGTGATATAATGTATGTAACAGTGCTTACTGTCTGTTTGCCTGTTAATTGAGTGCATTATATTATAATGTGCTGATTTAGTCACACTAACTTATGTAATTCATAAAGTACTGCAACTAAAAATATCTGCACATTGGAGAAAAGTGCGCCCTTTAAGTGCCTGATGCTGATATGGTTTTATCTACACATTTTGCTTTTGTTACTTCCATGTTTTGTGTTATTTAAATATGTGATAATATTCAAAGATGCCCAAGTGTGAATATGGTCCTGGAACTAGTTCTGTGCCAAGGAATCGGGAAAAGTGAGACATTAAAATGAGTTAGCTTACTTGCATTGCATAGGCTGAAGACAAAATATCAGGCTCTGGAACAGAAGAGTCAGAAGCTAGAGTCAGAGGCATCACTGCAGCCGACAGATCAGCTGCTGTCTCTGTATTTATGGTGAAGCATAATGGTCATGAAAGAGTGGTAGAGACAAAGATGAAAGTCAGCATAGAGTTCTTGTACAATTTCATCTAATGGCTGATCATCAAGAGGGTGTGAAATACTCTGGATGTGGATAGAGATCATTTTCACATTCATGCCACATTATGAATATACCTGCTTTTCAAAGCTTTGAAAAACTCAAAGGAGTAATTCACATTGTGAATTCACACAGAATTTGGAATCAGTTAAAGTAAACTGGTTTGAACTAAACTATATGCCTCAGCCCCAGTGACTCTAGTGAGTTAATGGCTTCCAAGAAACAGGTTTCATTTTATTGGCATTAGCAGTGACAATTGAGCTAATTTTTCATGCTGATGAGCTATTGTTCTCCATGCCTAGTGTTGTCCAAAATTTTGTTCTGAATGCGTAAAGGCACATAAATGCTACAGTAAGGATTGCTATACTAATGTCTAACCAAGCATTTTTCTAGGGTTTGCCTAAATGTAAATTACTTCTAAACAAAAAGCTCCCTTTTTTGCTCCCTTGAGGCAGGCAAAAGCATATTTCTTTAGCAAGCCCTGAAGGAACAAACACACCTCACACTCATCACAGGGCAAATATACTACAGGAATTGCATCTTAATTCGGTCCATTACAATTGTTTACTTATGCCTGGCGCTTCCATTCTAATTTCAGATCCACATTGATTTGCTGCCAAAATGGGGGATTGCCGTACGTGACTCGAAATGTCACAGGCAGTCATTTCATCTTTCCCCCTTCTCTCATTCTTAATCAGTGAGTGACAGAGCAACTGTGACAGGAAGGTGAGATTTCAGCAGAAACAGATCAACCTTGTGCATCCTGCATGTTTAATTTTAGTTGATCAGTGAATAGCACATGTTTGGTTTTATTTTATTAAAAAAATATATTTTTCTGTTATTTTTTTTGGTAACATTTTATTTTACAGTACACAGCAAAAACGTCAGTGTTATTTCAACTCCCATAGTGTTAAATTTAACACTTTCACAGAGTTTATATAATTCTCACCTGTCCAGAGTTAAATTAACACTTTGGATAGTGATCATATTTTAACTCCATAATAGTGTTAAAAATATAACACTCAGTGTTATTTCTTAACACATTTATGAGTAATTTTTACACTACACTTGTGTTATTCCTTGGTGTTAATTCCTAACATTCAGTCACACTTTAATAGTATTTTTAACTCTTAATCGTGTTACTCCCTTACTCTTAAAAGTGTTAATTTAAATCATTCTGTGTTATTATAATAACACTAGTGTATTCAAGATAGTTGTTACATACAATGTTCTGAAAATGCCTCTTCACTATAGGAAAAAATAAACGTACAAAGAATTCAACTTTTTTTTTTAATAAGGGCAAAATATCCAAGCACCATACAATTGAACTCTAGAGAAGCAGCAGCATAGAAGCGATGTCACTGTCCCAGTCTATCAGGAGGAAAAACAAGGCATTAATGTCTAATAGGAAAAGATAAAACTAGCTAACTAATTTGTATTATGAACCATGCATGCTGTGTAGCTTACTCATTTCATCGTTCTCTGTGAGTTTCTCAGCAGCTTTTAGAAGTCGGCACAGCTCATTTGTCTGAGTCAGTTGTTTGGCTTATTTGATGACCTTGGGCTTGAATGAGGTGTCCCACTTCTCAAGCATCTTGGAGGCCATTTCAGCACCGAACAGCAGCAGGAAGTCTTGATTCACCTGTTGATTATACACACAAGCATATATATATGAGGCTAGAGCTCAGTGCATTGGTGCGCTTAGTGATTTTTTTTAAATATCAGTGTGTGGTATATTAAACCAGTTTAAATCAAAATAAAGATTTTGGAAAAAAAAGAATACAGTAAATAAATAAGCCAGGAAGATAAATGATTGTGTATTTTCATGGCTAACATCCCACAAAACACTGGTTATTGAATACTTAAGTTTAAATAAAAGAAATATACAACTGACCAGTCCTTTGACATCCAAAAAGCGTGGAAATGTTTTGAAGACATCTGTGCTTCTTTGTGGGTCATGCACTAGGTCCTGACGATGTTGAAATGTCATCTTCATCTTCTGAAATACACTTGCTTCATCAGGAGAGTGAACAAGAAATGAAATGGCCTCCCTGCAGGCATCTCCATCTAGTTGCTCAGGCAGTGTGGTTGTTGATCTTCGGCGCTTTGGTCCTTGTGGTTGATACACCGAGGCTTCCTTGACTGGCCGTTTTCCTGCAGTTCTGGAAATGGTTTTGAGGCGCCATGCTAAATATCCAGTGCCCTTTTCCCCATCATAGAAATGCTCCTGCTGTTACATTTAAATGAATAAACACAAATAAATCACAAAATGATCTTACAGAGAGTGCAGATGCAGCACTGTGAAACAAAAGAACAATTACTTATTTAATATATTTTCTTTTTTCAAATTAATTTGCAACATCCTTATAACCCAAGTAATTTCAAATCAGGGCACTATTATCGATATTGTTGTTGAATTATCAAATCTTTTCACTTTTATAAGCAACTGTAATTACTTTATAATGAAAACTACAACACCAAAGCCCTTTTCTGTAAATTGCGTGCTGTGTTTTCTTAAGGTTTTAAACTTACATAGCCATTTGGAGAAAAAGGATCCTTCAGTGAGGGAAAGAGAGTAATAATTCCCAGGGCATACTTCTCCTTCTGCTGACGGGAAGGAAACCTGCTATAGAGTGAAGAAAGTCAATCTTCAATTATTCCTCTTTATGTAGTACAATAAACATTAGTTATATCATTACAAGATTACATCCTTTTTTTAAATTCCTTTGTAATAAAAACCTTTTTAAATCTTACCCATGTCTCTCAGTCATATCACTCGCCAATAGGTTGACAAGCTGTCTCCGAGTGCGGTGCATTAGTGAATTTTCTGACTTGTACTCTTCAAGAATATCCTCTCCCCCAGGCTTCTTAAGCAAGGCCTTTTCTACCATCTACTCACATAACAGGAAAATGAAATTTAAGTTTTAGTGTTCAATTCTTTATAGTAAATAAAATCTGAAAAAATATAGCACAACATGCCTGTATGGTAAAAATCTAGGAAGGGGCAAAGTAATAACATTTTCTTTGATAAAGAGAGTTTGGAACCAAATGCTTCAATTGTTGATAATCTTAATTTAGCATGACACCTTAATTTGATTTACCATCAATTATAAGAAGTTTTCAGCTCTCAATTACCTCCTTTGCCGCCTCTGACACGGAAGCCTTTGTTGCAGAACTGCTCATGTGTTCTTTGCTGGATACATTTCTGCTTGTTGTGGGAATACTCAGTTCTCTATACTGTCACTTGAAGAAAGGGATGTGGTATCCGTGAGGGAACATGGTGTTGAAGATGATGGTAAAGGAGAAAATTCTTTAAAAAGAGAGAATTTGATTAACTTAACTTTTTGTGGCTTTACCCATTTTAGTATAAACATTTTAAGTTACCCTAAAGTATTTGGATGATATTTTTAGTAATCAGTAACAAACTTGTTCCATCATTGCCCACTGCCTTGTTCGTTCCATAAAGAAAGGTCAATGTCAGCTGCATCAAAGAGCCCCATCCATAAACACAGGTTTTCTTAATGACACCTACCTTCATCTGAAATGCTGTTCTGACGTACTGTCAGGCACATGTCTGGATTAGCCTCCAACAGCTCTAGAAGAATGTCTTCCTCTACTGCTGTGTCAGTTTCATCAAAAATGTCAAGTTGAGCCTCATCAGGAAGCCCAAACTTGTTTTTGACTATAAAAAGAGAGAATGTAACAAGATAAATAACCTGGAGCAAGTTTTAAATCATCCTACTTAACTATTTCCTTGACTTGTAAATGTTAATGATTCTGCAGCAAAAGTATACTGCCATGTACTAACTAATGTTGATTACTCTATAAACTATCATTAAAAGTAAAGCCCTGCAATTAAAATAAAATGACAACATTTTAATAAACTGTTAAATACAGCCAAAAGTATTTAAATAGGTCAGCCACAGATAATCATGTACTGTGATTTGTTGCAAAAGTGACTACATATTTTGTTTGGCCTTTAAAGGATGGCTATTTACCTTCCCTGGTAAATTCTGAATAGGTGAAGCCTGAGTGCAATTTGATGTACTTCTTGACACTACGGTATTTCACCTTCAGCAACATGGTAACATCCTGAAACTGCACCTAGTGGAGAAAAAGTGAGAAGTGGTTCAATCTTAACTGCAAGGATATACCGGTATGTTAGCTTGTGATTAAGTGGCAAACAAGCAGTGAAAGTTGCTAATATGCAGTGAAACAAATTCAAAAAAATATTCTGGTTTGAAACATGATACCCTGGCAACTTTTTTGAACTTCATTCAGAAACCAAGCATTATTAAAAGACCTGATTTTCTTTTTCATCTGGATCATGATGTTGCGGCTTCGGCATACGTTTTACCCATTTAAGAAAGTAAATCACGGCAGAATTATTTTATTTTGGGTTCATACCACTTGCATGCATCCACCATAGCCCAAAACTCGTTAACGTTAGAGAACAAACATTTTAAAAGTTGTTTGCTTGTTGTCTTGCGGATGGACCTGATATAGGCTACCGTAGTATGAATTCAAACGTTTTACTAATCTTCATCACGATGTTTGGATTTCGGTTTAGTTTTATCAGTTTATTGCAATTTAAAAAACAGTTAAATCTGAACCTCAAATAACGTTGGCGCCGGAGGCAGCACAAATGTTGGTGCCGACGAAATATTTGAATTATCCCTGCAGACATGCGACGACGCCACATAAAATGACTTTGATTAAACGTTAGCTGCTACTATAGGCTAAGCACACTGACCATACAGTGGTTTTCTTAAATGTAACGTTACAAACACTGTTAAGCACATGTTGTTAACGTTATATTAAAACGCGCTGGCGTAATTTTACAGTTTTTCAGTTGCTGAACTAGCCTAATTTGACTGTCGATTTGCAAACGTTAAGACTAACATTCTATAAATTGATAAATGTGGTTCTCACCCTTCTAACCGAAATGTCCTCTCACACATGTTCTCACACAATGTTCTCTCTCAACCATCAACTAACGTTAATTTAAATTAAATTTAAAAAAAGCGACGACGACCCCCACCACACGTTAACTTAATCCACACGTTTGCAAATCGACTGCATCACACTCCACTTAACTTTAAAACATGGTTTAAATACCGACTAACGTTAACAGCCTTTATAAGTTGATAAATGTGGTTCTTACCTTTTAAGCCGAATATCCCAATCGGTAAGTGAAGAGACGAGTGATTCTCCCGCTCGTCAACGAGCGCGAAAATACCGGATGTGGAAAGTAACTCAAAATTAGTGTAAACTCCTGACTCCTTGAAATGACGCCCCCCACAGAGCTTTTTCAGCACTGCAGGTGTTAAAATAACACACAAATCAACACCCATTCACTCGGAATAATTTACACTGGGAATTTAACAAAAATTAACACTACAGATTTTGCTGTGTATAATTGTTACATATGTTACATGTATAAATGATGCATAATTACATGCAACTATCCCTAAACCAAACCAAAACCTAATCCTAACCCTATGTAGTTACTTAATATTACTCAGTACTTAAATGTATAATTACAGTGTGACAAAGACACCTCAAAATAATGTGCAACCTTATTTTCATATTGTTATAAAGCTAAATTAATATCACCTGGAACTCAGAAGCAATGAGAGCTTATAAATGTAATATTAGTCAGATGTTTCTTAGAGGAAACATCTGACTAAAGTCAATCTAACATTAAAGTTATGTAATCAAACAATATTCTTCCCCATGACTAATTAGGCATGGTGAAGAATATTGTTTGATTTCATAACTTTAATGACAAAGCCACACCACCTGGAGCTTTCCTTTTGTATAACATACAAAGGGCAAGTCACATACCTGACCTGGTTTGGTCCTGTACAACAGTCTTGATGTCTATGGACAGCAATTACTGGATGCTGTGCTTCTTCAAGGACAAGAAGCTGAAGCCTGAATCCAGATATTCACAAAAAAGTAAATGGAAAAATGTGTGAGAATGCTTCCCTTACAAAAAAGTTTGCATTTTATTAAGCATACTTAAGTAAAGTTCAAGTATATTTTTAAATTTACTTATGTAGTAAGTATACTATCAATGTACTAGTAGTAAAAACTTGTAAGTGTACTATTAATACAGCTTGGGACTAAATTGGCCACTTTATAGTATATAAAAGTACATTTAAGTGTATAACTGTATTTATCTTTAAGTGCACAACTGGTTCACAACTGTTTCTCATTTGTACTGCATCTGTATTACAAGTGAACTTATAAGTACAAATAAGTATAAGCACTTTAAAGTGTACTTTCATAAACTATTTTTTTATAAATATTAAAATAATAAACTACTAGTATACTATTTTAATATTTATAATTTATTTGTTTATGAAAGTACACTTTAAAGTGTACTCTCAGTAAACTGCTTTCGTAGATTTATGCTGCAGGTATACTTGTAAAGTTTATTTAAGTGAACATAACATCATACTTATAGTTTATATTTATATATTATTTTTGCACTTAAAGTATACTACTATGTTCCAATTTAGGTATTAATTGTAATGCTTGAAATATACTTTTAACTGCACTTTAACCCTTTCTATTAAAAAAAACATTGTATTCTAGCTTAATGCATTTAAAAAAAAATCAACAATTGAGTGTGGTAAGTTTCATAAAAAGCAACATTTTAAACAAAAAGCTGAGAAAATCCCTTTTTTGTCATAGACTACGTCCGGATGGGATTCAGAACGATGATCAAAACATCGGAGTCGATCAAATCCATAAACAACCCCAAAGCTTCACAGTCGTTTCCTCTTCATAGGTTCAACTTTTAATTCGGTAAAATTATGCATTTTTGATTTATATGCTGTTTAAAGTTTGATGATCGCGTTGTTAATTTACATAAGCAATCTTCTATCACTTGTTTCTGCTTCTTCTTTGCTTCTGTTTTGATCCGGAGATTCTGTACTCTTTCAAAGGTGTATACTGGTAATAGCCCCCCCTACCATATAACAGGGCCTTTCTCAATCTGTGTTCTTGTCTGTACTTGTGTTCTTGTGAAACGTCATCTTTTGTGTCCCAAGTACTGTCCCAATACATAAGTTTGCATTTTGGGAAGAACGGTTAAAAATCCCGGAAGTGTTCTTGACACGCCCATTTTACCGAGGATGCATCGGTTGGTAAAGTGTGTGAACTTGGCGGCAGAAATATCCCAGCATTCATTTCGGCATTCGAGGAAGGAGCGGGAAGCAGAGAGAGGCAGGTCAATATTACCGCCGTTTTTTCCCTGCCGTTGGCTAGTGATGTACACAAACAAACAACAGAAGCAGAATGAAAAGGAGACAGGTGTTGCTTTATTGTTATGAATATACATTACATTGTAGAGTAATCCCTTGAGCTGTGGGTAGGCTCGGGCGATAAAGCCTGGCTGTTATCGTCAATAATTCTCGTTATGTTTGGGTACTGCTGCAGACGGCGTCTGTGCGGGGGTATTGTTGAGCAATACCAGCAAGAACACATCATCTCAAACTGTCAGCAGCGTTCTTTGCATTCTTGGTTTTGAGAAAAACCCACAGTGAATACATGGCTAATCGGAAGATGCAGACCCACCAGTTTCAGAACCCCAACGCCAAACCCCAGCCACAGAACCGGAAGTGAGGGGCGGAGTTATTGACAACGAGACAAGCATGGCGGAGAGCACGGGGAGTTGTCTAATGTTTGTGGTGAATAATTATCGTAGCCTATATATTAAGTTCATTGTTAATCTGCTAAATATTACATTTTTGCTTGGCTTTATCATCTTATTGAAGCTTGAATATTTATTTTGTCATACTTTATTGTTTTAAACATTTTTTCGACGGACAGTTCGATTCATTTTCAGATTGCGTGTTGTAAATGGGCCTTGGAGTGACGTTTTGAAGATGTGGAAGAGCCTCTTTTGATTAGAATGGATGAAGAAGACAAGGAAAAGGCCCTCAACAATCTCCTGAAACAATCAGAAGCTTCCAGAGAGCCCTTCATATTTCACTTTGTGTTCAGGGATGAGATATTTTTACAGGCATGTAAGGACAAAATGGGCCTAAGAGTGAATTCTTCATTTGATACATTTTAAGTTTAATTTATTTAGGATTGTCATGACAAAATGGGTCTGGCTTTGGGGTAAATGTTTATTTTGAGTCTTGTGAATAAAGTATGTTTCATATAAAATGCCCATAAGTTTTAAGCATTATTTTTCAACATCATGATCAGGAAGTAACTCTCATAATACAATGAATGGATAACTATATACAATTATATTACAAAAGATCAATGTTTAAAAAATGCTTATTGTACTGTACCTTAATGTATCATTATAACATACATATAAAGTATGACGTTCCGTGTGTAATAAAAATTAAAAATGACAAATTACGCTCCAAAACCTTAGGTGGCGCTACTCGGTTTAGAACATAAGCTCACTTCCGTTCTGTGGCTGGGGTTCTGAAAGTAGTGGTGCTGCGGGTCAGCAGCTGGATACTATTGGAGAATTCAGTCAGTGGCGGGGAAAGAGTAAAGTAGATTTGAAGTAAATTTCTATGTACACTACCAGTGGACTATCCTACAAAAATTCAAATACTTCAATACTCGTTCAAATACAAAATTAGGACCACATCGGTTTTCTTTATAAATCAATATTTTCGAACAAAGTTTATAAGACAGTATGTAAAACTATGTGAACAAGTATTTAATAGACTACTCAATCAACTACGAGCCAAGTATACTTAGAATACATAGTTATACTTTTAAGTAGATATCTCGATCAAACGTACAAGTATAGGCCATGAATACTTTTCTGTCAGTATAACTCAAGTATATTTAGGCTAAGTGTACTTTTAACTATGAGAAGTACATGAAAGGTAGACTGAAAGTATACTTTTCTTATTTTTTTAGTTAAAAAGAAGTATACTAATAGCACACTTGAATAAACGTCTTTTTTGTAAGGGTTGTTTGTATTTTTGAGCAACATCACATTCTATAAACCTATCACAAGCTTCATCCTCTTTTTCTTCAACATGATTCTCTAGACGCTTCTTTGATTAAACGTCATTAATGATCTGCTTCTCCTCTCTAAACTGATGTAGCATTAGTTCACTAAGTTCTTGTTTGCCAACGGTCTCGAGTCTTTCAAGAGCACTAAACTCTCAAAGAAGTGATCTGATTGAACCTGACTGATGACGAAGATTGAGAGGTGTGGTTTTTCCCTAAAGAGGTGGCCATGCTCCATTAGAATAAGAATGGCCCGGCTGGCTGATTCCAGGGTATGGTGAATGTCCTCTAACATTTGGGGAGATATGATACCCCAAAAATGTTCGCTTCCTTTTAATTTCTTTTTCCAGAATTTATTGTATCGGGTGATTCACGGGCCATATTGTAAATCCATTAGCCACATATAAATCCATTTAGTGGTGCCCTCGTGATTGTCGTCTTATTCTCAAACTGGAAAGTTCAGAGATGTAAGAGGTTCAAAATAAATGTGTTCATCAACCCAGAAAACATCCTCATGCAACACAACACCTTTAATTAAAACTTGTACAATGCCCATGCCCTTAATTGTACTGCGAGACATAACAGCAGTTTTTCTGAGAAATGTAGAAACAGAGACAGACATGTTAGATTTCTTTAAAGTCTTCACGTCCTACACTCTCAGTTAAGTCCTATTCTTTGAATTCTTTCAAGCAGCAAGTCTGAATGAGTCATAAATGTAGACAGTGACAAGATTGTGAGCTTCTGCATATTCCAGGTAAAAGCAAAACAGCAAAAAGGGAAAATTAAACATTCATGTTGAGGTTAACAACCACTCTTTTCTGAAAGAAAAGAACGAAAATATTCACACATTTTCAGTCACATATGCAAAATGTCAACAAACATATTATATATAAACATATACATATCTATGGGAAAACAAAACGTGTAAAAAATACATTGTCTTAAAAGTGAAAATCCTGTATCTGTACCTGTGATTCACCTAAAACATGAAACATTTTTGCTGCTCTTTTTCACACAAGAATGATGAAAAAAGAATCCATATGTGCCATTAACCAATTAGACAGACTCTCTTTACCAATCAATTAACACGCATTATATTTAATTTTAAGGGGTACTCCACACAAAAATAAATTCTTTCAGCAATTACTCCTCAGATGAACATCTTTAGAATCAGTTTAATCAAAAGACATATAGACTCTAGTGTGCCTGCAATAGCATTGATACTGAATTTACTCAAAACCAACTTTCCATTTTACGTCACATGGATAGAAGTGCTTTGGCAGACACTGTTCCACTCTGTCTGTGTGTTAATTGGCACAGGGTCCGTTTCATCTCAGCCAGGCTCTGGGTTCTAGCTGATCCTTGCCTATCCTTAGTTGGCTCCACACCACCCCCAGATGATTTGGTATATAACTGCACACCAGATGGGGTGAAGTCCATTATCCCACCTGCTGATCTCCCTCCTGATCCTCATTATTCTCCCGCTCCTCCTGAATGTATAAATCTTATATCTCACAGGTTCAACCTTAACCTATATGAAAAAGGATGTTTGTTAAAATAATCATATGCACTGTGGTCCAAACTTGGGTCCATAACAGCAAAGCAAACAAAAACAAGACATCATACCCAGTAAAAAAGAAACAGAATAATAAAGCTGAAATTCCACACAAGGTTCAGTCAGTGACTTAAGGGAAATGCTATGTTCACTAAAAAAGAAATTCATACAGAGTAGGCTAACTTACATTTTCAACACACTATTGAAACTTTGCCTGTTTTGCACCATAGATGAAAATAGTTCCAAATTAAGCCACAGCAAATTTCACTTCTGCGAGTCTCAGAGAAACAGTTGTGGTATTTTGTTCTTAAGTGTGAATGTCTTAATAACTCAGTCACTTGCTTTGTTCCTGAATGAATCAGTGTTTTTGAACAAATCAGTTGACTGAATGTTTCAATTAAGTTACACACATCAGACTTGTTTAGTTTAGTATCGGATCGGTGAATGATTCTATGACTCAATCATAGACAGCCACTTGTCATCACCAATTGGTGAAACCTGTTGAATGAAACTAGCCTAGATTAAAATATTAAACAAAACAAAAACCCTATAAGGGCATTTATAACATTTCAAAAGTAGGTCTATCTATATTTATAATAAAACAGACATAAAGTCCACTGAAGGCAAGTTTGTAGAGAACCCAAGTGCAGTTTATTTACAAAACGTGATCAAACATAAAACACAAGCATGACATGGCATGAACTCAAAACATAAACATGGACATAAAACTTACCACAGTGGGGAAACATAATAATTGACCAGAGGGTTATTCCATAAAGGCCAGCAAGAAAAGTGGGGATTAAAGACCAAAACCTGACTTGAATGAACCGAACTAATCAGCTGCGCTTAAATCGGTTCCATAACGGTAAATTGAAGATTTACCAAAAAATTGATTACCAAAAAAGGGAATTAAAATTAGAGAAAGCCTGGCAGGAAATTGCTGATCGTCTCAATGCGTAAGTAGCAACTTATTTGAAATGTACATTACTATATTTTATCAAAGTTAAATTAGTGAGTGAGTGAGTGAGTGAGTGTGTGTGTGTGTGTGTGTGTGTGTGTGTGTGTGTGTGTGTGTGTGTGTGTGTGTGTGTGTGTGTGTGTGTGTGTGTGTGTGTGTGTGTGTGTGTGTGTGTGTGTGTGTGTGTGTGTGTGTGTGTGTGTGTGTGTGTGTGTGTGTGTGTGTGTGTGACTAACTTTTACAGCAGCAACTTAAGTGAAAAAAGAACATGGCAACAGGTGAAAATAAAAATATAAAAATATTGTTCAGAATGGTAAGTATAGTCTATGTAAGTACTTAAGCATAGCCAGCTTGATGTTACAACTGTCCAGTCTCATGATGTTTATTGATTACAGCTGCCAAAAAGAAGAGTGAGTTTCTGCATTATTCCACCTAGTATAAGGAATGACTTCATAAAAGGTGTTTTTTATTTTTATATTATTTTTTTTTATTCTTGCATTCCTAATCAAATCTTTTGGTTTCATAGTGATGCCAAATTCTGTGTGCTTGCTGGTTCCATCAGACATCATGCTGAAACCTGTGAGTGACTGTTTAAAGCACTGATTTATTGTCAAATGGTGATTATTAATGGGTTTAATTGATGGTTTCAGGTTGAAGGCCCACCCACAGTTGAGTATGTTCAAGGAGGCCTGAGGTAGAGGCACAGATTTGCACATTATATATTTAAAAGCTATTATTATTATTATAATTATTATTGGCTGCAGGATGCTGACACCCTTCTAGAGCCCTCTCAGTCTGGGACCATGTGACCCAGTGTGTATTAAGAAATTACAAAAAAGTGTCAAGAGCACTCAAATAACTTAAATTTCTGTTCCTACAGAACCCAGAGAACACAAGCGCTATCTTCTGAAACAAATGGAAGCCATTGATACTGAAATCCAATATAAAAAACACTTAAGATAAGAAAGTTGGAGCTGGAAATCCAACAGTTAGAGAAAAATGTAAGTAGAACTGCCATATTTAAAACAATGACACTTTACCTTTTGTTTTTTGACAACATTTAATTGTATGTTTTCACCCCCAACAGGCAGCTTCAACCTGAATAAAAAAAAAAAAAGTGACTTGTGTGTCTGGTAAATTAAGGGGAAAGTTTAAGAGAAAGTGAAAACTTAAAGGTATAGCGGAGGATTTTCCTTTTCCGGGTGGGTAGCCTATACTATTGGTCCACCTAAGTGTCAATCATTCTGGTGATATGTTTACGTAAGGCCGTCGTACGTGCTCGTCCCTATGTAGTTTTCGCTTTCTGCGCATGCGCACTTTCAGGTGTATTATGTGTGATGAGTTACGGTTTCAGCCATTCCTTTGAAAATGGCTGAGGGTCGAAAGATAAAAAATGTATATGAAGTGTATGATAAGAAGAGAAAGGCCGCAGAATATAGAAACAAGACCAGAGTGATTTTGGGTGAATATTTCACATGCTGGCGTGTGCGCTAAAAGCACAGTTTGGGCTTCCCACTGATGCCGCAGTTGCGAAGATTCTACTAGACAGGTAAAGTTTGTCATGCTATTTGGAGAAATCCATTTAAAATCACTGCTAGTAAAAGTTAATGTAAGCTATGATTAGCGATGCTAATAGGCGTTCCCTCTCAGGAGCAAATAGAGTGTTGCGCATGTGCATTTTTAAAAAAATTGGAGAGGGCGGGTCTTCTCTAAAATTCGGAAAGATCCTACGCTATACCTTTAACATGTTTGGACTGTATTAACCACAATAATTATTGGCATAACTGTGTCTTAAACCCTGCCTGTTTCATTGGCCTAAAAAATAACAATAGTTGACCCCAAAATTAAAATTCTGTCAGTAATAACTCACCCTCATGTTGTTAAGTAAGACATTGGTTCATCTTCGGAACACAAATTAAGATATTTTTATTTTAAATCTGAAAGCTTTCTCACTCCTCCATGTAGGCTTTTATGTTATTGAAACTTGCCGGCCCAGAAAGTTAGTAAAGACAATGTTTAAAATAGTCCAAGTGACTAGTGGCTCTGTGTTTTCAAGCGACGAGAATACTTTATGTGCACAAAAAAAACTTTATTCAACTATTCATTTTCTTCTGTGTGGGCCTCTGTGAGTTCATGTAGTGTAACAGCGCAGCGCTTCTGTGTTGTATGTCAGAACGTAGGCTCACTATTGGCCGATGCTGGTCATATGTGTGATGCTGGTCAATAGTGAGCCACAGAAGCGCTGCGCTGTTACACTACATGAATCTGTTGTTGCTTTTTGTCTTAACACATTTTTTTAAGTTCAGTTTACTTGAAAATGTCAAGGCAATCGGTTTCCTAAGATTTTCGTAGTAATGTGAACACTAATAATTTAACACAATTAATGATTTGGAGTTTACCGTACTTGACCAACAAGTTCTTTTCGAAATTAGGAGTACATCTAAAGTAAATTGTCAAGTACACCACACACATTTTTTTAGGAACTTAAACTCAAGAGTAAGTTCACTATACTAAACAAGGATTTGGTAATACAACACGCAATACCTATTCCAAGTGCAATCGGTTTGCATGCATTTTTTAAGTAAGGTTAACTAATCGGATTTTGAGGCAATCTGCATCACAGATCATCTAAATAATTAAAAATGTAAGTCACTGGAATTACATAGATATAAAATGAGAATTGTTACTGCATTTGTATTTTTTTTTTTTAAGACAGGTACACAATTCGTACAGAGCAGCAAACCGATGTTTTATTGATATTCTCTGCATCTCCTGAGTACAAAACAAAAAGCAAAGTGCAATGCACACAGTCTGTGAGACTGGGAGTGCTTTATTGCAATGTGTGGGCTCAGTTATCTACAAATATATGCCATCTCTTCCCTCAAGAATCTATACCGCTCATGCAGGTTGTCAGAAAAAGCCAACGGGTCTGCCCTGTCCCTGAAAGTACATTCTCTTTGTAATGCCCTGCGTATGATTTTCGCTCCCTCACACCTCCTCATCAATGAAAGGACATGCCATGGTTATGCGTCAGACAAATAGGTCGAGCTCCCTATTTATACATTTAATTGATTCATTACAAAAATCACACCAACTCAACAAAATAACTTTACGTCTTTACATTTGTTACTCATTTTGTATGTTAGAATTTATTATTTATTTATTTCATAAAGTATACTTACGTTTATTAAGTGCATTTCCTTTCATTTTTGGACTGATAGTGGTTACATGAAATAAAATGGCAGCATGCCAGAGAGTCAAAGTTAATTGTACCGTGTGGGTTTTGTGTTTTGTTCCTTGTGCTTGTCTGTCATGTGTTTCCCTGTCTTTTCATGTTCAGCTGTTTCTCGTTTTGTTGATTAGTCTCCCCATGTGTTTCTGATTAGCCACGCCCCCTTGTTATCTTGTTTTGCTTGTTTGCCTGTTTATTTATACCAATGTTCTTCAGTTGGTGTTTGTTGGTCGTTGAAGTTGTTTTCTGTTCTTGTCCCTGTCCTGAGTTCCATTGGATTACCTGCTCGTTTTATTAAAGTGCTTGCATTTGGATTCTCTCTCCGCTTCTTCCTTGCTGCATCGTTACAGTAATATCATCATATTCCCAGCGGGTCAGTGTTAAGGGTATTCTGGTTAAGCATCAACTCAGGATTAGCCTGACAGTTAGCCTGCCCTGGACCAGGTTAGTTTCCCAGCATAAGTTGCCAGAGTAACTGAGTTTGAACTATTTCAAGTTTGCTTTATGAAACAGAATCCACCGACAAAAAGTCTAACTAACCAAAATAAGCCTGTCTTGTATTCTAATCTTGTTATCAAGCCTCTGGACACGTGGCAAACATGAGGGCTTAAATTCACAAAAGACTAATGACAACCTGTGCACAATAAAACAATGAACCAATGACAACATGACACAATCACATGAACATGGGCAACATGACTAACACGAATCACATGACAAGACATGAAACATGACTGACACAAAACAAGATGTGACACAATTAAATAGATACAAATCTGAATAAAGCTTAAAAAAGGCAGATGCCCATTCTTTGCTTCATTAACATTTAGTCAGAGCGACAAAAACTAAAGATGCAGTCTGCAGCAAAGGAGGTTTATATGCTAGAAATTGTAAAGTCAATTGGAATTGGGACAAGTCTGCACCACAATAGAATTAAAGATAATTTCACAACTAATAGGCTGTGCCTCAATGATAAGCTCATCTCGGAGCTGAAAAAGTGTGAGTGATTATTGTTTTCAGTAATGATAATTCATGAATAGCATGTGTGACAAAGCTATTACTGAGAATAAATGATGGTACGAATTAAATTGGACCCTAAATTTGTTAAAAATCGAAAGCTTTGAGTGAATGCTTGCTCAACTGTGTTTGTAGTATATCAAAGCAATGCAAATACCACAGCAGTTCATTCAGTTATATGACCCAATAGACATTGAACTGCTCTGGGAGAACACTTATTTTATTTAAGCTCCTGATGAGGCTCTGACTGTACCCATATCCTCATTAAACCACCTCTAATGACACAGTCTGTCCTGGCCTTTTTTTTAAAGCAAAACCAGGTGGTCATTCTAACATGATTTATCCCATTTCAGATCTTCTCTCTTGTTCCGCATGGGGGCTCTTTGTGGCCCAGATCAGTGTTCTGATTAAACTGCAGCACTTTGAGACACTGCCGGTTCCTTCAGCTGCAAAGAAACTAAGAGTTTAAAGGACCTTGATACAGATAAAAAAGCGCCCCATCAATCGGATACTTATTTGGGTCCAATCTTCACATAAATGGGAAAAATGGACCATTTCACCATTTTACTTTTTATATTCTCAGTTGCCTGGCTCTCGCTCGCTTTCTCTTTTCTCAGAAGTCTCAAAGGAGGGAATGCAGCTGACTACCCTTTTGTTTCCTCACTCAGATGATTTTAGGGAAAGAGAGCGAGATGTATTCCCCAGATATTAGTGACTCAAATATGTGAGATTGACTAAAACACATTCACATGCGGCTGTCCATATCAGGCATGTCTGAACCTGATGTTTTTTTGACGAAACACAATTATGTACGCACACGTTCTCCAGCTCTGTCACCCTAACCTGCTTGTTCCATCCTCCAGCTGTTGCTGCTTATTGTGTTTCAGTTCTCCATCCGTCACAATATTTACTTTGCTCACTTGCATGCACTCCTCTGACAGAATGTCATCAATAGATGAGATTAAATTCTAATATCAAAATTCTAATTGTGTCAAATTATAATGTTGAATTATTATACCCAAACATCTTTCTTTTAATGCTGTGTTAGTTTGAAGTAAAAATGATACTCAATTCAAAATGTTTCTGTTGGGTTTTAATGTGTATTTGAGGAGTTTTTTTTAATGCTTTAAGTTTCTTTTAAAAAATCTTCCCTGAATTAGGCTACTTCTGATAGAAAAATTATTATTTTTATTTTTATTATTTTTATTATAATTATTAAGTAAAATAAATAAATAATGAGCTATAAGTTCACTGCAACTTATACAACATCCTAAAGATAAATTAATATAGTTAGAAGATATTTCTGGTGTTAAATATTGCATATTACTTTTTCAAGCAAAGTGTATTTTAGGCCCCATTTACACGAAGGGAAAACGCAAAAATTTCCCTGCGGTTTGGCCTCTGATTTACACGAAAACCCTGTTTTTATCACAGAAAACGATTATTTCTAAAAGCTCTGGCCAAAGTGGAGATTTCTGAAAACGCCGGTTATGTGTTGCCAGAAAGACAAATCTGAAATCAGAAAGACAAATCTGAATCACAATCTTGAAAAATTCATCGAAATATTTTGTCCCGTTGCTTTTATGGACTCTCTATCTATGGGCTTCTCCTTTGACTTTATGCGTCAATTTCCCCCCGATTACCTCATAGACAGTAAAAGATTGCCTGCGAGCTTCTCCTTCTGTCTATGCGGTAATGTCTCTATTGTGCGACAGAAAGTCGCGTGGTTATGACGCAATTGTTAGCCTATTTTTTACAAAAACGGCTTCTACGGGGCCATAACGTAACATACAAAGTAATGGAGCCTTTTATACATTGCCTGTCTTTCTTTAGAAATAAATAATGGACAAATGAAGTCTTTGGGCGCCTTAGATGTAAAGTTATTCGCTGTCAAAGTGACGCCAAAATGAATGGGAGTCAATGGAATGCTAACAGCAGGTGAAGTTCTGCTTCAATGGCGGCTCCCGCGAGGCTTCAACTTCCGGCTGATGGATTACCCCCTTGGGAGAAACAGGGTTTTAGGTTCTTTCTTGTCGATTCTGAGGATTCTGATTGGCTTGCATGGCTTTATCCTTCTCCCTAAACTGCCGCCCATAGGTTTGGCATAGTTATGATGGCGCTCGACGGCGTATTTATGCGGGTTGTGTGCACGATGTTTGAAAAAATGCTTCCGATTGGTAGCACTTATAAGACACAATCTACCAGCTCAGGGTGCTGACCCACCAAAGACTGTCCGATTAGAGACTAAATCGAAGATGCAATTACTTTCTGGGAATAACCCATTTATTGTCACCACTCAACAGACTGGCTTGTATGGTTGTGGTTTTCTATAAGATAAACAGTAACATAAACATGAATATACATAATAATAATTACAACAATTAAACATATGAGCAATAATGTAGCAAGATAAAATAACATCAATAATTAAACATTATTAGAATAAATTGAAAGCAAATGTAAAATAGGCTGTAATATTTGTTATATGCCACATACAGCTGTAATCTGACACCTTCTAAGGCTGCGAAGCTTGTATGGCGACGCTCTGTTGAGGTTATGAGAGCGCATGCGCGTAGCAAATTGTTTACGATAATTCTCCAATTAAATATAGAAAGAAATACAGCGAACCTTGCTTCAAACAATAACATAACATGTAATAATAAGGCAAGTGTAACTCTAGTGCGGACAATAATAAAGTTAGGTATACAAACATATGAACTAGAGTGTTACAGGTATGAATACACAATCGGGAAAACATGCATATCTCTATGGTATCTCGTTACATCATAATAACTTGTTTCCCAGATCGAATGCAGTGCTCATCGACTGTATAATTAAAGATTACAAACTTACTTTGGCATTCACACACAACCCTTCATCCAAGATACGATATATATAAAGTTTATACTGCTTTAGCTTCAGCGTCAGTCTCCGTGTTCCGCTACACTGTAAAACTGTCTCTGTGAGGGTGGGGGAGATCACATGGTCAAGGTTTCTGGACGCTGATTGGCTCAGGTAAGGTGCTGTGTGCGCGGGTGCCTCCAAATACAGAAGGAGAGATTTTAGAGAGAGGTTAGTAGCAATAGCCTTTTTCACAGCCGCCCCCAGATTTACGTAAGGAAATATGTACATTCAAAAAAGACTTTTATTCTACTATCTGTTACAATTACTTTAATCAGGAATGGCAGGTAATTGCACAAGGCGTGCAACTGGCCGAGTGTACGTTTTTTTCTCCCACCTGAACCTTGGCTGTCCGCACTCTGGTGTCAGTTCCAGGGAATACTTCTGACACCTTTCCCACAGGCCAGAAAGCTCTGGGTAGTTGGGGATCGATGATCAACACCGTAGTGCCAGCCTGGATATCTGGAGTGTCTTTCCGCCATTTTCCATGGTTCTGAAGACCTGGGAGGTAGAATTTAAGGTAATGTCTCCAGAATTGGTCCGCAAGGATCTGGCTGTGACGCCATCGCCGTCGGCTGATCAGCTCAGACTGGGGATGTACTGTCAGGGGGAGTGAAGCGTCTGGCCGCCCCATTAGGAGACAATTTGGCGTAATGGGGTCAGGATCAGAAACATCAGATGATGTATATCCCAGTGGTTTGGAGTTCAAGATGCCTTCAACCTCTACCAGCACAGTTTGAAGGACCTAGAGAGTCACTGATTGAGTTCCTTGAGTCACCATCAATGCATTTTTCAAAGAGCTCCCAACAACCTCCAAAGTATGGTGAGCTAGGAGGGTTGAAATGGAATTCAATTTGCTGTTTAGCCAATTGTCTCTGCAGATCTGGAGCAAGAGCTTTAAAAGCTTCCTTTAGCTCTCTTTCACCTCCTCGGAAGTTTGTGCCTTGATCTGACAAGAGCTCATGGGGTTTCCGTCGCCTAGCCGTGAATCGTCTGAGAGCCATAAGGAAGGAGTCGGCTTCCAGACTATAGAGAATGTCTATATATACAGCTCTGGTGGTAAGGCATTTAAATATTATTCCCCATTTTTTCTCACTGCGTCGACCCACTTTGACGGTATAGGGACCAAAACAGTCCACGGCAGGAGTAAAAGGTGGGCTTGAAAAGACGTAGTCTCACTGGGGGAAGGTCCGCCATTTTAGGTACCTCTGTTTTTTTTTCTCCATTTTTGGCACTGCACACATTCTCGCTGCAGATGCTTAATGGCCTCTCTACCACGGAGAACCCAATATTTACGGCGGAGTTCAGCGATCATAACTTTGGATAAGTTTAGTGATGGGGTGCTTTGGATCCAGTACTATAGGGTGCATGTTGTCAGGTTCAAGGTATGGACTATGCCGTAAACGTCCGGAAACTCTGATTAATTCAGTTTCTCCATCAAGTTCTGGGGCCAGTGCGCCTAATCAACTGTTCCGTGAAAGTGGTTTACCTGTCCTTAGTTGTTCTAAGTCTGATGGAAAGCATTCTCGCTGTGATTGCCGCAAAACACTAATCTCGGCACTTCTGTAGTCATTGGCTGTGGGCTAACCATTGACGGACTCTTGACGAGCCGTGGACTCGATTAGCTCTTCAATAGTTTTAAACTGACTGAAATCAGAGGAGGTGAAGCACACCAGAGTACTGGAACCAGTCTTGCGAAGTTCATTATTGTCTATATCGACTGGACTGGGGCATTCAGGCCACAGATTGGCTGGATCTTTTAAGAAAGGCAGTCCTTGGTACCAGCGTCTTCCCGAACCAAGCTCGCGCAGACTCA
Source organism: Meda fulgida (assembly GCA_030578275.1). Taxonomy (NCBI): domain Eukaryota; kingdom Metazoa; phylum Chordata; class Actinopteri; order Cypriniformes; family Leuciscidae; genus Meda; species Meda fulgida. The sequence goes on from CM060622.1 coordinate 28,327,450, forward strand.
ATCCCCGAGTGATGTCTTCGGCTGGGTTATTTGCGGAGGGTACATATCGCCAGCTGTGTTGTTCTGTGAAGTCCTGGATTTCTGCTACACGAGTACCAACAAATACTTTGAATCGGCAAGAGTCTGATTGTAACCATGTGAGGACTGTGGTAGAATCAGTCCACAAAATCGTTTGACGAATGGGCAAGTTCAACTCATTGCCGAGTACTTTGGCAAGTTGAGCTCCTGTCAGTGCAGCGCACAGTTCCAGTCGGGGAACAGATTGTTGTTTCTTTGGTGCTACACGTGATCTTGCTGTTAAGAAGGCTACCTCTGTCTGCCCATGTTGATCCTCTGTTCGAAGATAGGCCACAGAACCATATGCACATTCAGAGTCATCACAGAAAACGTGTATGTCTCTAAAGCTTGTTTCTGTGTCCTTGGTGGGGCTACAGTAACACCGAGGAAGAACGATATTCTGTAGGGCTGGTAGCTCCTCCTCCCAGGTTTGCAGTAGATCTGTGGGCAAGTGTGGATCATCCCAATCCCGTTTCTTGTCCCACAGGCGTTGCACGAGGATCTTGGGCGAGTGGTATAAGGGGTAAGGTAGCCCAACGGGTCATACTAGCTGGCTAGAATCCTGTATATGTTACGCATGGTAGTCTCACAACTGTCCTTGGCACGGTATTTATAGGATATTGTGTCAAATTGATGGTTCCAGAGGAGCCCCAATGTTGATTCCTGGATGTCTGTTCGGCCTTGTGAAATACAGCGTTCTGCACTGTCCGATCTGGCATCGTGAGGGAGTTGACTTATAGTTGAAGGGGCATTGCTGGACCACTGCCTCAGCTCAAATCCTCCGTCTGCCAGCAGGTTCCTTATTCTGTCAACGAAACACTTTGCTTCTTCTGCTGAAGTGAAACTTTGTAGGCAGTTGTCTACATAAAAGGATTTCAGCACCGAATTGCAGACATCATCTCCAGGCTGGCTATGATCAAGGACGTGTTTCTGGAGTGCAAATACGGCACAGCAGGGGCTGCAGGTAGTGCCAAATGGGAGGACTTGCCATTCGTACACACTGGGTTGTTCCTGTATGTTTAGGTCTCTCCAGATGAAACGTAAGAGTGGTTTGTCTTCTGGAAGTAGTCGAATTTGGTGGAACATCCCCTTGATATCGCTGCTGACTGCCACTGAATGTTCCCTAAATCTGAGTAGCACAGCAAGTAGGGATGATCCCAACACTGGCCCTGGGAGCAAAAGCTCATTCAAGTTTTGTCTGTGATATTGGAACGAGCAGTTGAAGACTGTCCTGTTTTTCCCATTGTGCTGCACCATGTGATGCAGTATGTACCAGGAGGAAGAAGGATCTGTCTCAGCATTCTGTGGCAATTTGCTAACATAGCCTGCTTGTTCCAGTTTTGAAATCTCTGCAGTATAAGCGACTGCTTGCTCTGGATTTTTTATCAGTCTCTTTTCGGTGGCCCTCAGCTGTGATAAGACTCTTTGGGTGCTCTGAGTTCAGGCATGTCCTTGACACGCAAGAGAGGGGTCGCATACCGCTTCACACCATCAATATCAACCCTGGATGTCTCCCTTTCTAAGAGTTCTACCACCTCCTGATCCCGTCTGGATCTGATGCAAATCTTTTCGTTACGCCAGGGGAGTACATCCATCTGCCATAACTTCTCCACTCGCTTGTAGAGATATGATTCTGGGGACGAGACTGAAGTGAAGAGACAGTGCTGCTCAGTCATCTCCTTCTGAAAGTGTTGGACCGGGCCCTGTAATGTCCAGCCAAGACGTGTCTTTATAGCTGCTGGTCCCCCTGGAGGTCCCAGCCTTACTGGCTCTATGGGAGTGATCAGATGGGGGTAATCGGATCCAATGAGCAGCATGGGGCAGACTGCTTCGAAATCGATTTTGATTGTTGATTTGTCTTCCTCGGATTCTTTACTGGGTGTGAGTGTTCTGCTAAACTTAGCTGTTGAGCAGTGAAAGCACCTTTGATGCGATACTGTTTAGTGGGCTGAGCCATTGGGGAGATTGTAAATGAGACTGCTGCACCTCTGAGAACTTGAAACTCCTGCCTGACTGTCCGAAGGGGAAGGTCTTCAGGCTGACCTTTAAGTCCCAACTGCTAAGCTGCATTGTGGAGGAGGATAGTTCTCTCAGATCCATCATCCTGGATTGCATATGCATCCATCTTTCTCTTTCAATTTCTGAGAATCACTTTGATGACTTTAAGTAGAACTTTCCGGCTGGTAGGCGGCTTATGAATCAGGAGAATCTCATTCATAGTGTTGAGCAGACAGGTGTCTGTATCAGCAGTGTCATCGCGAACAGGCTTTGGATTCTCTGGCTTCCCAGCACTGATGTCATGCAGAGCCATGAGGTGTCGGCCTTGGATTTCAAACTCCAGCCATTCTGTAAAATTTAGAAGTGTAGGGATGGGCACATGATGTGGATGTGCAAACCTCCGAAACCCTGATCTGAGGTCATGCGGAAGCTTCCCAAGCAGCCTAGACACATGAGATCCGCACTGTAACTCGAAATTACCCTTCTCTCCTAATTGCTCCAACATGCCAACCAGGGAACGGTCCTTGAGAGCAAAAAGTCTAAAGGCCTTATGGTCTCCACTAGCTATATTCATGCCATCCATTAACTCTGCAATCCGTTGTAGAGCTAATTGATGTGGCTGACCATACTGCTGATCTAGAGCAGCCAGCGTCCTTGTGTAAGGGTGTTGCGAATGGCAGTATGAGTCAGCAATTAACAGAGCTTCCTCTAATTTCAAATGGTCCATCAGTATCTGAAAACTTTCTGTAGCATTAGCTGGGAGGATATTTCCCAGAGCAATTTTGAGTCTTGAAAACTCTCTTGGGTTTAGATGTATAAAGTCAGGAATTGTCGGGGTTGGACCTCGATACATCAGTTCTGGTTCAGGGGGAGGTGATGGCGTGAGTGACCGGCATGGCCTTTGTGGAGGCCTTGCAGTATCTTGAGAGACCCATTCTGGAGGATTTAAGTATTCTTTTCTGTGGGAGTGATGTCCCTCTGATCTCTGAACCCCTTGTAGCCTAAAGTGGTAAGAAGAGCTCTGTTTAATATTAGAGGTCGATGCAGGAGTTGGGTGGTGTGGAGGACTTTGAAGCTTATCCTCAGCCTGATGCTCCTTTTGAGGTTTGAGGCGCGGAGCTGGTACAGGCCTGAAACTCGGTTCATCATAACGTGCCTGTGGCTGGGCACGTGGTGCAGGTACAAGACGACTGGAGCTATACTGACTCGTAGGGGTGGCAGGCGAAAGGGTCTGACTTCCAGGGCATTGATGCTCCATCTGAATTTGCAGCTGCTTCATTTGCTGTTTAAGCTGATAAAGCTCCTTTGCATATAGGTCATTTGAGCTCTGAACTGTGTCCCTTTCCTGCTGTAACATTTGCAGGACTTTGCGGAAATCCTTATTCTCTCTTCTTATGATATCTGATGCAGATTCACACTCCTCATCAGACCACTGTAACGGACTGTAAGCTTTATAACCTGGTAGCAGTGGAGTAGAGCCAGTTGCGCCTTCCTCTGTCATTCTGGTTGAATGAGTGTGTGGTGACATGGGTTCTGAAACAGGCTTAGAGAGGGTGAAGCCAGTGAGATCCTACTCATCGTATCGTGCGGGAAGGACAGTCTTCCTCCTGACTCGCACAGTTGGCTCATCCTCCTCATATTCTGACATCTTCTATCGCTTTGGCAAGTCCAGGATCCGGCTTGAAGGACCATGAAAAAATGCTTCCGATTGGTAGCACTTATAAGACACAAGTTGCCAGCTCAGGGTGCTGACCCACCAAAGACTGTCCGATTAGAGACTAAATCGAAGATACAATTACTTTCTGGGAATAACCCATTTATTGTCACCACTCAACAGACTGGCTTGTATGGTTGTGGTTTTCTGTAAGATAAATATTAACATAAACATGAATATACATAATAATAATTACAACAATTAATCAAATGAGCAATAATGTAGCAAGATAAAATAACATCAATAATTAAACATTATTAGAATAAATTGACAGCAACTGTAAAGTAGGCTCTAATCTTTATGTCATATGCCACGTACAGCTGTAATCTGACACCTTCTAAGGCTGCGAAGCTTGTATGGCGCCGCTCTGTCGAGGTTATGAGAGCGCATGCGTGTAGCAAATTGTTTACAACAATTCTCCCATTAAATATAGAAATATAAATATAGAATATAGAATTACAGCGAACTTCGCTTCAAACAATAACATAACATGTAATAATAAGGCAAGTGTAACTCTAGTGCGGACAATAATAAAGTTAGGTATACAAACATTCGAACTAGAGTGTTACAGGTATGAATACACAATCGGGAAAACATGCACATCTCTATGGTATCTCGTTTCATCATAATAACTTGTTTCCCAGATCGATATTCGTTTCTCTAAATACCCGGCTATGTGTAAACGTGGCCTTTGTCAGAATTATTGAGCTCCTAGGGCCTATTTGGCGCCCAGCAGCGCTCGTTCAATATGAAGTTTAGCAGCAAAATGGAAATATTTGCACGACTTTCCCAAATTTACAGATGGACAATATACCTGTAAAATGTAAGTTTTGCACTGAGGAAAAAAAACAAGCCTCAATCGCAAATCTCAAACTCACGTTTGCTGTGGTGGATCGATTTAATCCATTATCGACCACTAGGGCTGCTTAAAAAAAGCGTGCACAAGCAATTATCCAGACTAGATAAACCTGGATCAAATTAGTGGAATGAACTTCATTTACCTATTATGAAACCGCTTTAGCCCTGACTTATTTCTTAGGCTATGTTTACACGGAAACGATCTGAAGAGAAAACGCGAAAGTGGCGTTGCGTTATCACTTTTTATTCTGCGTTTAGACGAGCGTTATGGGGGGAAATCCACGTGCATATGGTGACGCAAAAGTTTGTGAAATTCTATGTAGTATGCACTCCAGGCGGCTAGGTGGCAATGTGAAGCACTGACACACAAGAACACCAATATACCAATAACATACATCTGCTGAAAAGACTCTTGTACGTTTATCAGAGCTGCTAGGGCAACTTGCAGGTCCGACGTATGGAAATAATCCGACATGTTGGTTGTTATTTTCCTGTACTGGCGCATGCCTGTGACGTAAACTCGTACGCGATGAGAGCCACCGTGAGCAGATTTGCGTTTTACCATTTAGATGGGAACGCGACGGTGGAGCGTTTTTAAGATTTCCACTCTGGAGGGTGGTTTCACTTTTTGGCGTTTTTAAGCCCCCAAAACACCGTCGCCGTGTAAACGAAAGGCACATCCGATAAAATATTTTTACGTTTTCACCCGTAATCGTTCTCGTGTAAACAGGGCCTTAGGTTCATTCAAGTCAGGTGTTGGAGTTTAATCCCCGCTTTTCTTAGCGTCTCCGTCTTTTATGATACAGCTGCCTCTGCTTTCTGTTTTTTTTTTCAGGTTTATTTTGGTTTAAATAAAGATTTAAACCAAATAAAGATGATTTAAATGTAACCCTGTTGAAATATATTCATTAGTATACAATATGCAAGTTTGAATAAATAATTTCATAGTTTAATAAATAGAATGTAAGGTTACAAAGTTAAGATTCATTGACCAGCAATGAAGTTATGATTTTGCTCAATGAGAGAAAAGCATATTGGGTAATGTCCATGGTTTACTGAATACAGCATTTAAAATATTAAATATTTGTTGTGTAATAATATGTGAAAATGCTTTGAATATGCCAGAAAAAAATAGTAAGAATGAGTTACACAAATGTTTTGTGAATTTATTTTATTTCTGAAAGTTTTGTGAATGAGCCAATCACCTTTGAGGTCAAAGGATGAAGACGTGAGAGAGGAACGCGTGTGGTTCGCGGAAAGAGAAACACGGTTAATGTTAATGAAATTCACCAGTTTAGTCAAAGTGCTCAACCAGGACTTTTATACGAAACTTTAATGGTGATAATTCTGTCTGTGTGAGTTACCTACTCTGCACACGAAGACCGAAATAAGTTTAAGTAAGCCGCTGATATAGTGGTTATAGTGTTTGTGCATGCACTTTTCTATAAGCTAGCGACCAGCGACCTCGATGAGTTAAGCCTGTGTGGGGCTGTGAGACCGACGATGATCAAAGACCCTGAAGGAGCCGGATAGCGTTACCGAGTGGTGGACTCTACACAGATCGTCAACCACGTGACTCTTCTGTTCATCGCGAATCCTCTCGTCCCGTTTTCTGCTGCTGACACTTTGATCCGGTGCGCATGAGATTACATTCACATGGAGTAAAGGTACCATTTTTTTGTTTGGCCTGTGTGGTGAAGCAGCCATTTCGTTTAAGGCTACAACGTACCCGAGCTACATTCAGGCCTGCATCATTTGAACATTTGAAGGGTATTTCCAATTAAGCTTTTTGCCGGCTATTTTATTTTCGTGGGCCCTTATGTTTTGAATGTGAATATTAATGCCTTTGTGATCTGAAGTGATTTTCACAAGAGATATTTAATTACTCTTTACAACTCTTTCTACTTTTTCTAAGTAAATCTGTTATACTTTTTTATATATAACAGTTGTGGTCACTGACTCTTTTGATATTTTAAGTAAATTAAGAAAAGAGAATTTTTTGGTTTAAATGTGAAAGCCTTTACAGGATAATAATTCCAATACATTTAATTTCCAGTTAAAGTGTGTAAATATTACTGCTTAAATAGTGATTTAAAGGGAAAGAGTATTTCATATTTAGTTAGTAATTACACCCACACACACACACACACGTTAAACACTGATTGGTTTATTAGTGAAACCTCACTTATTTGATTGTATAGATTTTTAAAGAACTCAGGATAGCCACCTCTCATTATAGTCCAACACGCTAGAGAGGCGCTACATATATAAAGTTCTCCTGCACAGATGCCTTCATTCACTTCAATTAATGTTCCAGTTAGCCTATACTTCGGATGATTTCACATCTGTAGTTCGGTTCATTTGGTCTGGACCAAGGGTGAAAAATTATACTTTGTTGCATTTTTCAGGCATTTTAGTTCCTTTTCACACCACACTGATTGCTCTCAATATGGAAATTGGCAAGATGGCTTCCAAGGAAGACCGCGCAGTGGGTCTAGTGCCACCGTCCGATGTCACTGAACCACGCCATCCAACTGGCGGAGGACCAGATGGTGGCATGCCCTGGGGTCGACAAACCCCTACCAGCAGCTTCTCTCTATCTCTCTCTCTCCCTCTTCCCCTGTGTTTTCCCCCACTTCTTCCCCCTCTAAACCTGTCCCACTCCCTAGGTTATGAGGGGGTTTCACGCCCCGACCGACACCCAGATGGAGGAGTTGGCCAGCGGCAGAGCTGACACCTGGTCCCAGAGCTCCCGTTCCTCCCCACTCTCCACGCCAATTCCTTGACCAGCTTCCTGCCACTGGGGCGGCGGGGAGGTCTGGGCCTGCCTGTTGGCGTTGTGGGGACCCGGGTTATTTTATCGATCGGTGTCCAGTGATGGAGGTGGGGACAATGATCGGGGTCCCAGAAACCCCCAATCAAGCTGGCCTGTATCAGATACCTGTGAGAATCAAAGGGGGTACGTATTAGGCTTTGGTGGGTTCAGGATGTAACCAAACCTCCATTCATCAAAGCCTGATTCAACCAGTGGCATTGGATAAGAGCCGCATGGTTAAAGTTCAGAGTGTGCATGGGGACGTGGTGAATTGTCACTTAATGTCGGTGGCTATTCAATTTCTGAGGCAAAAGCATAATGTAGAGGTGACGGTTAGCCCACACCTCTGTCATCTGTTAATTGAAAGGAGAATCGTATCAGAGCGCAATGATTTTCCCCTTGAACGGTCCCTGGACAAAACACTCAAACATGCCTTTGAACAGGTCCGTTACACTGACGGGCATCTTCTCCAATCAGATCGGCGGCTCTCATATCCTTATTTCGGTATTTTAAAAGAAAAGTTGTATCGAGTGACCCAAGACACTCAGTCAAAACAAGATACGACTCAGTTGTTGATACCAAAAAGCCGTCGGGAAATGCTTTTTCAGGCGGTTCATTGTAATCCAATGGCCGGGCATTTGGGACAGTCAGCAACACTTATTCGTCTAAGAACCTGGCCGGTTTGACATTTGACATTCCTGAGATTTGACCCGATTTGACATTCACGAGAATGTGCGAAGGTGGTGAGCGTCTTGTCGGGAATGTCAGTTGGTAAATCCACCGGCCACTCCAAAAGCACCATTTTGCGCAATTCATCTTATGCAGGTCCCCTTCGAATGAATTGGCATGGACCTCATCAGCCTATTAGAACGATCTGCACGGGGGGATCGCTTTGCATTAGTTCTGGTGGATTATGCAACACTATACCCAGAGGCAGTGCCGCTACGCAGTATTTCCGCAAAGAGCATAGAGGGTGAGGAACGGCCGGTGCTGTACATCAGTCAGAAGCTCTCGAAGAGGATGGCTCCCTGGCCTGAGTCCTGCGGTGGGGGTATGTGGCGAGGGGGGGCGTGGTTCCGCGAGGTCTGTAACAGGGGAGAGAGAAAGGAGACGAGCGGTGCGTAAATAGGTCAAGTGCAAATGTCGAACACCTGTGTCTTGTTGCAGTAGTTGGCGCGGAGAGACCGGATATAAGCTGCTGTGGAGTGAGAGACGAGAGAGGACTGAGGACGCGTACGCCACAAGCCAGTGGAAAGAGTCAGAGCTGATATAGCGAAAAGAGTGTTAATGTGAAATTATGTGCTGTAGCGTGGCTACAGTGAATGTGCAGTGTGCGCGCCTTTTGTTTTGATTGTTTTCTGTTTTTTACAATAAACGTACGAGTCCCAGTCACGCCGACCTTGTCTTCTTCCTTCCTAACCCTGAACCTCATCACAGTGATCACACAAGAAAACTTTGGCAAGACATTTGACAGTTCATTGTTAACTATAAAGACTATAAAGAGATTTTTTTCATGGATGTTTTGTTTGGGTTTTTCATTTGAGAAGCAATATGAAAATGTATATTTTCTTTGCAACTTAATTATTTTGCTTGCAAAATATTTTATCCACAAATGTAAAACTATGAATGTTTTGTTTACACAGAGACCGTTTTCAAAATTTTGCATTGGTTTTCAGGCACCCAAAAGGCTGTTGTCGTGTAAACGAACAATCAAAACGCATAAAAAGTTTTACTTTTTTCGTTGAAAATTGTGTCGTGTAAACAGCCCCTAATACATTTTAGTTTGAAAACGCATCTTTTTCTCTCTTTTGGCCTTCCGTCCACACTGAGACGGCATTTTTATTAATGAAAATGAAGTTTTTTGAAAAAGCTCTCCAAAGTGGATTTTGAAAACGGCGGTTTCCTGTTGTAGTGTGGACTGTCAAAACGGAGGTATTTAAAAACGATGAGATTTAATTCATATTGAATCAAAATCCAGCTGTAACGTCACTAGCTGGAGTGCCCTTGAGAGCCACCAGAGGGCACTCCACATCAGACTATTGTCATTCCCTCACAAACTACATCTGTGATAATTCACTGCCCGGACTCTTCATCCATTTTCACATTCACCTGTGTCTCATTATCTTGTTTAGCTCACCCCATATAAGCCTGGTTTTCTCATTCATTATCTGTGAAGTCTTTTATGTCGTCTTACTGCATTTCTGAGCGTATTTGTTTCCCGTTTCTCTTGATTATCTGCCTGTTCCCTTGGATTTCTCTCTTTGCCTCAGCCCTGATCTGTTATTGTTTGGATTGTTTGTGTATGACCGTTGCCGGTTATCTGGATTACGTTTTTGGATTACCCTGTTCAACAAGTACTGCATTTGGATCCTCAACCTTTGTCGCAGAGCAGTTTGTGACAGAAGACTTTTTGCCCATATGGATCCAGCAGTTGAGTTAGTCCATATGCGCCAAGGTAACCGCACCCTCGAAGAGCACATTCATATTTTCCTGGACATTGCAAATGTTTCTGAACTGCCAGATTGTGCTCTCATAGACTTTTTCTGTTACGGCTTAACCATCCACTCAAGGACAAGTTAATCCACGATGCTCCTCGAGGGGTGTTCAGTGATTTTTTTTGGATTATGCCCTGCTTTTGTGTGGTTCTTCCTTCACTGTTGAGTAGGACATGTCCCCTAAACGTTTTTTGGGGAGGGGCATCACACTCCAAGATCCAGTGGCCACAGAACTTGGCCCATCAGTCACCAGCATGCCCAGGTCTGATGATTGCTAGTCCTGTGTTTTATGTACCTCCCTGTCCTTTGGTTCCTACACCAGAGCCTGAGCTTCTTCACGTCATGCCTGCCGAGCCTGAGCTTTTTTCGGTCAAGGTTGCCCTTCCAGAGTCCTCCAAGATGGCCGCCCCGGGATTTGGATCCTCAACCTTGGAGCAGTATGTGATACCAGCAAAGATGACAGAAAATGTACACACTTTTTCTGTCCTGCGGCAATACCTCATACAGCAGTTTTAAACCAACATGACTGGGTGCGATCTGGACGCATCAGTGAAAAGTGAGATATTTTGCCAAATAAAATTATCCTGTCATAAGAATTGTGCGATAACTTTATTATTGTTGCATCTGTATCTCAGTGAGGTTTTTACGCATTGCGCTGTGGGGTGAATTTAGCGTTTTCCAAAAGTTTCTCATCCACACTGAAACTTCGAAAAACACCTGAAAACACTAGTGTGGATTGAGAGCATTTTTAAATGAAAACACTGTCTTCAATGTATCTGGATTAAAGTAGACGTAGCCTAAAACTTTGAATGTATGCTCACTTTTTGGTGGGGAGGATTATGTATATGTGATCTGTTTAATCGATATTTCCTCATTTATTTTTAATAAACCTTCCCCAGCTCCACTTGTATAGATCTGCATGGGTAATTGATATATGCTATTTGTGCAGCAGTATGTCTTACATACTCACATCAGCGTATCGCCGTATGTATTGGCAGTAGCAAGTTCCTGTACTTGCTCTGCAGCATTAATCAGCAGCAGCAGCAGTGTCGCAGATCTATTTCCATCAAGAGTAAATACATTAACATTGTCATATCCATTACCATGCTAAAAATATCCAGAGTTGTCATGATAGAAATATGGAAAACAAGTCAATGTATTTTACTTGGTACATACACTTAGTGTATCGAAACATCCCAGTTTCACAAGAGATTAAATTGTACTTGTATAACATCCTTTTGCAGCCATTGCTGGTAAACAACAAAATATATGCAGGTGTAAACGAAACACCTTGGATGTCCTCCTGAGTGAAATTATCAGGTGGTTTAAACATTTTGGATGATTGCTGTTATTTATACTGAAAGAACAATGGATGGTTTCAGCATTCCTCTGTTATTTCAACTGAATCTTTGACCAGTTAAACCAGTGTCACCCGGGTTTTGATTTTGTTTTATTGAAACCAGAAATATCCTACTCATTCAAACATGAGCTGTGTCCCAATGTGAAGGCTACATCCTTCGAAGGCTGTGGACTTCGAAGGATGCAGCCTATGCGTCCTTCGAAGGACGCACCATATAGCCTTTGTAGGATTTCCTAATTGCGCAACCAGGTGTTCCCGATTACCGGTCCTGGCACCAAGCAGCGGTACGAGAGTACAGCTGCCATCCTGATAATTCATTTTATATAATCGAGTAAACAGCTATGGAGCCAGAATTGTCTATTGTCATTTTTTTGTTTTATATTTTACTGGAGGACATGGTGAGGATGTTTCAGCCCTTGGTCTGCGTTGCCCGGTAATTTTCGGTTTAGCCTAGACCATGGTCATATAAGTTACCGGTAAACTGCTTTGCTGCGTCCCAATTCAGATGTCCTGAATTGCCGGATTACACTTTAAACTGTTCAAGTATTGGGTGTTAACTTGCGTAAATAATGTAATGAAATATGACAAGAAAACATACATTGGCACATATACACTCACCTAAAGGATTATTAGGAACACCATACTAATACTGTGTTTGACCCCCTTTCGCCTTCAGAACTGCCTCAATTCTACGTGGCATTGATTCAACAAGGTGCTGAAAGCATTCTTTAGAAATGTTGGCCCATATTGATAGGATAGCATCTTGCAGTTGTTGGAGATTTGTGGGATGCACATCCAGGGCACGAAGCTCCCGTTCCACCACATCCCAAAGATGCTCTATTGGGTTGAGATATGGTGACTGTGGGGGCCATTTAGTACAGTGAACTCCTTGTCATGTTCAAGAAACCAATTTGAAATGATTTGAGCTTTGTGACATGGTGCATTATCCTGCTGGAAGTAGCCATCAGAGGATGGATACATGGTGGCCATAAAGGGATGGGCATGTTCAGAAACAATGCTCAGGTAGGCCGTGGCATTTAAACGATGCCCAATTGGCACTAAGGGGCCTAAAGTGTGCCAAGAAATCATCCCCCACACCATTACACCACCACCAGCAGCAGCCTGCACAGTGGTAACAAGGCATGATGGATCCGTGTTCTCATTCTGTTTACACCAAATTCTGACTCTACCATCTGAATGTCTCAACAGAAATCGAGACTCATCAGACCAGGCAACATTTTTCCAGTCTTCAACTGTCCAATTTTGGTGAGCTCTTGCAAATTGTAGCCTCTTTTTCCTATTTGTAGTGGAGATGAGTGGTACCCGGTGGGGTCTTCTGCTGTTGTAGCCCATCCGCCTCAAGGTTGTGTGTGTTGTGGCTTCACAAATGCTTTACTGCATACCTCGGTTGTAACGAGTGGTTATTTCAGTCAAAGTTGCTCTTCTATCAGCTTGAATCAGTCGGCCCATTCTCCTCTGACCTCTAGCATCAACAACAAGGCATTTTCGCCCACAGGACTGCCGCACACTGGATGTTTTTCCCTTTTCACACCATTCTTTGTAAACTCTAGAAATGGTTGTGCGTGAAAATCCCAGTAACTGAGCAGATTGTGAAATACTCAGACCGGCCCGTCTGGTACTAACAACCATGCCATGCTCAAAATTGCTTAAATCACCTTTCTTTCCCATTCTGACATTCAGTTTGGAGTTCAGGAGAGTGTCTTGACTAGGACCACACCCCTAAATGCATTGAAGCAGCTGCCATGTGATTGGTTGATTAGACAATTGCATTAATGAGAAATTGAACAGGTGTACCTAATAATCCTTTAGGTGAGTGTGTGTGTGTGTGTGTGTGTGTATATATATATATATAGATGGTTCAAATGTTCACTTATATCTCACTTTGATAAGATTTTGTAGGCTAGTGTATTTTTTTTATTTTTATTAATGTACATAATTGGTAGCTTGGTTCCACCAGACTCTCGTACATTTCATTTCATTTGTACATAGAGTCTGGCACCGCTCCATTGACAAGCGTTAACTTCCTTTAGGCGGGAACTCTATTGAAGTCTAAATCTATTGGATCTGCCCAGAGTCACTCTATCTGCCTCAACCAATCGCTAACGTTTGTTCGTGACATGTATTTTCCCGAACCCCGTGGGGAGGATGGCCACCACCAAAACTAAGCAAAGATTGTTCTTGCTCCGGTTCAGCAGCGTCGCCACAACGGACCAAATGGCTTCGCTCAGATCTTTCTCCGCTGCCATTACTGTACAACTCAAAATAACGCACGAGTCGACATCTACGTCCTTGTTCTCAGCCACTCCCTCTGTTCGCTGATTGGCCCAGTAAAAAATGGATTGGAGAAGACCAAACTCTACAGCAGAATCCCAGACGTAGTACTGAAGGAAAATGAAAACTGAGCGGAAGTACGTAGGAGGGCGGAGTCAGGCTACATAAATGGACCATGGTGGATATGTTTGCAAAGGTTTTCAACCCTATTTGAATATAAAAAAAAAAAACAGATGAATATAAAGTCCAGTGCGATTGTTACTCCCGCTGGTCATCAGCAGCTGTCAGTCACAGTTGCTAGGCGACAAGAACAATCATCCGTAGGCTAGACCGGTCCGAGTGCTTCAGATGTGCCCTTTGATATGGGACACAGCTGTAGTTAGCAACAAATTGTTAATATTGTGACAATGGTCCTACATTTTGTCACTTTCATTTTCAAAATAACTAGTGGTGGAATGTAAGGAACTACATGGCTACTTCGTTAATATTCACGTACAAATGTGAAGTACTTTTTTCCCCACACAGGACAGCAAGCAACACTACAAAATGATGTTATTTTACAATATGATGCATTGTTTTACATGAAACCACAGAAAAGTATATCGTTTAAATGCATCAACCTTGAAAATATTCAGAAGTAAAATGCAACATACAGGAATGCAGTAGTAATATAAATGCAAAACCATCATAAAAGCCCTGACAAGGAGTTTTTTTCCTGCAGAATACATACCTTTACTTTTACTCTTGATACCCTAAGTACTTTAGAGTATGCAAGATAATTTTGCTTAAAGGTGCTCTAAGCGATGTCACGTGTTTTTTAGGCCAAAACATTTTTTGTCACATACAGGAAACATCTCCTCACTATCCGCTGGCTGCCTGTCCCTTGAACACACTGTAGAAAGACGCTTTCTCTGCAGACACCCCAGGCTCCACAAACGGCAACAAAAACAAACTGGGCTAACCCGCACCACGAAACATAAACTGTTCCAGCCAATAACCGACAAGAAGGATTTGGGGGTGGGGTTTGGGGTTTAGAGCGTGGATGAGGAGGAGGGAGGGTCGAGTTAGCCTCCGTTTTGTTTGACAATACTTTAAACGTCAACAAGAAGTGACGTCACCCGACATCTCTTAGAGCACCTTTAACTAAGGTTTGAAATATATGACTAGTAGTTTTTCCCCCATGCGGTATTAGTGGTTATTAAAAGTACTTTAGCATAATAGGTATCTTAATATTTATTCCATGAGTCAGCCCTGCAATCCTGTTGGTAGACAACTTAGTGGATAGTGGAAATATCCACTCAAACACTCTGGATCCCATCCCGATGATGTCCCACCAGCAGGGTCTCCATGGTGGAGCCCATCCCGGTCCAGCACCACCAGGGTCTCCCTGCTCAGCTGAATAAAAGTCTACATCATTTTTTCTTATTTTATGTAGCCTACTGTAAATTTAAAATGTTATGTTATTTTTTGGGATGTTTAAAGTATTTTGTAAATAGTTGGGAAAATTACTTTTATGTAGCCTATAACACATTATTTTCATTTACCAATTTTAATTAAAAAAAGGTATAGAAGAATGTTTCATGTAGAAATTATGACTGTCATTACAAAAATAAACAATGTCCAGAGCAATGGATTATCTTTTATTTACACACTTAAAGTTGCAGAAAAATAATGTACAGAATTTTTTTTTTCCTTTGATAAATATAAGTTAAACAAGAATGGTGACGAAGGAGTTAAGATGAAGTTTATAAGAAAGAAAAACGTGGCTTTTAACTGTTTCACTAGCTATTTAAGTAAATGAAAACAATACTTGCATTTAAATGTGAATTTGCCATCCAACGAAGGGTGCGTTTGGCGTCGTTTTTGAATCAGGGTAGCCTTCGTCGCGCCGCGATGACGCAACTGGCCTTCGAATACTGCCTTCGAAGGATGCAGAATTTAATTGGGACAGCCTTCATTGCGCAACGGTGACGCAATCGGCCTTCAAATGGTCCTTCGAAGGGTGCAGCCTTTGAATTGGGACAACCTTTGTCGCGCCGCTGTGACACAATCGGTCTTCAAATGCGCCCAATCAGCCCTCAAATACGGCCTTCGGAGGATGCAGCCTTCACATTGGGACACAGCTTAAGACTCAGGTTTTACTATCCTTGTGGGGACATTTGGTCCTCACAATGTAATATAAACCTGTACGCGCACACACACACACATACGTTGGTGCAACTACATTATGGGGACTCTCCATAGGCGTAATGGTTTTTATACTGTACAAACTGTATATTCTGTCCCCTTACACTAACCCTATCCCTAAACCTACAGGACACATTCTGATGATTTAATAAAACATTGTTTTTTTTTAAGTTTTAACACACACACTCTCACACACCCTCACACTCTTACTGAAACTGAATAGTCAAACTCAGAGCATGTCCACAAAAAAGACAACTGAAAAAGGCGGCAATTCACACATACAAATAGCCTACATGAATGGAAAAATGGTGAGGAAGTGTTTTTTTTGTGTGTGCTGGTATCTATGACAACGTCTTGTTATGAACACTCAGAGAACGTGTGTGTGATTCAGTATTTGTGTCTTTGGGAGAGTGCTGGACGGTAAAAGAAGCTGATTTAAATTCATGCATCCGAGGAAAGTGTTTGATGTCATTGATTGTATAGAAATTACAGGTCCTGAGACTTAGTGTGTGTACATGTTAGTTAGAGAGAGGGGGATGAGAAAGATCTACGTACTAATTCTGAGGTCATATCAGGCACCTGTACAAAAACAGTCGCCAATACACAAAAAACTACACAAGCACCCAGTTGATGGAGAGAAGTAGACATACATTAATCCCAAGAGAGACTTGACTGATTACAATTAAGTAGTAAAACTGGATATAATTTTATACTCAAAAGCTTAGCATAGCGATTTTGTTCACACTAATATCATGACACATAACACATAACACTTATTGTTTATGTACTATTGAAACAGTAGGCATTTTAATGTTGTAGATTGCCCCGTTTACTTGTTGTTGTTTTTTGTTGCTTGTTTAGCAATTTTTTGCATTTATAATCATTATGTCACACATGCTGTCAATTGAGCTTTGCTTGTACTGAACCTATAATAGTTTTAAGTCTCTGAAATTCTGTGATTTGAGAACTATAGACCTATATGCATGTTACATTATTCTTCTTACAAGTCAAGAAAATGCATAAAATTGCACAAATATGAACATTCTTGTATCTGAAAGTTATATGGTCATAGCTCTTTGTTGGTTTATTATTTCACAGTGGTACAGAAAGGTGCAATCCAAATTCATACTCCTAGTAGTCAACATTACTATCCGTTCGAGAACTGCAAGAGTCCACAGATTTGCCATATAGAGTTTTTATGACAATTATATTGGCTACATCAGGTCATACAAAGGATGTCAAGTCATTTTAGTGCATGCCATTTTAACATTTTGAACGGACTTGCATGTGGAAAAAGAAAGAATGGGGAAGAGATGGATTGAGTGCTAGGATGATCCTGGCAAAGAACAGAACCCTTTATGTGTATTTGTCTGTGGGTCTGTGTGTATGGTGAGTAATGATGGTGTTATGGGACGTGGCTCGGTGCAAGATCAAAAGGGCCTAACAACTGCACCTGTTCATACTAGAGCTGTTCTGTCTCCATCTCTTGCTCTTTCTTTCTTTATGTCACACTCATATAACACACTTTTTTTTTTCTGAATACCTTACCACTGCTTCTTTGTCCCTGTGTCTTCCTGTCAAAATCAGCCTCTCTTCCATATGCCCGCCTGGGCTTGTTGGAAAAAAACTAACTCTGGTTGCTGTTATCAACGTGTTTCAGAAGATGTTACTGAAGCATTTATGTTAACATATCATGCCTATCAACCCTAGCCTGTTTCTTAAGGTATTTTTCTATTTTTTAGAAAATTAGAAACCTAATATCACTCATTTTAGTGGTATTACACTAGACACCTCATTAAAAGTTATAGGTATTTAATAATGTTACAAATCACAGCAGCTTATTAAAGGTATTGTTCACTAGACCTATCCTGAAATGGAAACTCCCCTCTGATTTCTTTTTATTAATTTTTCAATTACCCCTCTAACATACATTAAATGGAGTCTTTTTAATAACTTCAGTTGATTAAAAGAAAAACAATCTCCATTCCATTTTAATCAATTACATGGACCTAATTGATTTTAAATTGATTTTACTTTCATATTTTGATATTCATCATAGTACGCTATATTTTCTAGCAGTGGATACTAGTCATTAGGACATATATTTAACAGGGCTGCACGATATTGAAGAAAAAATGCAATTTGTAATAACTTATATACTGAAATAATGCAATATTCGATATGTGATACGTTTATGCTTTAAGTGTGTAAAATCAATTTAAATTATATTTAAAAACTGACATAAACAATAATGTCACAAATCTGACAATGTCATTTTAACATCAATGTAAAAAAAATCGATTTAAATACCAACAACTCTTTGCTCAACTTGGAAATATTTAAACCTGAAAACACAACATCAAGAACATCCAAACAAAAACACCTGAAACTGGGGTGGACGATTAGTTATTTTTGTTGTTTTAATTGATCTCTGTTGTAAAAAAGAAAAAAGAAAAGGAACATTAAAAACAATATAAATACATTAAAACAAAGATACAAATTCAAGTACAATAGGGGTTCAGTGCTATGCGCTTGAACCCCTTATAAACAGTGCTAAGTTTTTTAGGTAGGTTTACAGTGCATCTATTTTAATAACATTAAAGTAAGAAACAATACAGAAACCGAGTACAGCAATGAGTTCTTTTCCGCAGCTTATTGTGCTTAATGACTCTTCTTTAACATCAAGCAAGTCACATTTAAGTAACAGTCGTGTGCCCAGTCTACTCTACTATATGTGGGAACCTAAAACTTTTTGAAGTAGCCTTTTAAAATAATTCAGCGATATGTAGGCCTACATTTGCGATATTTCAATATCAAGCGGGGCTAATACTGTCATGATTCCTGTCTTGTGTGGACTTTTGTTATTTCCTGTTCTGTGTCATGTTTTATAGTCCTTTGTAGTGTTTCTTGTTTATTAGTCTCCCCAGGTGTTTCTTATTAGCCACGCCCCCTTGTTATCTTGTTAAGTTTGTTTGCCTGTGTATTTAAGCCCTGTGTCTAGTTCAGTCTTTGTGAGTCCTGTACCCGAGTCTGTCAAGTTTTGAGTTTATTCAATAAAGTGGGCTGCACGTGGATCCTGCGTCCTCCTTTTTTTTTTTCTCTTCTCAACCACTTCATTTCAAGTACATTATATAGGCTAACTTGAAATATTTAAGGTGTCTGATGAGACAACTAGTGATGGGCAGATCGAGGCTTTGTGAAGCAATGAAACAGTCGAAGCAAATGTGCCATTTTGTTTCGAGGCTTCGAATCAATCCGAAATCCGTCTCCACGGTGACACCTAGTGGTCACTTGCAGGTGTTGATCTGAAACAACCTTTACAAAGAGCTAATAAAAAAAATGTGTTGGTTTTTTTTTTATTATTGTATTTTTGTAATATTTGAAGCTTGTAACCTGTAGTCTCTTCACATTGCATAATGTGATTTTGGTCATGAAAAATGAATATTAATAAAAATCAAGCCACAATGTCTCCCTTTCTTATAGATTTTTATTCAAAAATATTAATTTCTCTGCTGTTGAAGGACTCAGCCTACTTTTTTTTACAGATAATTTCTCCAGCCTTTGAACAAATTCTCACAAGGGACACTTGTTGCTGGCATACAAAGATTTTTTTAAGCTAGGACATACAAATGAGGAAAGATTACTGCTCTCTCTTTCCAGTAAGTTAGAGGATCATGAGTTCTGGGCAAAAACGCATTGCTGAGGTATTTTTTCACTTCCACTGTGGCATCAGCTGTAGGATTGTGTATCATCTGGGTCTCACGGATACGATTGTCAAAATGTTCCCATAAACTGTCTTGTGTTTCAACTGGTGTTGATGATGATGGGCCTGATGTTGACATTTGTGGTTCTGAATTAAAAGAAAACGGCAATTAGTAACAAATCATAAACTGACAACACATATGAAGTATAAATTTCATGAATCACATTACATAAGATAACATAGACTGAAACTCACCAGGAGTTGTGTTTGAACGCATCAGTGAAGCACACTCCAGTGTGATGTGCTTTTCAGCATCCAGGGCTTTGGCAGGATTTCCAAAAGCCACATTTTTAAACCTTGGGTCCAGCAGTGTCAGTAGCAGGCCTTGGTACAGGGGGAACACTACCATCCTCTGCACCCTGCAGAATGGCAGGATGAATGCTCCTCAAATGGCGCATCATGGATGATGTATTGTTGCAGTAGGCTAGCTGCAGATCACAATACACACATCTCACTTTATTTGGGGTTTCCAAATGGAAATGCTCCCACACCACAGATGTACGGCATCTATCTATCTATCTATCTATCTATCTATCTATCTATCTATATGTATCTGTAATATATGTATCTATCTATTAATCATATATATATATATATATATATTTCTATCAATGCATCTACTAATGTCACTATATGTACTCTGTGTGTCTTTAAGTCAATGTGTAAATGTAAATTAAATCCTAAATATAACTACACAAACCGCACTATAAATGTCACTATATCACCAAAAATCCGCTATCTCAAAACCAAACTCCTCTCACAAAAACCCACGATATGAAAATGCGTTGACAAAACTTTTATACTGTGTGATTGTGTGATTTGTTCCCGAACCGACCAATCAATCAATGAAACCCTGATTCGGCGGAGCACTCCACCTGATGAAACACTTAGACGCTTCATTTAGCCGTTGTCACGTGACATGGGTGTTTTGAATCACGCTTCGGATCAGTGTTTCGAATCATCTTTGCTTCGGGATCTCGCAAAGCTTCGGAACGTCTGTTTCGCGCCAGCCATCCTTAGAGACAACATGCACTAATACATTTGACGATTTTCCTCTCTGACAGAATCAGTATGCAATACAACAAGACTAGATCAGATTTTTATTTGTGAAATTTTAGAATAGAATCATTTAATGAGAAAATAACCAATAACCAATAACAAATCAGTAAAGGCACCAATAAACATCAACTGCTAAGTAAGATTAATAACTTTGTTTGTCAGTTTTAATTTAAGTTCTCATTCATCCATATTATCCAGGTTGTCCAAATATTATCTCGTTGCATAGCTGTTGTGGCTGCAACAGCACCGATTTATTTTGATGCATTTTTCTACCAATCCCATCTTCATTTTGAGAGACATGCTCAGTTAGGCTATATGAAAAGCAGTCTGAAGAGTAGTTAACATTGCTGATCAACAGTTTTCAACTTCATGGGCACTCTAGTGAACATTAGTCACTAAAGAAACCTGGGATGACAGAGCGAGGGAACCTACTTTTCTTCAATATTCATGACTCTCCATCAAAGAATAAAATCAGACGGTCTTGCTTTATTTTAAACAGGTGTTCAGTATCTCAGTCGCAATGGAATCACAATAGAATCCAAAATATTCAGCTCTGAAATTAATTGGGTAACTGGAAGTTGATTAAAACATCTTTCTTAGTTAATTTATGTAAATCCAATGGACTAATGATTTCAAGTTATATCAAGACTGTCATTTTGTTCTAGTGCATTTAAGTAATTGCTGTGAATGCATTGTAAATAGCTATCCAGTCCCGTTCTATTGTCTATAAAGGTCGTGATTCTACAACAAGCCTCAATTATTCCCCTAGAGAACTTTAGAAATAATTGCTGTAATTATCTTCAAATGTAATCAATTAGCATCTCTGTTGTTCTTTGTTGAAGAAGCGTTGTGCCATAAAAGGACATATGTTGCTGCTTTGTGTCTGTACATTTGTGTTTGAGCCAGCGAGAAAGAAAGATTCTATTTGAGGAAGCCTGACAAGTTCAAATCATGTATTAATTAACCCCCAAAGAAATGCAACTGACAATAAAACAGATGGACTGAAATTTTAAAAATAAAAATAATAATTTTAATAGTACATATTTTCACTTTTTCACTTACTCAGTTTGAACATGGTAAAAGCTTTTCTGCTTCTGCACCCTCCTGGCTGATAAATGAACTGCAGCCATCCTTTTAATGGTCACTTTCTAGATAATTCTATCTTCTCTGTTGATAACTAGGTATAATTTAATGTTACTTTCACCACTTTTTCATGTCTATAATTTGCATCCATTAACAGTCATCAAAAGATTAAAGAGCATTAAGGGCAATTCTTATAGCATAATAACCAGGCATATTTGTAGTTCTGCCTCAAGGCTATTGTTTGGTCAAATCCAATGATATTCATCATGTAGTCAAAATTTTACAAATTTTAATTTTTCAACATTACTTCAAAACAGTCTTTCCTTTCCTCTCCCACACACACTAATAGATTCCTAATGATTGTTTCCTTTTTCACACTAATCACTGTCTAATGCCCGTCTCATGACGAATGTTTGCTCAGCAGGACATCAAAAAAATAGACATTAATGTGGGACTCTAGTCAGTATACATCATTTAGCAGTGGTATTTATTTATAAACATAATTTAAGTGTTTGCAGTGTTTTTTTATACGTCCTCCCAAAAGCCAAATTAGATCTTATTACATATGAAAGAGTGTGTTGTGTGTGCAGTGTGCATCACATGCTGAATTTGACAACATACTGTCTCATACATTTGATGTTGATGATAGTAATAATAATTAATTACATTTTCATAGCGCTTTTCTCAACACTCAAAGTGCTTTACATATGGCAGGAGGAATCTCCTCAAACTCCTCCAATGTGCAGCATTCACCTGCATTATGTGACAGCAGCCATAGTGCGCCAGAACGCTCACAGAGAGCTATAGTCAATCAATATGCCATATGGGGATGATTAGGAGGCCATGGTGATGGAGAGAACCTAATGGGCAAGTTTGGCCAGGATGCTGGGGTTAAACCCCTACTATTTTCAAATGACATCCTGGGATTTTTTTATGACCACTCTGCAGGTAGAAATTCTATAATTCACTGTATGCAGCTTTAGTTGTTTATTTTAAAAATATATTGCAAATATACATTGTATAGGCCAACTGCACAAAATGCATTAAACTGTACACTACTGTTCCATTCCAAACACCGTCACTGCTACTAGCATCTTCGTCCTAGCGTTTGTCCCGCGCAGGTGCAGGGTCCGCTTTTTGGCAGGCAGCTCTCCATTTATTCCGGTCCGTAGTGTCCTCCGGGGCGACTTGCACGTCCTTCATATCTTGCTTGATCCGGTCCATCCATCTCATCTTTGGGTGGCCACGTGGGCAATTACCGGGTGGGCCAAGGCGCATAGCTGTCTTCGCCACTGAGTTGTCATTGCTACGTGTTACATGACCGTACCAGCGGAGACGGGCCTCAAGCATCTTCTCCGTAATCGGGGGTATTCCCATCCGCTTCCTGACGTCGATGTTCATGGCGTGATCTAGCCTTGTCAGCCCGAGTGACCAGCGGAGCATACGCATTTCCATGGCGTGTAGGAGCTGGCCATGTTTGGCAGTCGCTGGCCAACATACAGGGCTACAGGGCTTACAATGATCTTATAGATTTTGGACTTTAGGCGGATGGGCATTCGGCGATCGCATAGCACTCCCGTGACTTGGCGCCACTTTGACCAGGCGGCACTCACACGTGCGCGGACATCCGGGAGGGTGTCACCGTTCGAGGAGAGTATTGATCCAAGGTACTTGAAGTGTTGAACTTTCTTTAGATCCGTTCCGTCGATGCCAATGGTACAGTCAGTCTGAGGGCCACACTCCAGGTACTCAGTCTTTGCGAGGTTGAGTCGCAAGCCATTTGCATCCAGGCGATCTTTCCACTGCTGCCCTTGGTCTTGGAGGTCTTGCCGCTCCCTGTCGGCGAGGAACACATCATCAGCGTAAAGTGAGGACCATGGATGGGGCGTCTGGAGGTCCCGTGTCACTGTGTCCATGCATGTGATGAAAAGCAAGGGCGAAAGGACCGATCCTTGGTGGACTCCTACGTTGATGTTGAAAGGAGATGATATCCCAGTTGTGCATCGAACCACGCTCCTGACGTCTTGGTATAGGAGTTGCACCCAGCTGATGTAGGTTTCGGGTACATGGTGATGTCGGAAGGAGGCCCAGATGAGGTCATGGGGGACGCGGTCAAAAGCCTTCTCTAGGTCCAGGAAGACCATGCGGACTATCTTGTTCTTTTCCCGGTGTTTCTCCATCAGGAGGCGGGCTGCGTGGATGGCGTCTGTGGTCCCTCGTCCTTTGACGAAGCCGCATTGATTTGGACTGATTTTAATAATGCTGTGAAGGCGGCTGTCCAGGATGCGTTCAAAAATCTTCATGGAGTGGGATAGGAGTCGAATCGGGCGATAGTTTTTGCATTCAGCAACGTCCCCCTTGCCCTTCCAGATCGGTACTGTGGTGCTGATCGTCCAAACGTGCGGGACTTTGCCCTCAATAATGATCTTGTTGAATAAGGTGGAAAGGACCTCGGCTCCTCTGTGCCCCATCAACTTCCAGGCTTCAGCAAAACATTACCCAGTCCCCTTACAGGCGGCTGGAAATGTCTGTACAGCAGTCAAGGGGCCAGTTACAGAACTCGCTCACCTGCAATCAAACGCCATTTTAACAGCGACACACAGAAATCACAAATCACGTCATTTTCTGCCTGTGTCCACACTAAAGTGCGCATTCCCACATACCACTACTGTCCAAACAGTGCCGAATACTTCCCCAGCTCAAGCTAGACGCCCCATAAATGTAGATCGTGTCCCTATTGTCATGTATGCACCACTACACACAAGCACTGTTCCCACAGTCATAAACACTTCCCCGGTAAAAGTGGGAAATACTATAAAGGTAGCGCGCGTGCCTGCTGTCATGCATGCACCCCTACACACAAACACTGTATGCATGGCCAAAAACCCCCCGTCGGGGGCGGAAGGCTTTATGAAAGTGGCGCGCGTGCTTACTACAGTATATACACCCCCACCCCTAAGCGCTGCCCATACAGTTTCAAACAGTTCTCTAGCTCATGCCGCGAGCATCACAGATGTGACGCTAAGAGCGGAAAGTTTTATGAAAGTGGCGTGCGTGCCTATTACAATGTATGCACCCCCATCCGTAGGCACTGTCTATACAGCTCCAAACATTTCTCCAGCTCATGCTGTGAGCATTACGGAGATAGCGTGCGTGCCTGTAAGCTCACACGCACCCCTGCGACCAAACATATCCTCGCGCAACTTCGCCCCGGGGATTGGTTTCTATCAGTGGATTTGAAAGACGCTTACTTTCACATTCCGATAGCGCCTCATCACAGGCCATTTCTGAGATTCGCTTTCGAGGGACAGTCATACCAGTACACAGTACTACCATTCGGCCTATCATTGGCCCTCCGTACATTCATGAAATGTATGGACGCAGCACTTTCCCCCCTGAGACAGAGGGGAGTGCGAATACTGAATTACCTCGACGATTGGCTAATCCTAGCACAATCAGAGAGTCAACGACGCACAGATCTTGGATTATCAGATATCTAGAATGCCTGGGTCTGAGAATCAATTTTGCAAAGAGCGTGCTATCCCCCAGCCAGAATATCTCTTTTCTGGGAATAGTGCTAGACTCATCAGAGCGCGCGCTCGCTATTCGGCACCAAGAGCATATATATGTGTGACACCAAGAGCCTGAACCCCAAATTGTGCGAGATACCAAGTGTACTCATTTTTTTGCAAGAGCTGCTGGAGGCGGGCCGCACACCCTCCATGCTCAAAGTCTATGTGGTGGCCATAGCAGCGTCACACAATCCTGATAAAGGACGCTCATTAGGGAAAAGCGACCTAATCATTCGTTTCCTGAGAGGCGCTAGGAGGATGAACCCTCCTCGCCCCCCCTCGGTACCGATCTGGGACTCAAGAGTGCCCCGTTCGAACCTCTAATTAATTTTAGACATTTATTCATTTTTGAATGAATCTCCGTATTTATTTTTCCTTGGTGCAACATGCAATTCAATGGGTATCCCCCTCGACCACGCCCATGAGGAGGCCATGCTCCTCATAGAGTGAGCTCTGACGCCTAAGGGGCATTGAAAGCCTTTGGCTTCATAAGCCAGCGCTATAGCATCCACTATCCAGCGCGATATTCTTTGCTTTGAAACAGCGAGACCTTTAGTGCGGCCGTCAAAACATACGAATAATTGTTCCGTCTGTCTGAACGGGGCAGAATGTTCCAAGTATACTCTGAGCGCCCTGACCGGGCAGAGTAAAGTAGCGTCGCTTTCGTCTGCTTGAGTTCGAACGGGGCCAGGTCCCAGATCGGTACCGAGGGGGGGCGAGGAGGGTTCATCCTCCTAGCGCCTCTCAGGAAACTAATGATTAGGTCGCTTTTCCCTAATGAGCGTCCTTTATCAGGATTGTGTGACGCCGCTATGGCCGCGACATAGACTTTGAGCGTGGAGGGTGTGCGGCCCACCTCCAGCAGCTCTTGCAAAAAAACGAGTACACTTGGTATCTCGCACGATTTGGGGTTCAGGCTCTTGGTGTCACACCAGTCACTGAACACTTTCCACTTTTGGGCATATAAGCGCCTTGTAGAGGGCGCTCGCGCCTCAGTGATAGTTCTCAACACTCCGCTGGGGAGGTTCTCAGGAACCCGTTGAGGGGCCATGCATGGAGGGCCCACAGATTGGGGCGGGGATGAAGAATCATCCCGTTGGCCTGCCTGAGGAGGTCCAGCCTAAACGGAATCGGCCATGGGGCAGATTGCATCATCGGTATCAGTTCTGGAAACCACGTCTGGTTCTTCCAGAGTGGGGCTACCAGAAGCACTGCACATGTCACCTCCCTGATCCGACTGATGACCTGAGGTAGCATCGCGATCGGGGGAAAAGCATATAAAGGGCGGTTCAGCCAGACTTGGGCGAGCGCGTCCGTGCTCTTTGAGAAGAAAAGAGAGCAGTGCGCATTTTCCCTGGAGGCGAAGAGGTCGACCTCTGCCTCGCCAAAGGTTCGCCATAACCACTGAACCGTCAGGGGGTGGAGAGACCATTCTCCTGGGAGAACTTTGTCTCTGGACAGCATGTCTGCTCCCTGGTTCAGGACGCCTGGCACATGTGCTGCTCTCAGCGAGCCTAGGTTGTGCTGTGACCATAAGATGAGCTCCCTGGCCATAGAGTGCAGGGAGCTCGACCTGAGTCCACCCTGGCGATTTATATACGATACTACCGTCATGTTGTCCGTTCGGACCAGGACGTGTTCGTTTTTTAGGTACGGAAGCAGGGCTCTGAGAGCCAAGGCGACCGCTTTCATTTCCAGACAGTTTATATGTATATATGCTTTTCCGGGTTTGACCAAAAGCCGGAGACAGGCCTGCCCTCGTAAAGGGCCCCCCATCCTGTTTTGGAGGCATCTGTCGTGATCATTTTTCTCCGTGTGTTCACGTCCAGACTCACGCAGGTTTGATACCAGTCGACGGCTTTCCAGGGCGTCAGGGCTTTTATACAGCCGTGATTCGCTATGATTAAAAAGTGGCCCGAGCGCCACGCATGAGTGGGGACACGGCTCTTGAGCCATCGATGGAGAGGACGCATGTGCAACAATCCTGGCTGGAGTACAGCTGATGCCGAGGCCATGAGACCGAGCATCCTTTGAAATTGTTTGACGGGGGTGCGCGCGCCCGCTCTGAACGATGTTGCAAGGCGCCGAATAGCGAGCACGCGCTCTGATGAGAGGCGCGCCGTCATCCGCACTGAGTCTAGCACTATTCCCAGAAAAGAGATATTCTGGCTGGGGGATAGCACGCTCTTTGCAAAATTGATTCTCAGACCCAGGCATTCTAGATGTCTGATAATCCAAGATCTGTGCTTCGTTAACTGACTCTCCGATTATGCTAGGATTAGCCAATCATCGAGGTAATTCAGTATTCGCACTCCCCGCTGTCTCAGGGGGGAAAGTGCTGCGTCCATACATTTTGTGAACGTACAGGGGGCCAATGATAGGCCGAATGGTAGTACTGTGTACTGGTATGACTGTCCCGCGAATCTCAGAAATGGCCTGTGATGAGGCGCTATCAGAATGTGAAAGTAAGCGTCTTTCAAATCCACTGATAGAAACCAATCCCCGGGGCGAACTTGCGCGAGGATATGTTTGGTCGTTAACATTCTGAACGAGCGAATAAGCTTTGTTCAGATGTCTGAGATCTAGGATGGGGCGGAGGCCACCATCCTTTTTCGGGACGAGAAAATAGCGGCTGTAAAAACCCGCCTAGCTCATAGAGGTAGGAACAGTTTCTATAGCGCCCTTCTCTATCAGTTTGAGCACTTCGGTGTGTAGAACATGTGAAACATCTTTCCTCACTTTCGTCTCGACCACCGCTGTAAAGCGGGTGGTCTGCGAGCGAATTGAAACGAGTAACCGTGTTTTATTATGTTCAAAACCCATTTCGGCATGTCAGGGATTTTTTCCCAAGCCTTTGCTCACACAG
Organism: Meda fulgida; assembly: GCA_030578275.1. Taxonomy (NCBI): domain Eukaryota; kingdom Metazoa; phylum Chordata; class Actinopteri; order Cypriniformes; family Leuciscidae; genus Meda; species Meda fulgida. The sequence continues at coordinate 28,355,569 of CM060622.1, forward strand.
ATATGGGCTGAATACTGGCTGGGGGCATGTCGCAGTGACGTATGAGCCCCGCCGGCGAATTGCCTTGTGCTAATACTGAGTTTACAGCTCTCAGAGGCGCGGGCGCGCGCTGAGCAGCTTTGTTGAGTGCCGAGCGCAGGGGTGCGTGTTAGATTACAGGCACGCGCGCTATCTCCGTAATGCTCACAGCATGAGCTGGAGAAATGTTTGAAGCTGTATAGACAGTGCTTACGGGTGGGGGTGCATACATTGTAATAGGCACGCGCGCCACTTTCATAAAACTTGTTTTTGGGCTCGCGCGTCGCATCTGTGATGCTCGCGGCATGAGCTGTTTGAAACTGTATGGTGCATATACTGTAGTAGGCACGCGCGCCACTTTCATAAAGCCTTTCATAAAGGGGGGGGGGGGGGGGGGGGGGGGTTGGCCATGCATACAGTGTTTGTGTGTAGGGGTGCATGCCTGACAGCAGGCATGCGCGCTTCCTCTATAGTATTTCCCGCTTTTACCGGGGAAGTGTTTATAACTGTGGGAACAGTGCTTGTGTGTAGTGATGCATACATGACAATAGGCACACGATCTACATTTATGGGGCGTCCAGCTTGAGCTGGGGAAGTATTCGGCACTGTTTGGACAGTAGTGGCATGTGGGAATGCGCACTAGTGTGGACACGTGACCCCTTAGTGACAAAATGACTCTTTTTGTGATTTCTGTGTGTCGCCGTTAAAACGGCGTTTGATTGCAGGTGAGTGAGTTCTGTGACTGGCCCATTGACTGCTGTACAGACATTTCCAGGCTTTTGAGAGACACGCACTCTCTTTTTCTTCCTATGGCAAGGAAAACTTATGAGGCTCCGGGTTGCGCGACCGGCGAGAGATGAGGTAGATCGGCAGGGCTTCGAGGGATGAGAAGCTTTGGCTTTCCATCCAGCGGTGGAGGGTGGGCAGAGATGGTTGGCCACAGCCTCCTCGAGGGACGGGGTTCCCTCGTAGCCTCTTTCTCTCACGCCGTCCACCGAGGAGAGCGAGGAAGAGAAGCAGCTTCAGGCGAGCAGACTTGCGGGGCTTTCCATGACTTTGTGAGTTCGTCGTGAACTTTGGGGAAGAAAGGGGGGGGGGTGTCTGTCGAGGGGCCTGCTCATTGGTCGCGCGTTCAGAGCCGCTCCGTCATTGGTTCGAGCAAGTTGCCGCAGCACAGCCAATGACCGAGCTGCCTCACTCATTGCTGTCTGCTGTGCATCTGCAATGCGTTTTACATAAAGACTTCAATATTTCTCAAGAAACGGAGTTTTCCCATAGCGTAAGCTACTTACGCAAAAGGAGAGACCTCTCGAAAGGGAACCCGAGATAACCCATCTGCTTGGGAAAGCAGCACACTACCTGTTATTGACAGATCACGCTTTATTACTTGCAATCTTACAGATAACAGAGGGTCAGACTAAATAACCAAGATAAACTTGGCTCTCCTAATAACAAGAAAAAAAGAAAAGACAGGGATACAATTCATAGATGAATGCAGGATAACAAAGAGTCTTAAAACTTGCCATAAACATCTTCTAACAGCAGCAAACATTATATTTCTTGTTGTTGTATAACAAAACTGAAGTCAGAAAATAATTTAATATCAGGTTAAAAGTGACATGTTCTGTTGTTGTGCTCATTTGTTGGAAGAAAAGTCAGCTTTTTGCATTTTTGTTTTGTTATTGTTGTTGACAGAATGATGACAGAAATAACATTCCACTAGAACATTTTAGAACAAATATGAAATATTAACCAGAGTTTGTGGGAGGTGGCACACGCGCGCACACACACACACACACACACACACACACACACACACACACCACACCACACACACACACACACACACACACACACACACACACACACACACACACACACACACACACACACACACACACACACACACACACCAAGGCTCAATAGTCTATATTTACTGCACAAGACAGATAACAGTATTATTAAAGCAGCAAAGGTATAAACTGTGTACTCTATGCACTTTTTAAGGCACTATAAACACACCTTACTTTTTTATGAATGAACATTGCCAGGGTCTGTCACACACCCACACGTTGCTGTTTCATGATTGGTTGGTTTAACCACAAGGTGCTCTGGCATGTCAGCGGGTTGGCTAACAATACTGAGCCCATACTTTACGTTGTTTTTCAAAACCTTTGTACTTTAGCAAGAAAATCAGATCATCTAGCACAGACTGACTAATTATACTATAATTATAGTACATTTGCTGTATTTCTAAATGTGCTCTTATGTGTTATTGTTGCTAGAATATTTTTTCTCCAATTAACTTGCAAATGATGCTAAGCATTCTCCAACAGCAACAATGGTTATTCAAATAATGAGCTGTTCACATTAGCAATTTAAATCTTATTTTTCTTTTGTGTTGTTGTCTTGTTTTGTTCGGAAGGCATAGAAGAGTGTTGATTCTAGAGGACCCAACAAAGGTGGTTGAGGAGATTCCCCCCTTCCATATGTGAAGCGCTTTGAGTATCAAAAAAAACAACATATAGGCTATATATGTTTCTCAGTAAAAGCCTTCCAGCTGCATCCAATGATAAATCAATGGAAACAACTGAAGGTTTAATTCTTAAAATGGTAAGGTGAAGTCAAAAACTAAGTCCAACAGCAAATGAGGATGAGCTCTGTATTTACGTCTAAAAGGAGGGAAAAAATATATGTAAGCAAAATGCAACACATCAACAAGCATTCACCCTGCAGTGTATTGGCAGAAATTCTGTGAAAGAGGATAAAATTGGCCCTTGAGCTTAATCCTGTGTCTCAAAGGATGGATTAGAACATTTCAACCACATACAGTAACTTCATGTTGTGTCAGGGGAGGCCATAAGGATGTCTCGCCTGATGAGTCAATTTAAAGCAGCCACTTTAACATTTTCATTATTTTGAATATGCTACTATTCCACCCAGACTTGCTTAATCTCTGCCACGCTTCATCTGGGATTCATTTGATCTGTCATAACATCCTGCTGCTGAAGCGTCTAGAGAGACTGCATGGGGATGGCAGGGATGAATATAAAAGATCTTTTTCTTTTGCTTTTTTGCATGAATAAAGAGAAATAATGAGACAAACGTGAGTCATTTATTGCAAATGTGTTTGTATATATACAAATACAAAAAATATACAGTGCTTTGCAAAAATGTTCCTTTATGTAAATATTTTAATCTAAATAAATTTTTGACATGCTCTTTAGTGCTTACTTTCATTGCAAGTAATTCGATTTGTAACATAAATAATGATCCATTATTTAATGGAGAGAAAAAAAGAAAACTGTCATCATTTACTCACCCTCATGTCGTTCCAAACCTATGCATTTCTTTTCTAGAACACAAAATGCGATAGGATCCACCTACAATTGTTCACAAAAGAAGATATTTTGAAGAATGTTGAAAATCAAACTGTTTCGGTTCCCATTGACTTCCATTGTGTTTTTTTGGTTACCAACATTCTTCAAAAGCATCCTTTGTGTTCCATAGAAGACAGTCAGTCATGCAGGTTTGGAACAAAATGAGGATGAGTAAATGATGACATAATTTTCAGTTTTGGGTGAACTATCTTTTAAATGGTGTCCAGATGGTGTAATATTTGAATGATTATGGATAATGATTAATTTTTTAACATAACATGAAATAAAATATTATTATTTTTGTGTCCAAATCCTTACATTAATTGAGTGCCCTCACTTTCATTTTATACACTCACATTTCTACCAGCCATTTCAAGGGTTCTATTTTCCATGATTTCTCTTTATTAAGTTCCATCTCCTTCAGCTCTAACAGATCAATGCAAGTAAAGACATTTTTTTTTTACCTTTGGTTCCGCCACTTTTCTTACATAGTCAAAATTACATTTTGAATGATGTCTGTTCATTGCTCAGCTGAATTGATTGCAAACATTTGTGGAAAAGAAGAAAAATAAAATATTTGTATACAGTGCTGCAGTGTGATAACTGTATGAAATCATGTGCACGTGGTGTTGAAGGATGAGAAGAGCCTCACCGGGACCTCAGTAATATGAGGAAGGATGGCCGTTGGGAGTTTCCTTTCTGCCTCATGCTTCTGTACCACCCACTCCCCCTTCCCGACATTATCTCTCTCCCACACATTGCCACACAGATGTTTTGCCACAAAGCACTGCCGAGTTTAAGTCACTATAGGGCAGAACTTCCACATTGCATATTGTCCTCTCAACTGAACAAAAATTAAATCAAGCCTGCAAAAATCTGTATGCATGAGCTTCCTGTTCATTACAGCACTGAATGCAGTCTGCAGTTCATGAGGCTAAACTGGAACCTGAAACTTCTAGAGGACAGAAACGTATGAAAATGTATTCTAGAAACGATTAGAGATTATTTTGTGTAGCCTGCACTAACCTGGGTCCCATCATGTCTCAAAACTGATTGATTCTTGACTGAGGAAATAGTGACTGAACTTATTGTGCCCAAAACAATGAAAGATCGAAAGATAGTTTTGTTTGTGTTTACAGATTTCAGCTCTTTGATTTCATCCTAATAGTGTACTAACTGTGTGTACTGACATTAAAAAATGTGAAACCCCGATGTATATAGGAAAACGTATTCAAAGGTGTACAGTGAATTTGCATTCAAGCTGAAATACCATTCTAATTCATCTACATTATTATTTAATCATCATTAACTTTAAAAGTAATAGAATGAAATAAATTTTGAGCAGATATATATATATATATATATATATATATATATATATATATATATATATATATATATCCTTTGCGCACTTAAAATAAAGGAAATGACAAATTTACTTATTTTTAGTCAGAATGCGTCTTTCCCGAGTGAGGGTAAATGAGAATGAGAACACTAAATCTCTGATATCTCAGAATAACAACAGTCACTAAATATTTAATTACAAAATATATATAAAAAATTAAAAAAGAACTATTGATCACTAGTTATTGCTTTTCTCTGGTGCTTGCCTGAGGATTTAAACAGAAGTGTCAACACATAGAAAAACAATCTGAAGATGAAAGATGATTAAGTTCAGCCAGAAGCTAAAGTGCATTCACATTCCAAAGCTGTGAGTTTTGGTACTTTCACGCGGATAATGTGAAGTAAGCTCACAATGGATTTCTGTTAATCTCCATTCTCCAAGCTCTACAAAACAATTGCTTATTTTCCACTCCTGGGCATTACAAATAGATCTAAGATTGTTTGTATGCTTTGTCATAAATTTGTTGCATAAATATGCGCCAGCCCCTATAGAGAAAGGCTTCCCCATGCAGCCTATACTCTTGGTTCCTCCCAAGGTTCTTCCTCATCTACTTAAGTTCTTACAGTTTTTCAACTGCTGCTTATGCCCGTGGCACTATTCTTCGTAAAGCTGCTTTGGAACAATATTTAGGCTATGTATTGTGCAAAGCGCAAGACAAATAAATCTAATTGAACTGAACATTGAAATGGATCCGGCAGTTAATGGGGCTTACTTGCTAAATGAATAGATCTTTAGCACCAGCCATTAAAGCACTTGAGACATGTTTCTGGGGGAAGGACAGACATAGGCCTACTGTTTGAGCTTGAATAACAAGGGAGACACATCTGAAATGCAGACACAACAGCAATGCTAACCACGTCAGTAACGTCAGCTAGGCTACATGTTGTTTGGTGAAAGCGTAGTATATGACCATGTTAGCAAAGATATGCAATAACATGTCCTCGCATGAACGATAAGCCACATTGAGAATTTAGTTGTTTACGGTCGCTCGTGACAAAGGGCAAACATCTGACCCATCTATCTAGTGAGTAGGCTAGTGGTTCGACTCGGTGAGAGTTTGAACTCTACTCTGTTCTGAATCAATAAATGTACAATGTGTATACAAGCTTATTTGTGGGGGAACAGCCCACTGAGCATCATGACCCGATTCCCTCCTTTCAGTCTCATGGCCACAGTCCAACACACGCATCACGTCCTGCACGCTATCACACACCCTTGTCATCTCACGCGCTCGCAGGGCCTGTTTGTGCATAAGAAGTGTTCAGATTCACATAATGCTTTCTTGTCACTCTGCAAAAAAGATTAGCCTGTAAAACTTCATTTCCCCAACAGGCAGTTTTGTTTTAGCTCAAACAGGTGATTATGACGAAATTGGTGATGGAAAAAAAATGAAATGGGAGGGAAAATAATAATTCAATGCTTTTGCGTTCCTCGCAAATGTTTTTCGTTACATTGCGTTTGCTTCCAGAAACTTGTTTTTTTACAAGCAAACTCAAAGTTTCTCGGGGTAACGCAAAACATTTGTGAGAAAAAGCTAAAACATTGACTTAGGCCTATTATTTTCCCTCCCGTCTAATTTTTTCTTCACCATGTCCCTTTATAGGGGGTCTGTAGGCTACACTGCTTAAAACAAAAAAAACAAAAAAAACAAGAAAATCTCGAATCAGTTCTGTAGACTATTGTTCAGTGAAAAGGATTTGGTCAAGTAAGATCAAAACCATTTAGCAATCCAGAAGTTTAAAACTTTGCATGACTCTTTGTCATCATCACGTCAGTACACACACACACACACACACACACACACACACACACACAAGAACAGCTGACGGGACGTGAACATCAACAACGCGTGTCCGTGAGAGGTAGGTGGCGCACGCACGCGCACACACACACACACACACACACACACACACACACACACACACACACACACACACACACACACGCACACAAGAACAGCTGACGGGACGTGAACATCAACAACGCGTGTTCGTGAGAGGTAGGTGGCGTGCGTTCGCGTCATATGGCCCGCCATTCTCTGATTGGCCAGCGCGACTCACCAGACATGACCGCTCTTGTTTTCTGCAGAGGAAGCGCGCGTGCGGCAGTATTGTACTGTGGAATGAAAAAAGGCAGCAGCGTTTCGTGAAGAGATGACCAAACAACACATCTGAAACCATATTTTGTTTGCGCCGCGTTTTGCAAAATAGTTTTAAAAGGCACAGTCGCGTTACAGACGAAGATACTGCCTAAGGATCAAGGTGGGTTTTCATATACTTCCACTAGACTCACTTAGAACCTTTTGTCTTTAAGATGATAAGTATTTGTAGCGCAACAGCTTTGCTTTTAACATTATTACAACGTTTATTTGAGCGTTTTTTCTCATGCATAACGTTTTTTATTCTCACAGTGCCAATGCCAAGACTAGAGGAACACTGTTGGACCTGCTCCTGTTCAACCAGTGTAAAGTCGAAGGATCTGTCAAGCGCCAGCTGGATTGTTTGTAAAACGGGTGAAATGATGTCCATCATAACCTCAGTGCTGAGCCACGCATACGGCTCTCTGCACAGCCTCCAGTCTGCTAATTTAATTCGACGGGGGCTTGTATTGTTTATCGTTGGAGTAGTTCTCGCCTTGGTGTTAAACTTGCTACAGATCCAGAGAAACGTTACATTGTTCCCAGAAGAAGTGCTGGAAACGCTGTTTTCTTCCGCCTGGTGGATCCCCCTCTGCTGCGGCACAGCTGCTGGTAAGTCAGTAACGAAAGGGCTCGAATACACTGTTTTGTATGTGTCGATAAGACAAACACTATCTGCTTGCTGTGGGGCTTTTGATATCGTGTTTACATTACGTAAGAGTCCCTTGACTAGTGGTTGAGAGCAGTTTTGTTGACATTGGGCTTTGTCGCTATCGATAAGTACTGCCCTGGAAACAGCCGGGCATTCGGGTTCATTCTTGGGGTGCCGCTTTTTCATTGGCTGCGCTCAGAACGGGTGAGCTGCGAGGGAGGCACGCCATTGGCGGGAACGCCGAACATGCCACTTAGCCGAGAAGAGAAACACGGAAGTCGTGTGCAACATAAATTAAAGAAACTCCGCCTCCTGCATTCCTCACAGTCCACATAGTGGTGATGTGGACACATACACAGTCTACATCCTTTTCACTTCAGTAGTACTTTTTGTAAACTTAGACTTAATGTGACTCAATGTATGTCTAAAACTAATGTTGTATATTTATTAAACATTTGGTCAAACAAATTTAATTTGAACACAATTAACTTTAAAATTAGATTCAGACATCAAATGTGTTTTTTTTTCTCTTCCTCACATTGTTTGAGAATTAGAGTTATTTAAAGTACTATGTTTTCTCTTTCCACAGCTGTGGTTGGTCTGTTGTACCCCTGTTTGGATCGCCATCTCGGAGAGCCACACAAGTTTAAACGGGAGTGGGCAAGTGTGATGCGCTGCATTGCTGTTTTTGTGGGCATCAATCACGCCAGTGCTGTATCCTTACCAGTGCCACTCATGAAATTGTGGAAAATGAAAACTTTTAAACTGTTTTTGAGATTTGTGTTTTAAGGCTGGAATATACCACACCACTTTTAAAATCTGATTTTGAAACCGGTTTTAAAACACTCTGCATCATACACCTGCTGACATTATATATTGTTAATGAGGAAAAACCTGGCATCATACACTAAACAATTGATGATCACACACCAGACTTGCAAGTTTCGTTTCATTCTGAACACAACAAATCTAGGCAAAAGTGGTGTACTGTATTCCAGTCTTTAATCAAAAAGATATGTATTATTACTGTACTTACAAACCAATATAACAGATTTCTTCAAATACCAGCGAGCACTTTAATTAACATCACATGAAGTCTCAAACATTTGTTAACATTTATCCAAGGAAAGTGCTCAACTAGAACTAACTAATTATTTCCTTAAGTCAAAGTACCTCACAGAAACTGGACTTTGCCAATAATGTGCAGCTTTCATTAACTCTGGCAGCCCTGTCTCTGGGCCTGTGGTGGACGTTTGACCGTTCCAGGAGTGGCTTTGGTTTAGGGCTGACCACTGCTCTTCTAGCCACTCTCATTGCTCAGCTGCTGGTCTACAATGGCATCTACCAGTAAGTTATGACTGATACACATGCTGTGGAAAACATTGTGTCATCTATTACGAAGTAATGGCTGAGTTACAGACTCGCTTCCATATTTAGATCTGCAGTTGTAGAATATGTTCAGTCATCAGAGTAAAAGTCTCTTTAAGTGTTTTGGTCTGAATGTCATTTAACAGTTGTTAAAGGTTTTTAGCTAGTTGTTTCAGAGCTTTATTCGTTGTTTCTCAGGTATACGTCTCCAGACTTCTTGTATGTACGTTCATGGCTGCCTTGTATATTCTTCTCTGGTGGAGTGACAGTAGGAAATATCGGCCGACAGCTAGCTATGGTGAGAAAGAAGAAACACTTTTTTCCCTGTTTTTCATATTCCATGAAATCATTCCTGTACAATAACTCTGTTAAATTACTCAAGTATTGTCTTTAGAGTCCCGGAGTGCTTTGCTTTTGGCTAGTGCTTCAGAAATGAAACTTAAAATGGGGCACACCCACATAAGCAAAAGTGAAACTGTATCCTGGAATGGTTCAGCTATTCACAGCATTCAGTGTAAATGCTTAGTTCTTGAATGATTTAGGAACCAAACCAGACTCAGACCCAGGTTATTACACACAACAATTTCAATGTTTACAATTTAGCATACAACCTTAAGCATTATTCAGACAGGATTAGTTTTGTAAACAAAGTTTGAGATAGTCATTAACAAAAGACGTCTGTGATTTCACAAACTGATTCAGACGTAGTTGGGGTTCAAGTTTTTCATTTATAAGAGGCAGCACAATGACAAACTTTAGCTTTGGTTACTGTATTTGATGAAGGTCAGAACTTTATCCGAATGGGATTTCTTCGTGGACCCATGAGTTAGCTGAAAAGTGGTTGGCAGTTTTCCTTGTAACTTATATAGATGTTGTGTTAAAGAACCCCAAAAAATGTTTGGTTTGAAAATGTACCTGATCTCAGATTTAGACTACTTCATTCTCTTACAACACTCCTAAATTAATTAGCAATGTGTAAGGTTAAATGTGTAAAAATTAGGGCTGTCAATTAAACGCGTTATTAACGGCGTTAACGCAAACCCATTTTAACGGCGTCAATTTTTTTATCGCGAGATTAACGTTCTTTTTGGCCTAGCAAACTTTGTAGTTTTTTTTTTACATGCTTTTGCAACAGGATGCGGCATGCGCGGCGCTGCGCTATGAAACCCATTCATTTCAATCATGATTTCAATGGCTTAAGTTGCGCCGCGCGAGGACGTTTTGTTGCTTTGTCAACCAAAGCGCAAGCGCAGTGGCGCGCACGCCACGGTCAAAGTTCGAAATAGTTCAACTTTTGACGCTGCGCATTCTTCGTCCTGTCTGAAAGTTAAACTACAACACCACACCGGATCTAGCTAGACCGAAAACAACAGGCATGCGCACACACTTGTTTGGGCTTGCGATCCGGCCAAGGAGAAGTAGGCTGCGTTAACGTTACGTTTTGAGTGGATGACGAGCGCGAGACGCCGAAATGGATGGCAATAAGATTCTGAATGGAAAGTTTACTTTTAAAAAGTTGCCAAATGGTTCCATTGACAAGACCAAAGTGATCTGTGTGTTTTGTCGTTGTGAACTGAGCTATCATCGCAGCACGTCCAGTCTGAAATATCACTTGATGGCCACACACACACACAGCTGACGCGAATTCTCCGCCCCCTCGTCAATATCAGGACCTCGTCAGTATTTCTTTAACCCTTTTATTGATGGACAGCGTTACATCGTGTGAGAGATTATTTGCTCCAAGTGAGAATGTTAGTGTGAAATTGAACAGTATATGCCAAAGTTGTTTTCAATAAAAAAAAAAAACATTTGCACAAAGCAAGCCGATCCACTTTTCCATGTTGATAAGAGCATTAAAATAAGAAAAAAAAAATTATGGGACAAAAAGAAATCAAGAGATATTTCGAATAAATAAAAATGTGCGATTATTTGCGATTAATCGCGAGTTAACTATGACATTAATGCGATTAATCGCGATTAAATATTTTAATCGTTTGACAGCACTAGTAAAAATCTATCAAGTACATTCCTTTAGAGTGATCAGTTTACGTTTCCAGTGCTGTTGACACCTTCACCATCTCGTGCCTGGGCTGAAATGTAATGCGTGGACATCTTAATTAGTTGCTGATTGTAGTCTGAGACATGTTTGTGCCATCCCATCCAAGCCTTCTCAGTCAGCTGTGCCTCTTTGTCTTGCTGACATAACCTCATTCTTTCTCAATAAGGGCGTGAAAGCAGATTACGCTCCTTGTTTTTCATGCTAATGGTCAAAGTGCTTTACTGGCTCCAAGTGGTGCATTCTACATGTTGTTACTTGGTGTTTTTTTGTTTTCGAGTTGGCACCAGCTGATTTTGCTTGACCAATTGGGATTAGTGCTCTGCTAGTATTTTTCTAAACTTTCTTTATGAAATGGCCAGTTGAGAGATTCAATGGACTTCCCATACTATATGTGGGCTACCTGAATATACTAAACCAGAACCTCGAATCTCTATTTGGAAACGATGTCTTCAACTGTCTATTTCTAAATATAACTCTTAGCAATTAAAATTTGTATGTATTAGTACTAACAGACAACTGAAACATTTGTGAAGATTTGAAGTAAAACATTGATTACCATTAAACTTTTTTTTTTAATCATTATGTTTGTCACCATTTCTGAACAAGCTTCTGATTAGCAAATATACACAACAAGCTTACATTTTATCTCGAGATTTTCTTTTACTTGAAAACATTAAACTGTATACAAAAATATACAAAACAAAAGCATTGAAGCAGAGCGAACGGGAAAAAACGCTAATAATGCTGACTGCGCCAGTTATCGTGCAGAAAATACATATACACTCGAGTCGGCATATTGTTATCATATTTGTTTCACGTGTTCATGTTGAGGAAAAAAAGAATATCCACATGTTAGGCTGGCTCCTCAGTCTGATGAGGCCGGGTGCAGAGAAAATGCGTTTCGTCGACAGATGTTGCATATTTACGGTGTGCTAAGCAAAGTTTCTTACAGCGCGTGTTCTGTTTTTAAACCGGTCTCCCTCGACGAGACCTTTAGGGAAGGATATGTCTCGATCATTTCGCTATCAGATAAGTTCTCGGATCACTCGGGTTACAGCTGCGCTTAGGCCTACCTGTCGTGAATGCACTGTTTCCTCATTCGACTGGTGTTTGGATTTCATGTAATTTTATGGTGTTGATATGTATGATATGTTTCACCCGACAATATGTTTCCACACGACATGTTAATCCATAGTAATCATTTTGATCACGGTAAGTCCAAACTTCGTTGCCCCGAGACAGACAACGCATTCTGTGATCAAATACATTCAACTTGTTTAGACGCTCCAGAGTGCCACCCAGTGCATTTAGTAATAACTGCGAGTTTTAGTTTGCATGCTTAGGACTTCACTGCATTTACGGCCAGCAAAGCAACATGTTGCAAAATTCAAATAGTATTTCTATTTTTCAAATAATAATTACAGATCAAATATTTGTGCACACCCCTAGTTTGGATGTTTAAATATAGCAATCTTTAGTTTTCGTCGAGATAGAGGCTAGCCAGCTTATTGGGAGGGTAGCCAGCTGCCCATGATTGAGGCTTGTGAGAGAGTGTTAACCTATGAGAGGCTATCATATTTTACAGGACTCCCCCATCCACACAAGCCTAGTATAATTTTTGTTTGTCATATATAGTGCATACTAATTATAGTAACAATTTTCAGGGGCCAAGTGGGCTTTAACTGGACCAGGTTCAGCTTTGTGAAACCAATTTTGAATTGCTTAACTAACTTCCAATACTTAACTATATTAATTCAATTGCTGCATGTATTGCACTCTAGTACAGTTTATACCCTATATTCTATGGGAATTAGGGACATAATGCAAATCAAGCTGTCTTATTTGGTAATGCAAACACTGTATTTTCTTTACTATGGACTGTCTGTTTTTCCACAGGGTTCGACTGAGAAGCCTCATAATGACTAGGCGGGTGTCAGAGGTCATGAAATGAGCTCCGAGGAGTGCCAAAAAAGAGGGCGTGCAAACTGAGACTATATTGGGTGTCCCTGGTTTCTGTCCAAGCGTAACTTCTGCTCTTAATTTTGCTCCTCTTCATAATGATACAAGAAAACAAAAGAGCGGGTTGGTCTAAGATGGCCCGGTGTGCCATGAACAGCACTTTCGAACACCCCTGGCATTCATTACTACCATCAGCGTCGTCATTGTTACAGTTCCTTGCAGTAGTGTTACTGGTAACATCAGTCTCCTTATTACCAGGTTGCTGGACTGCCAACATAGGACTGTACAAAATCATAGCTTGGTGAAACTTTGTGTATACAAATGAGTGTGTGTGCTGGTCCTATGTCTAAGACTAGGGGGAAAAAGGTGGTGTGGAAGTGCATTTTGTGTGTGTGTGTGTTTTACTTTGTGCTGGAGAACCGAAAGAGAAATCAAAGGGAAAAAAATTCAAGACTGTGCAAAATAGCCAAAGAGGTCTGTGTACTGTCTATATAGGATTTGTTGTAGTTTAATTTTTGGGAAAAAACCTGCAGCATTGTGAGACTTCCATATAGACGGACTGCCTTGAGTGTTATTATGAGTACCAGAGAGGTTTGATTAGCCATCACATTTGTGCTGGCTGGTTAGTGTAGTATATTGACTGAATTTATCATATTTTTGTCATACTTTGTTGCTAACGCAGACCAAAAGTAAAACTAGAAAAATTAGTTATCGAGAAATGAAGTGGCACCTTGAAATAAAAGTCAAGCATAAGTTAAAACGTCAAGGATGCCTATTTGTATTCATGTAAACTCATAGAATCATTTGAAATGGTGTAATGAAGTCTATTTAAAGGTTTCTAAAGGTTGGAAGGCCTCAAAGGTTTGCAATCTGTGATTGCCTTTGTATTATAGAATTAAGTGCTTTTGTCACTTGTTCTCCAGTACAGTCATTTTTCTTTTTCTTTGTACTTCAATTATTGTGTATTGCTTATCACCTATAGCAGCTTCTATAGCTAATATGAGAGGTATCACCGGGCTAGTGTGTAGGTTTGGGGATCTCAGCAAATTAAGTGCAATCAGTTTCTTTGAGCCTGGTATTCTTTCGTATTTATTACTTTTTACAATGCTAAGGTACCCCAGACGACTCGTATGCAGTATAGCAACAAACCAGCAATAAATAAATTGTTCTTGCGTATATGTGAAGGTGTAGTATGACCGCAAACTCATTCTTAAAAGAAGTCACGCACAAAAGATAATCTTGCAAATGATACCAATGACCATTCCCACTGTTCTGAAAAGAAAAAACATCATGTTTTTCTTTGTCTTTACTAGCAGTAGTAAGTTGGAGAAAAATCATTTAAAGCAAAATGCTGGGTGCTGTATTTTGGGAATGTTAGAAGAACACGAGGGAAATGTTTTAAAACCATGATAAACGTTGCTCTCAGGAGTAACAGGCTCTGTCTGAACCTCTCTGCTTCAGGGAATGAGAGATGTAAAACTGAATGAAAGCTTTATTTAAAGGGGAGAGAGAAATGCAATTGTGTTTCTAGGAGTGTGTGCATGTGTCTTTAACACTTTGGTTCATTATATTGTTTTAGATTCAATGATGAATGAAATTCAATAAAATTGTATGTTGTACCAACATCTTTGAGCTATTCATTTACTCTTGAGACTTGTGTGCTTATTAAAAAAAGCTTTTTATTCATTATTATAAACAAATTATTACAAATCATTACAAATAACATTAATTCAACAATAGACTACAGGCAGGAGTTTGTGATATTAAATGTTAAAATAATTTTTATGTATATAGTATTTTGAGTCAAAAACGGTGGGTCGGGGTTAAGTTAAATTGTATAACCTATAAACGCCAGCTATTCATCTTCAAAATATCTAGGTTGCAAAATGGCAAGCTAAAGTTACGCAATAACTTTTAAAATGTTGCTTTTTGCCTTGTTCCTCACACCACTGCAGAGAAGCTGATTGAGAAACAAGCAGATTTCACCACATTTTTAAATGTGTAACATTACTGAAATTCGTGTAGCTTTTGGTCAATCTAATTAGGTATTTACACCAGAATGTTAAGTCTCTTTTAATAAAAATGTAATCTTTCCATGTATACTTTGAAACTGATTAACACGTTTTCTCCAAATAAATCCTTCTCCCTCCACTATCTCTCTGCCTTCATTCTCTTCCCTGTTGTCTGGACCAAGAGGAAGTCATCTGAGAACTTATCTCCCCTACCCCCTCATCTATTTATACCAGCAATTAGGATTGACTGTACATGTCTATGTATGTGAATGCACATAATAATACTTTACCCACCCTTTGATTTATATTCTGTTTGCAACTGCAACTTACACTAAAACATCTTTAAAAAAAAAAAACAGCAATCTGTTAGGCTACTGTTTGACATTGTCTTCCATTCAAAGTCAAGGGAAAACATGAGCTGCCCAATGATAAATAAACGTTTAAAAGAATGAATCCTGATGACATAGAATGCAATGCTGCTTCCTTGAAATAACAGATAATTTGAGACAACTGGTCTAAACTGTAGTATGTTCTGATGTATTCAGCTGCCCTTGGTGTTTTTGTATGTTGCTGTTGGAAGAGATCCTTATCGGTAGAATCAAGAATAGGCTACTATTTTTATAATTTATTTTTAATCTTATGCCAAAACAAAACAAAAAACAGGTAAACAACAATAACAAGGATTTATGTATCGGCTAAAGGCTCGTTCACACCAATGACAACAATAGATAACTACATTAGCGTCCAAACCAGCGGACGATATCGTTCTGTTTATTCTAAGCGCGTCACTCTAAAGTAAACGCTCGACGTCATTACAGCAGGATGGATTTTGATTGGCTGTCAATGTTTTTATCGTTCATCAGCTGGATAAAATTGTTCTGAAAGTGATTCCAATGATATAGTTTCTCTGTCCTGTTATCATTATAGCTGTGGTGTGATCTCTGCTATTTTTTAATATTGTTAATATTATAGTAATATTAAATATTAGAATTATATCTTTATCGTTATCGTCCTTGATGTTAACGGGCCTTCTTAGACACACATTATACCCTTTTCTCTTCCCAAACATAAAATATCCTTTTGCAAACTTCAAAGGGGGTATGTAGAGTTCAGGAACCCTCAGCGACACTGGTGGCCGTTAAGTGAACTGCAGACAGGATCTTTTAGCTCGTGCTCGCACTTGTGCACATACAGACTGAAAGTAATTCAATGGACTGACATCCACCTTATTTATCAACATGGAAGTAAGGTGTTTTCTGTGAATGTGCAAGACTCGATTTATAAGCCACTATAGGGAAACAACGGGGATAATATATCAAAGTGCAGTAAATTGTAAGAATGTTTGCGCTACAAACCAGCGCGTTTAATTAAGACACTACATTAAAGTAATATGGTTAGAAATCCCAGTTTCCAATATCAACCAGCATAACGAGCTGTTTTGGACAGCTAAAGATAATAGTTTAGACAGGTTAATAAAGGCCTTCTGAAGTGAAGCAATGCATTGTAAGAAAAATATAAATATTTAAAACTTTATTGACTAAAATAACTATCTTTCGGCAGACGGCCTACGCAAGTCGACTTATGACGATGATGACAAAGCCTAGGTCATAGCGCAAGCTTTGAGCCTCTCATGGTTCAAACAAACAGGGCTAGGCAACAAACTCGAGCTCATCTGTCATAGCTCTTTAAAAAGAATCTCGTTTTTTAGACTTCTAATTCGTGACTGGTGTTTTGTTTTGCTCTATCCTCTGCGCTTCCGCGTTCATCAATGCGTCATGTCAAAACTCTTTCAACGTTTTGTGTAGGGCCTACGTCCATCTGCTGGAAGCTAGTTATTTTAGTTGGAAAAGTTTTAATTATGGATATTTTTTTTACACAAACGCATCGCTTCACTTCAGAAGGCCTTTGTTAACCACCCCAGAGCCGCATAGCACTTTTATCATGGATAGATGCACTTTGATGGACTTCAAAACATAAACAGCCATTCTCTGCCATTATAAAGCTTGGAAGAGCCAGTACATTTTTTAATATAACTCTGATTGTATTCGTATGAATCATTTTCATTTTTGGGTGAACTATCCCTTTAAATGAACGTAAGAGAATGAGACATGAGATCCTTCTCTGTCTGCAGGTCAGATCTTAAAGTGACAGCAGACACTAATTCTGTCTGTCAGTGAAGTTAATCAAAGAACAAAGGTAAACAGAAAATTACTCACTGCTCTTAACTAAAAATAACTTTTGTAGCTTTAATAAGGATAAGTCCATATTTAAAGTTATCCAGTGCAGACTGTTTGATTCAATTTCTGTAGCCTATATGTCCTGCCTGTTAGACAAGTAAATATGACATTTTATTATGTGTTTATGTGAGAATTGTTGGAAGTTCACTTAAAATAAAAGTTATTTTTTCAAGCCTAAATGTTACAATCTTTTATAGCTTTCAATTACAAATCATTTTCGTGAGACATCAGTAGCTGTATTAGTATCAGTGATACTGGCCTTCATTCATAAAAAGATGCCATTAACAAGTATTTGAGATATATATATATATATATATATATATATATATATATATATATATATATATATATAGTCTTTATTTTGTCTACATTAATTTGGAGATCAACTGTAAAATTAATACATTATAAAACAAAAAAACTTATAAAAACGTAAGTGTTTTTAATTGCGATTAATCGTGATTAATCAAAAAATGTGATTTTCTTTTTTATCGAATGACAGCACTAATATATAGCAATATATATATAGCCTACAGTAAATCAGTCTACAGGCTTAGACAACCAGTTGGGGAAGGTCTCGTTTATTTTTTTAATTTCGTCACAAGCTGTTCACACATTGGCAATAAAAAAAGCGATTAAAAGCCTACATGACAATTCTTAGCCCCCTTTAAAAAAAAATGTATTCTTTATTTAAAATGTATTATTATTTATTATTTAAAAAAAAGGTTCTAATTTAAACATTGCCACATTAAAGAGAAAAATAAATTTCATCTTCTTTACATTTACAAACACAGTTAGACCTTATCGAATACAATCAGAAGGCTAAAATTAATGTAAATCATAATACATTACAAATTGTACAATAAAAAAATAAGTTGCCCAATAAAAGTTAAAAAAAGTGTTGCATTGTGTCATTCACATACTTGATATTTATAATCCATCCATCAATTCTCCAAACCGTATTATCCTCAGCAGGCAGGAATGCATCTCGGACGGTTGGCCAGTCCATCACTAGGTAAATTGACATTTATTTTTACGCTTCTCAATGAACACTTTCATAAAATTGGTTCAAGTTACCGTCAGCAGATGGCAGTATTGTACATTTTTCATTAAAGAGGGAGCCCTCCTGGTTGCGTGAAGACTGCATGCTCCTAGTCCTTCTTCAACAGTGACAGGCATGACATTGGTTATATGAGATGTCCCTTCACATCTAATACAAAAGCCAGATGTTTAAAAAGTGATTCTGGACAACTGAAGATGTGAGAATACCTTTTCAGTAAATTGCTTTTAGCAATATTTAAGTACCTTTCAATCATTTCTGGTGGTTATTGAACACAAAACCAGCAACAATAAAAAATTAAAAAAAAAAAATGCGTTTAGTTGTACCAGAATACAGTATTGCTGGTGGTGAAAGCGTTGTGGTTACGAATGGGCAGGGCAATTAAAACTATAAAGCAATAAAAATATAACATTAAAAAGATATCTCTCATATCTCTCATTATTGTGCGCTGAGCCTGACACTTAACCTCAGTTTGCTCAGGAAGATTGTCACTCATTTTTTTAATCTGCTAGTAAAAGTTTATTTATACCAGCAAAAGATAAAGAACAACAAAATAAATGTTTTTGCATGTTGGTGGATTTTCCATGTGTTTGTATGGAGATTACTTGCAGAGGTTTTAACAGGCGTTGAGGATTTAGATTGCTCTTTGGCCCTGGGTAAGGCCCCGCCCCCCCCCCCCCACCACTCCTCTAATGGAAGATGATTCAGTCGAACGGACGAGAAGACAGAATCGCAATTACCCAGACTTACTGAACTCACCCCTGACATTTCTTTGGCTTCTGACTGAACTACAAGAGGATAGGGAAGTGGAGGAGAGATGAAGGGGAGTGGAGGGATAAAAAAAAAGAAAGAGAGGGAGAGAGAAGATAAATTAATGAAAAAGAAGACTGAGGTCTTGCACCTGAAAAGATATAATGCAGCCATATAGAAACATGCCCAATTAGACAAAAACAGACCAATTGAAACGCCACATTTTTCAAACAACAAAATGATCTTAAATTGGACTGCCAGGCTGTGAAATAATTTGTGCCCCAGTCAACACTGTCACTGAATCTAAGGATTGACATCTGCATGTTAGGCCACAATGACAATCTCTCTCCATTCTCTCACTCAATATCTCTTGCTCAGTGTCTCATCACAGTCTCACTCAATCTTCGAGGGTAGCAAGATAATGAATTGTAGAATTAGACCTAATGGGACACAGACCAGCGTCTGTATTACAGGAGGGTGCAAAAAAAAACAAAAGAAAAAAACAGAGCACCATTTCAGTCCAAATTGCCCACGATGCCATTCAAATGCCAGTCTGGCATTTAAACATGTCTCTCTCCTCACAACTGACCAGGACTTCCATTCGCCTCAGTCAATCTGATTCAGCCCTGCCTGTTCTAATTGGTTTATGGATTCCATGGTCGATCAAAAGACAAGTGCTCTTGTAGTAAAGGTGGTGGCAAAGTGCTTTTCAGTAAGGAGGGTCAAGGTCACAGGATTTATGAATATAACAATAATCAGCAACAAGGGTTCACCTGTCATTATAACAGCATAACCATCTTCCCTAACATTACAAATATTACAATTTATCTAATTTAGGATTCAGACTTAATGCCAAAGGGGTCTGATTTATTATTATAATTATTTTTTAAATCTTTGGACGAAACATACTACAAGTGATCTGAAGGTGTATGAAGGGGGTGTGGAGTGACAATTAGGCCAGTCATTTATTTCCAAGGCACTTTATATTAACAATGTCAAAAAATTAAGATTAAAACTGATATTCTTCAAGCATTGTACAAATGAAAATCAAACATACTTCCCTCTTGAGTGCAGTAGAATGAATTTCACAGTTCTGTGACGGCTGCAGTCAGAAAAGTAAATATCAGGTGGTGACACATGAAGCGACTGATCCGCACAAATCCTTTACAGTGCAAATGAAATACACATGGCTTTACGGTCTGGGATTAACTGTCTGTTGACTGCCGTTAGGCCTGCCACTATTACAACCTAATCAAGCACATGAAGACACTCTCTAATAGTAGGCCTGTGCCACAAAAAAACTGTATTTTTTACAATATGTCCAACTGATAATGATAAAGATAAAAAAATTAATTATTATAATTGATTCACCTGTATCAACTGTTATTTAAAAAATCTGATAGGAAACAGACTGATTCCAGACTTTACATTTACAATATTCGAAATTTTCAGAAATCAGCTGTCTGTGCTGTTACTCAACCTGTAGAAAGGGAGGAATATAAAATAAGTTAATTTATTGCCATTTTCCTACACATTAGGACTGAAATAATAACATTTCTTTGGTTTTCCTCAAAACACTGCTTTTATTTAAAATGTTATATTTTTCATGAACATTTTTTTTTATGTAAAAGACAATAAACATTTACCCTGAGGCCAGTGGCCTTCTGGTGACATTCTGCCATGTTACTTTTAGATAAATGATGTGATTTGATGGCAGAGTTTTTATATTTAGGCATTTGACCAGAATATTTTGCAGAGGTCCCTTTCAATATGCATCTCTGAATTTAGTCAGCTATTAACTGTTCACACCACTATTGTGATTCAAAAATTATGTAACCAAAATGCCACAATTATGAAGAGAATATGAATATATTATTTAAATATATTAAAGAAAGAAAATAAATACATTAATATATTATTAGTTTATTACAAGTCGAATTCAAATATGATGACAAATTAGATTTTTCTTCAAAACATTGTGCAGATTTATTCTTTGACTTTTTCTTTGAAAAGCACTGTCAAATTTGTGAATTCAAAGCACAAAGAGGGATAGGCAGCTACTGGAATATTTTAAAATTGAATGAAGAATACAGAAAGTGCAAAAACAGGGAAGTGAAGATAAATAGATTAGTGTGTGAACGATGGTGAAATGACACATTCCTCATCACAAAGCAGGAGAGCAGCTGTGGACGGAGCAGGTTCCGGTCGAGTACAGACGCACAAAAGAGGACTCCAGCTTTCTCAGAGGGGCACTGGAAGGGACACTGGGGTACAAAAAAAATGACCAAAGCTACATTAAAAATATATTCTGCATTCAAAACTTTAAACGTGATCCAAAGAAACTTTCTGAGACATTGGACCTCATCTCATCAGGTCTATGCCTTACCATGATTGGCAACTGGTAAAAGGCCTTGTTTCAGGAAGCCCTCTCCTCTCAGCTGTGGTCAAAATAAATATCTTAGGGGTTAGGTTAAAGGTGGGGCATGCCACACATGGAATCAGCCTCTTCTCTATATATACATGCTGAATCTGAAGATATTAGTGATGCCACACACGAAGAATATCACAGCCCATTTTGTGTCCTCATATGTAAGTAAAAAGCAAGTCCACAATGAAAATTAGAAACAAATAGCATATTTTTTATTTATTTTGACCCGTTAGACTATCATATCGCGTTTCTTTAACCAGACCCCCTTTTCTTTGATAGTAGCCTATAGGCCTACTTATTTTCGTTATATATTAACTCACCAACGTATGACCTCTTACTGTTGACAGACAGGTGCACAGTGCTCGTTATGTATTAGCATACTAATTACTTCAAAAATGAGTGACGCGCTAAAGTGAATAAAGCAACAAGTGCACAGTGAAGTGGAAGTGGGCAAAGTGTTTAACAACAAGTGATTATTGCGCACGTCACGCGACACACTTGTCGCGAGGGTCGTAAACAATCACAAGCGCGTGAAACAGGTGCCAATGGAATTCGAAACATCTTCAACTCCCGCGAAGAAACCATGAGAGCATCCTGTGACCCACCCAGGGTGTTCAGACATCGGAAAATGTAACCTATAGCACGCGGACTAAGCGCGAAAGTATTTGCTTATTGTTTTGTATGGGTTATGTTCGTAGGCTATACCCGCTCCATTCTCTCATGCTGCTAAAAAAAAAAAAACCTTAACACTGACTTGTAGGCCTATAGCCACCATGTGGTGTTTATTGGTGTTTAGTTATGGTCACAAGAAAGATTTCCCAGCAGGTGAAGGGTCCATATACACATTTACATTTATTCATATTTAAAGAGGGACAAACATCCACAGCGCATATGAAAAAAATTACAATAGTCGCTATATTCGAAAAATATTATTTTTATTTACTTAGCATATTTGCTTTTTTCAATAGAACTACGTACAAAGCACTGTGCTTTAGATATTATTTGTCAGTAGACCGGGCGAATCCTCTGCAGAGCAATCAAAGCCATTAGGCTACACAATTTGAGTGACATTTTAAGTAGCGGCTACCTATCTAGGCCTATGTTTTAACTTGATGGAGTGTATTTTGAGATAAATTGTTAAAAAGAAAAAACGTATAATAATTATTGTTACCCGTTATTTTACAAACACTAAAGCATTATCTAACAGATAAGAATAGGCTAATTTCTTAAAACGGCATAGGGCTATTCTGATAATATTTGTATTAGAAAATGTTGTTATTTTCAAATGAATTGGAAAAGAGAACATTAAATGGCACACGTTTTAACGAATTCTTGTCTCACATTGTTAGGCTGGCATAGACTATAGACACATTATCTTAAAAGAAATTGAAAAGTAAGCAAGGATTAATATTTTTATAAAGTAATCAACCATTCAGTAATGTTTATCATGAGACGTACAATTAAGTTTAAATTAAAATAAAAAAAATAGTCTATATTTTTTAAGGAAGTACAATTTTAACATCATTGATTTAAAAAACGAGAATATTCAATCTTGTATCACCTCTAACTAAATAACTTCAGTGAAACTCAGATTAGACGAAGTTAGCATGTTTGTAAATACTGACTTTTCTAGTTTATTCTATACTTAGTAAAATGATGAAAAGAAAAATACTGTAGCCTAAATAACAGACGTTTGATTAAAACTTCCATAAAGTACAAAAAATTAACAACATTTAAATGGCACGAAATTAGCAAGATGGAATAAAGACAACGATATTTGTTTTAAAATGTTCTGGGTCCAAAATCTAATTTGAAGGGGGGAAAGCGTTTGATGAAATATAATGTGGGCTGACACATGTCTGAGAGGCGCTCTAAATGCGAGTTTTCACGGAGAAAAACGCTTGGTATTTGTGAAAGTGAAAATGCACCTGTGGCACCCTCTTGTATTTGAAAAGCCAAACGACGTTTGACATGTCTGAAAATATTTGAAGCATCATTAATGATTTTTAAAGTTAGCTGAAAAAAGGGTCTAGCACGTAAAACCGTTTTGTCTCTCCAATTCACTGAAATCTTCAAGGTGGGATGAATGGAGAGAGATACAAGGCTAAAGCTTTGACTGTCAATGAAACCATTTTCTCCAAAAAGGGTCTCAAGATGGAAGCAGCATTCAATTAACTTGATCCCATCTAAAGAGCCTTAATTAGGTTTGTGGAGGACGCCACATGCACGGTGGGTCAGGGACAGCAAGACTGTGTTGACTGAAAGGAGACTTATTTACGCCAGGACGATCAGACGCTTTAGAATTAAAAGCATTAAAACCTATCAACTCTATCCTCCCTGCGTTTTCAAAGTGTCCACTCTCCTAGGATCCGGACCCCGACAGTTCCCTGGCTTTGATGGAGGAATCTGGATTTAAAACAAGAAGCATCAGTCATGCATTTATTTTAGCCAATACCTACAGACGTATTGGTTTTACTCTTTGGTATTGGACCAAATTATAGGCTAATTAAAGCCAACCAAATTCATTTTACAATTCTTAAGTCGCATTTGTCAGGTATGGAGAATTTTTTAAACATTAATAAATCGTAAAATGTAAAGACCTTTTACAAATCTTTGAGAAGAAAATAAATGTATGTGTAACATGGAAAACCACTGTCATCGTGTCATTGCAGATCCTAGACTGGTGGTTGGCTGGATCCTGCCCTGCATGGTGTCAGGACTCATATCGCAGGCGTGCTTTGACTGACCGTGTTAGTATGAGTGTTTCTGTGTCTTTTGAGAGAAAGACAGTGAGAGAGTGAGAGAGTTGAGGGGTGTGTGTTATCCTTTATATCAGGCTGCAAGCTCTATGATCACCAAGACTCACACACGCACACACACACACACACACACACACACACACCAGCGCGTCCATTCACAAATCGAGTCAGCGCGTCAGCACCTATTGTAGTGACTGAACCAGTAGCATAAGCTATACTGTGCGTTAAAGCTCAAGAGAGCCCAAAGACAACTTACCGAGGGACACTAGGCATTTCCAAAATAAACTAGTAGTCTATAAAACATATATTCAAATAAAACTCTAAACGCTGACTCCATCCATCATATTTTTGACTTTATAGGCTATTGGCCTCTGTCGACACTGAGATCATCGGTCTTTTCAAGAGCAAACGGCACATCACTTCAACATTTCCCTATGGGACACCAGTTGGTGCTTTTTTATTTTTACATAAAAAAAAATAACATCTTACATATCTAGCATGAAAATACCTAAAATAAATAGCATATACATTTTTCATAGCTAAATAAATACTTTTGTTCTCTTAACCCTATGTGGATAACTTTAATTATGCTATGGACGTTGTTTTGTCTATGTTAAGCGAAATAGGGAAACCTTGTCGTACGTCTAGATGGGAAAAAATAGGACAAATAGGACACTGGGATAAAAGATAACGCTGAAAACACGACTTAAACTCTTTGTAGCTTCTCTCTATAATATAACCAAAGGCTACTTTTAACAATGTAAATAAAACAAATTTAATTTATTTAAATTTACCCTATGTAACATTTTCCTTAAGATCATTTAAGAAGTCTTGCTGTCCCACTGTTTTAACGTTTCTTAGGCGCAAATCCAATTAAATCCTTTAGAAATATATTCTTGTGTGAAAATTAAATTTCCTTGAAGTGCTCAAGAAGAGATAGAATTGCCAACCAGACCAACCTATGGGCATCATGGTGCGGTGAAATGCAACAGCTCACCAAAATCTTTGATGAACAAGGATAATGAAATATCCCTCAGGATAGACTGCATTCTGGAGAACAACATATAGACAGGAAGCGCACGTGAAGGCCACACAGTCAACACAAAAGACGGAAAGGCTGATGATGGCAAATAAAAACATCAACGTATGGCCTTAATCCTGTGCACAGGGTTTGACTAGTGGTGCCAGAGCAGTTAAGGCTGTCATATAAAGAACTGGCCCTCAAAATAGCCGACATAGTGCCAAATTAACGTGATATGAAAGATCTGGACTGACGGGCCTGCTTGAAACGGCATCGTATATTAAATCATATGATGTAGGCCTACATAGCCTATAATCCAGCATAAAAAGTTGAATATTCAGGATTTACCTTTGCATAAATAGATGTACTTTAGGTTTATTATTATTTAGCTGTACAACAGTAAAAGTATAGCTCTGTGCTTACATCGCTTAACCTGCGTTTTGTTGGGAGGGGACGCCTCATATTGGATGAATGAAATCCCATAGCCTACACTATAGATGATGAAGCAGCAGCAGCAGTAGAGGGTAAAGGAGGACACGTGGATGGTTCATTTATAGAATCCCTAATAGCACATCAATGATCGGTTGCATTGTTATATTTTAATTATTGCTGACTGTTGTGATATGCATGTCGGATAGGCTAAAAAAAATTCTATGCGCAAAAAAAATAAAAAATAAATAAATAGTGTAAACTGCAATTCTCACCTAAACCAGGGCGAGTGTTTCAGTCTTAACTGTGGCAAAAGATAGACAGGGATAGGATAGAGGGCAGGCCGGCGCTTGCGATCTGTCAATTGCTCTATTGTCTTTTACCCATTTCGCCCATGAAGTCGACGATAAATGTCTTGCGGGTGATTAAAAATCGTTGTAGAAGAATGCCCCTAAAACCAAAGCATAATTGAAGACCCTTAGATTAGAGCCGTGTCCATTCCACACTCGAGAAGAGCAGGTGTACAACAGGACAGTGGCTATTGTACCGCTATGGACTATTCAAATGGTAGTTGTCGGTGGATCTTCATGAAGCAACAATATCATCAATAGGAATGTAACCAATATAAAACCTGACTAAATAATACTTTTACCTCAGAGTTTAGTCTCTCCAACAATATTTAATGTACTCAGTGAAACCACAATGAAATACTATAGTAGGCTATATATGCTATAATATTTAGTTGTAGAGGAAACAATCTTGCAAATAGGAAATAAGATATGGTTAGTGGCATTAAAAAGACGAGGTTATACAGGTACTGTGCACCAATTTGAAAAGGGATTGCATGGTCTTAGCTCGCCAGAGACACTTCATAATGAGAAATGCAATCACAGAAGGCCTCTTGAGAAACCTCTTCAGTTAGAAAAGACATACTGCACACTCACTGGGAGAAGCTAGACTAACCATACTGGCAGCTCCAACAAGGTGATGTCTTTACAAATGGTTAAGAGCTCAAATCTATTACCAAGTCGTTATTGTTGATTTCGATGTGCTACATTACATAGTAGGTTACAGTCAATGTATCCAAAAATACTCCTCAGGCGCCCATTATAGACATAACGACTCGTGGTTGTGTGATAAAATTAATCTGAATCACGAAGATGTAAGCGATTCATGGATTTGCTGTGGTACCTGGAGAGCGCGGGACAGGAACCGAATCTGCTATACAAGGTTCCACAGTTGTCACGGTGCCTATAGGGTTGAGGCTTATGAACGAGTGAAAGTTGTTCTACAATTACATTTTTGGCGTGACCAGTTAGCTATGTTTAAAGAGCCCAAGGCATCTGTCCAAAGAAATGAGCATAAAATAATTAATTACACTAAAAATATGGACTACACGAGTCGTAGCGACAGACGAACTCTGCGTATATCCGTTTTGGTTTACTCTTTCTGTATAGTGCAATATTGCGAAAATATGTATCTGAATTGTAGTCTAGGCCTATATTCTAAATATTAAGAAACTGGATTTTTTCGTACTGTGCTCTTCATAAGTAAAATGTCTGCATTAAGCATGAAGAAAACTGTAATGGTTTAAACAGCAAGCACTCCATTGCGGAAACGATTTCTCCACTAGTATTGGTTTGACGCATTCTGTGTTAGGCCTTCATTACCAATTTTTACAGTTAGTCAAAACTGCAATATAATGATACAATAAAATACTTATCCTGCTGAAAAACTTAGTAGTACTCAACAGTAGTCTACAAAAATGTTTATCTAAAAAATTTGATTGTAAAATCCACGGTTTCGTATGTGCCTTCGGATAGTGAGCTGAGGACCAAATCGGAATAATGATAGGCTGGTACAGTATGCATAAAAACATGCATAGCAGAAATAATTACGCTACAAGTAAACCACTATGATTAAGAGGGGAAAAATGTGAAGTCCGTGTTCAGTATGCAGGCTGCATTTTTGGCACGGTCTGAATTTGTATTTCGGTGAAGCACTGTGTCTTTAAAAGTGCAAGGATGAGTGTTGTCTGTTACTCGCGAATCAGGGCCATGTGACTAACTCTAGACTATTCTATTGGTTGAAGGCACGTGTCTTGGATACCGGAGTGTAACGTCACTGGGGGCTCGTATTAAAAATAAGAACAAAAATCCGGAGTGAAAGTATTTCACGAGCAGTTAGGAGCCCCACTTCTCAGAGTAGTCATTGAAGCCTCGATAGTTGCATTGCGCCCAAACCAAATAGCACCAAACTGGAAAGTTACGGTCCATCAACCTTAAACAGAGAACATTCCGTGACTGGAAGGCGTAACTATGTTTTTCCTTTGTGACCACGGTGCGCAAAGGCTTTTTATTGTCGCTAAAACACACTGACAGACT
Organism: Meda fulgida; assembly: GCA_030578275.1. Lineage (NCBI taxonomy): Eukaryota > Metazoa > Chordata > Actinopteri > Cypriniformes > Leuciscidae > Meda > Meda fulgida. The sequence continues at coordinate 28,383,624 of CM060622.1, forward strand.
TTCTTGGTCAGTTTTGAAATTTTGCTGAAGTGAACAAAGTGGACGGAGTCGCCCGCGGAGTGGGGTGTGACTGCCTGAGTGCAGGAGAGCGATAAAGGGTTAAGGACGGAACGTGGAAAGTGCGTCTCAGTATGGATGAGAATGAGCAGAGCGCAAGAGACGCGGAACAGCGAGGAGCAGCGGACGAGTCCAACAGTGCCATTAGACCCCTTTTGCAAGCTCCAGGGAACCTGCAGCTCCCGCACAGAATCACAAACTTCTTCATCGACAACATCCTGCGGCCGGACTTTGGCCGTAAGAAAGAAGCGAACATCACGCGCGATGAGGGCAATTACGGCGCTCGAGAGAATCACAACCCTACGGGTCCTAGCACGGGACAGGTGGGAAGTACTGTTCCAGCAGAGGGAACTTCAACAACGCATACGAGCAGCGGAGGAAAGAAGGCTGAGGTAGAGAGCGAAGAGCCCCTGAAGCCCCGCGGGGAGAATGTGGATCAGTGCATGGGCTCAGAATCGGATAGTTCACAGAGCAATTCAAACGGACACCCTAGTCAGTCTATGCTGTGGCCCGCTTGGGTTTACTGCACACGCTACTCGGACAGGCCATCGTCAGGTACGTTTCCCTTTATTTTTTATATGTGCCGGGAAATCTGTTAAATTGATCCAAAGTTCTACAAGTTCTAAACTATACTGTTTTGAAAAGCTGAAATACAAACCGCCAAATTTGTGAAAATATAAACAATTCACTTACCATATCGTAATAAATAAAATCTCATATATTTCATATCCGAACATTTATAGACTATAGCCTACTGAAACATTACGATGGGGTTTATATCATCTTTTGCTTAAGTAAAACGACAAAGGTTCAGAAACATCAAAACAGGCTTAAGATCGTCAATATAAATGTTTAGAAAAATAGCCTATAAAATAACTACATTTTCGCAAATTCGATTATACTTATTTTAGAGTTACGCTATTAATATATTTGAATTGTCTTTCATTTGAATTCCATACCGTTTGCTTTGGGAATGATAATGGTAGGCTATACTAGTTTTGGTATGTTTTAAGGAAGAGATGAGAAATAGAATGTGTCAAGGTTGATTTACTTTTAATTAAATATTAGTAGACTAAAGTAAATCAAATATTACAGAAACGCATTTTTAACGCTGAATGGCTGTACACACACAAGTTTTTGGTTTTGTCAAAGGTTTTGCCCTGTAAGCCTTCCGTCTTTGTTGATATATCATTAGCATATTTTTGACAATGGAGCAGGCCTTGCATTTACTATTCTGAGTTAGCAGTTGCTCATGAATGTTTGTGCGCAGTAAAGTATTTCGTTACTTGAATATTTAACTAAAACTGTATTGCTACTTTTTCAATACAGAAGAAACCATTATGTGCATAGCTACTGAATGCTAATTCAACGTACAGCAAGAGTGGCCATTTAGCCTAGTCCTTCAATTTTGTTGTTGTTGTTGGCATTATTAAATTTATGATATCTAGCTTAAATTAAAGACTGGAGTGCGGATTGTAAACTTATTTACGAGAGAGTGTGTTTCATACAAATCTACTATTTGTATATTTTATTTTCGTTCAAGGAAAGCAATTGGACTGTTTACTGCTGTTGAATAATAGGCTACATTGTCGCGCCAGTCTTTCATTTTTATTTTCGCCTTGAAATTGTATTTTCACTTCAGCTTCTCCACGCGCAACTTTTTCACATTAAAATATTCATGAAATTATTATCCAACTGTAATCGGAGCGTTAAGCTAATTTTCTGTTGTGTTTATTTTCTTTGGTTATGACCTACGTCTAGATCACTCTGTTATGATATCGAATGGGTTATTTTTTTTACGTATCATCGCCATATGACCATACTTATTCCATTTCTATGTCTAAAAAGTTATTTATTTTTTTTACTAAGAAATGTCCATATAGAGCAAGGCGCGAATCCCTCATCAAAATTCTGCTTCATCTCTGAGGTTTCCCGCATTACCTATTAATGGCCTCCACTGAGAGAGAGAGAGAGAGAGAGAGAGAGAGAGAGAGAGAGAGAGAGAGAGAGAGAGATACATACTGCCTCACACCATAATGTGAGGCAAAATAAATAAATAAATAAAGCCTACGTAAAACAGAGTCATAAACACTTCGTTGAACATGTTTACAGACCCCTCTCTACAGACCCTGCATGAACATAAAACAGATTAGCAATTATCGGTCCTGTTATGCAATTTGTGCTTCGCTCTAAAACCTGTATGTTATTTCATCCCCACACGCAGGTCCCAGATCTCGTAAACCAAAGAAGAAAAGCGCAAGTAAGGAGGACAAACGACCACGCACGGCCTTCACGGCGGAGCAGCTCCAGAGACTCAAGGCCGAGTTCCAGAACAACCGCTACCTGACCGAGCAGCGACGGCAGGGTCTGGCGCAGGAACTGGGCCTCAATGAATCTCAGATCAAAATCTGGTTTCAGAATAAGCGGGCCAAAATCAAAAAAGCCAGCGGCCCCAAGAACGGTCTGGCTATACACCTGATGGCGCAGGGACTGTACAACCACAGCACCACGTCAAAGGAAGACAAATCAGACAGTGACTGAGAAAGCGGGGAGGGGTGGAGATGATGGGTGGGGTGGAATGGGAGGGGGAGGGGAGGGGTGCGCAAGGTTATATTTACAATGCAATAATTCAAAAGAATAAAAGGGCCAGTTAATAAATATACCAGCATTAATGACGTTAAATATAGGCTATATCGAATTATGTCAAAATACATTTATTGAATACAATTCTCTTATGAAATAATGGGTCAAATTATTTCAAAAATAGGCTAGGAGCCGTTTTTGCACTTGGGCAGAGTGGCTCTCTTGAGAAACAAGTGTTTCTATCGCTCTTCTTTGTCATGCTGTCACCAGAACCAAGCGTTTTCCACTATTAGAGCAACGCTCGTTTATATACATGTATTAGTTATGTGGGGAAAATGCGAAAACATTGCTTAAGTCCAAAGAGTATTTTCTTCTGCATCCAGGCAACTGTGATATCAAATGCATTAGAATTGTTTTATTTCCACGTTTGTCGTATCATTTGGTTTGATGTTTGATACAAAATGGACGCAGCATTTGTCGCAATCTCAGCAGGAATTTTCAAAAAAAGAAGGAAAAACAAACTGTTCTTCTTGTAAATAAGTTCACCGTCTTAGCCTGGTTAATTTAAAAAGTAAATTGAAGGTGTGTGTGTGTGTGTGTGTGGGGGGGGGGGGGTCTCAAAAACACGCGAGAACTTCTTTAACAGTGCATTACATTGTAGGTTATCGTTGAACTACCATGTGAAAAAGCCTAATAGCTACGAAATAACATAGCCTGGTCAAAACATTTCAACTAGTGCTCTAAATAAATAAACAAATCTGCCGCAGCGTCTTAAGTCGCATAGTTTTTATAAAAGAGCAATATAATCATCTTTTGTAGCAAAGTATGTTTTAATCATTATAATGCTGCCTATAAACGTGTAGCACTGACAATGATTTCGCTTATGCGCACTCTTGACAAAAGCCAGGATAAGCGCCACAACACATCACACAGAAATATACACAAATAGGCTATATAAATATAAACCTATATAAAACACAAAACTATGGAATAAAAAAAAGCAAACCAGCTGTTTACTGTATGACAGATGTTAAAATACTGTTTTAATGTTGACTTCATATTTGTTATGTATTTATATAGATTATATTAAGGGGGAAAAAAAACTTTATCCAATGACCGGTGTTGCTTTTTATGTGAGAGTAGATTTCTAAGGTGTTTAAATTGCTTATTTATATTGCAATAACTTCTTTATGTGAATGAAGCGGTATTGGGGCCTTTGCATGAAAGCTGCAAATTGTCATGTAGGCATATTCACGCGTGTTTAGAAAAGTTAAAACGGTATGAACGAGATTTAAGTTGCAGACTGTATCCATATAGCCTACCAAATTGTGGAATTTTTACTTTTTGAATCTTTGTTTTATACCTGAAAAGAGTGTGTGACTAGCTATATAGCCACCAAACTTAACACACTTTGCCTTACAAGTTCAAGTGCGAACTTAATAACACAGAACTGTGCCGAATCAGAGAAACAGTATTAGTTCAATTACATATGAGCATATCTATGAATATGGCCTTCTATCTGATATACGACCGAATGAATTTACTCATCAGCGAAGATCTATCTATAAAAGCTATTTGAAAGCTGAAAGAGAGATAAATTAAGATAATACAATTTTATTTTGTGTTTACAGGTAGCCTACTATTTGTTATATGTGTAAATAATTTGTATCTCGTACGTATTAATTGTGTAATTAACTGCCTCCTGAAATCTTGATAAGAATTAAATAAACAATAAGAATAATATTTCTCAATGTCTCTGTTACTCTGTAGCTTCTTTATTTGCTTTATTTTCTTTGTAGCTTCTCTAAGATTTAATAACCATCTCGCGCTCCAGTTTTATCTTGCTCTTTGGTCGAAAAGAACGTGCCGTCCTCTCATCAAATGGGAGCTGAGCCCAGCGGACATGACGTCACGGCGCTGGCACACAAAGCTTTACCAAATCTGGAGTGAGTCGGTAATGCACCCTCAGCAGTAGCCTAGGATTGCAGAACCAGTGCAGAAGCCTATAACCACTATCAAACGCATTATCGTTTGGATATTTTTCCCCATGTTAAAACTTCTGAATTCTCTGTATCAGAAAAATGTTGTTGTAACCCTTTACATTGCCCCAAGCATCTATACGACAGAGACAGAGTCATTGCCCCAAAAGCGTTGGATACCTTACAAGTGGACATTACTCCATAACTATAGCCTTTAAAATCACTCACGGTAACGATATCAAACAACAAAAACAGACAAATAATTATAATATCGTTTGCTTCCCACCGAATGAAATGCTCACACAAGGAAAAGAAAAAACTCTGTAGCCCACAGTCATACTTGTTCATAGCCGTATAGCCTATGCCAGACCTACTTATGCCTGTTATCATAGGTATACAAATACGGAATCTGTTAACAATTTAAGAGCATATGCCCGACCGATATTACAGGACTTTCGGGGAGACGGAGACTATTTTCAGCTGAAACAAAGAAAAAAAGAAGATGTTCCAGGTACGCATATCAACATGCAAATTATTATTATTATTGTATTTAAACATGGGACAGAAAACAATAATGTTTTTAGATAATGAATAGGCCTACTTCTTTTTAGAAAACACGATCTTTATAAGCCTAATGGCCAGCAACAACAAAACAATCATATGAGAACCACTGCTTTTGACAAAAGCATTAATTAACAGTCTATGTTAACTTTATTGAAAAGAACTGCTATGCTCATTTATTTAGCCTATTGTAGTTAATGTTGCAGTGTTCAATTTAAACCGTAGCCTACGCTAACATTTCACTTAACGAATAAAACCTACTCAAAATCTCAAAAATTAAACCGAGTATAAAAGGACAGGAACAAATTCAATCACCATCGAAATATATTATTATAATACCCTGGTTACATATCAGCCTTTTAACACTCGATTTGATCGAAAGCGTTAGCCTACGCAAAATAACAAATAAAAAAAAACAAAGCATTAAGAGTTGTTGCAAAAGAAAACAAACATTTCAATTCAATTATACAAGGTAGGCTGCACTTTTTTTATCAAATACAATTTTGAAACAAATACGTAAGGGTAAAAGCAAAATTTGGTTATGCAAGTTTTATACAACAAACTTCATACAAACGTTGTAGGCCTCCTAATACAATATCTTATAATATTATCTGACCAACAAACTTTATACAAACTTTGTAGACCAAAAAACTATTTTATTTTTTACATACAAAACAAAAGAAGAGCAGAAAATTTGCCTTTAAACTACAAAGTGATATAACGATGTCGGCTGTGACAATGAGGGACTGCAGGAGAGACAACAGGACTCAACTACATCTAAACAACTTTTTAAAGGCATAAAAGACGGTCTTTTTATAGGTGAGTGACTCAAGCAGTAACTGGACTTTCTCTAAAAATATGTAAATGATCCTTGGTTAAAAAAAAAATCTGGTCATAGACTACCTGTCCTCTGGGGGAAGTAAGGGGGAAGGGGGGGGGGGGGGGGGGGGGCACAGACAACGGGTATTTCTCATGCACTGACCTGCTCAATGACAATGCCTCATCTACATTTCTTTTCTAGCACTCCTTGTATGAGGAAGTGATGCCCAATGGTTGAGGGGAGAGGTCCCTGACTGGATCTGGATTTCTACAGAGCAAAAGTATGTGTTTGTGTGTGAGCAAAGTAATGAGAGAGAGAGAGAGAGAGAGAGAGAGAGAGAGAGAGAGAGAGAGAGAGAGAGAGAGAGAGAGAGAGAGAGAGAGATAGAAAGAGAGAGATAGAAAGAGAGGGAGAGATAGAAAGAGAGGGAGAGAAAGAAACTCCAAATGAAGGTCAAAACCTCCTGTCATGGCTGCAGGTGGCTCATTTCCTCTGACTAGTCCCCAATCCTGCCCACACCCCCTTCAGCTCTCTCTCCCTCACACACAGTAATATATATGTATATAATATGGGTAGTTCAAGTGTAAATTATGTGCACATAAATAAACGCTCAGAAGAGTCTAGGGCAAGGAAGTATTGTAAGTGATTGCAAACTGTAGTCCAAAAAGTTACACTGTTGTTTCAAGATACACATCAAGATTATACACTTCTGGTCATGACACAGTGCTTAATTAATGGCAACGTTCCTACATTTCTATCAAATTATAAAAATTTTATTCAAACTTTCAATTTTGCCTGATATCATGGCAATTCAGACAACCAACAGAAAAGCCTGAGATGGAGGGAAAGTATATCCGAATACGGATGTCTACTCATCTGCTTTCCATACAAAAGATCCACAGACCCTCAACCCCCCCAAACTCCAAACACTCCCACTGTGCTTTTCTGCCCTCAGTTCTCCAAACGCTTCCTATGGACCACTGAGGAATGCGCCTGCGAGGTTCGGAAACGTCATTAAAGGAGTGAGGGATGCAAACGGAGGACAAAAGGGATGACATCAGGCCAATTTCACACCAGGCCCTCGGATGGCCAGACCCAAGCCAGGGTCCTCACACGCACCGCAGATCAAAAAGACTGCTGCACATACACAGACCGGTCCAGTAAAGGAACGAAAGGGATGCTAATCCACAGGACAAATGTATTTTAATCTTGTTACAATACAAGTTAATTCTGCAGCTAGTTGATGGGAATGAGTTGAAGAAAAGGGTATTTCATCTTACCTCAACATTGTTTACAGGTGCACATATAACAACTTCTATATACAACAAGGCCGCTTATTTTCACTGAGATCGAGTGGAAGACCATTCAACTTAACTTGAAATACTTCACCTGACTAATATGTATCTTGATACCATTCCATAATGAGAATAGATATAAGATGTCAGTTACATCTTAACATACTTCTATAATAATAATAATAATAATATATATGATAAATAATAATATCATAGCTAAACCAATGCAATGTCGGACTTAACACCTTAAGAGTTTTCAGAAAGAAACACACATACAAAAACACTCACACACAGGGGTTGGTTTTTCATTTAGGGGAAAGCTCCACTGGTGGTGTCAGTGACCTCTACTGAAACCCCAGCAGGGCTCTGACATGCAAAGGAAATGAGTGTGTGTCTGTGTCTATCTTCTAAGCACCTTGGTAACTCTTGATCTCTCATGTATGGAACTCCGGCAATGGGCTCCTAAGAAGTCAACTCCGAGGACAAAAGGAAGCAGAGGCATTGAAACTCCAGTCTCTCACTCTGTCTCGCACACACATACCACCACCACCACTACATGGGTTACACTAATTTAAAGAAACCTTAATGAGAAATGACCATGTAAGTTTAAAGTGCCAGTCACTGAGGTTAGTGATTGGCATGTGCACCTGTTAAAAAGTTATGTTAATGTTTAAGTGTGATATCAAAAACATGCTGTGTGACGTGAAAAAATTATATGAACAACTCTGAAGTTTAAAACGTAAAAACAGAACCAATTCTTCAGATTGTATACATGTTGAAAAACAAATAAGAATAACATAAAAAGTTGTATTTCATATTTTTGCACTTTTGTATTTAATAAGAAAATATAGTACACTACTGTAAAAAAAGATTGACCACAGCACAACTGTTTTCAGCATAATAATAATAATAATAAATGTTTCTTAAGCAGCAAATCAGCATTTTAGAATGATTTCTGAAGGATCACGTGACACAGCACAGGAATAAATTAACTTGAAAAATATTGCAACAAAAAACTGTTATTTTAAATTGCAACAAAATTTCGAAATATTACTGTTTCACTATTTTTGTTCAAAAGAAAATGCAGCCTTACTAAAGCACAAGACTTCTTGCAAAAAATATTACAGAGTCTGGCCCTAAAATATGGAATCAGAATTTATGAAAAAGAAAAAAAAATCAAGTGATGTGTTCTCGGTTTAATATATTTTGTCTAAATTAAACATATAATTTGTGATTCATAAAACAGACATGCTGAATATACAACTCCTAAAGTTCCTTTAACAGAAAAAAAAAAGTATTCAAAATAAATAATTAAAGTAACACCACCACAATGTAAACATCTGATGTAAACGTGGCCACATTTACTTTAGTGTATTTGCACAGCAAAAGCTCACTCAAGTGAGTGCTAGTGAGGGTTGAAGAGTCCTCTTTACATGTAATGTAAACACTATACATGTGTGTTCAGTGGTTAGAGAAGGACACCACTTCAAAATCTGGCATTAATGCAAATAAGACCACAGGTCATACTTCAAATCTCACTGGACAACTGAGAACATTTGGATGTAGAATTTTACTAAAGCTATATTATTACCTAAATGTAATATAAAGTAAATCAAAAGCTCAAAGGCATCACTGTGGCACTTCACCTTTGGAAACAAACTGAGTGGTTGACCTTTAAATGGTTACTGTCACCTTTTTAATACAGCACAGCGACTTTTGACCTTATACTGTACGACATTTAGAGACATAATTGGCCGTGACTCCCACTAACTATGAGAAGGACAAAATAACCACTTAAAACATTCTATTCACTTTAAAGGTCTACAAAAATTAAGCGAATGATGTGTGTATAATAGCTACTTCCTGATATGAAAAAAAAAATGTTGGTACATATTTAAACTTGGTTTCAATGTACAAAAAAATTAAAACTAAATGCCTGCAAATTCTCTTTTTTTATATTTTTTATTTTTATACAAATTTCACTTACACTACAAGCAACACTAGGACAGTGCAACTAAAATTAAACTAATTTGCAATTATTGTGGTGGTGAATTTTATTTAATTTTTTTTAAAAAGAAGCTATATTTTTGCGGCATATGGTTGAGCCATCAAGTAATTTTAAAAGAACTGAGAATACAGGTAAAATACTAATATATCAACAATTCTGTGAAATATACAGTAAAAAACAGCAGCTGTGGTTGCCAACAGATTTAACTTAAATTTACAGTAAACAACGTATTTCATTAACCCATTGAAGTACTAACATCTGTTTAGTACCTTTGCAATACATTGACAACCACTAAAAACAGGTGGTGATGAGAAAGTCACATGATGAATCAAAGCTCATCACAAGCAGCTTTTCCACAAGCTGAGAAGGTCAATACTAATTTAAAGAAGATGCACAGTGTCATTCACACAAACACAAAACACCATCATGGTAACACACGACACTAAAGTAATGCAATAAACATTAATTAACAACATTAGATGTAACAAAACCCTAATGTACATAACTGATAAAAAAATAAAAATAAGAAGAAACATATCTAAATGAAAATACATCAAATGTGAGGTGTCACGCAGGAAATTCTGGGAATGTCAATTTACCATTTTTCAAATGTAAATTACACAATGACATTTTTTTCACTTTCAAAAACTGTACAATTACAAAAATGTAACTGTATTTTACAATAAATGTACGATTAGATCTATTACAGATATTCACCGTATATAGTACAGAAACTTTCTGTTAACCAATTAACAGTTTTTTTTTTTTACCGTAGCATTTTGACAGTCTTTTACCATTAAAATCGCGATAATGTTTTGACTGTGTAAGTTGAGGCTTAATTCTTGATATATTGATTTGGATAATACATAAAGATCATATTTATAAAATAAAAATTTCAAAGAGTGGGCTATATATTTAAAGAAGACATTCGTCAAGATAATCAAGCTTAAACAAATAGGTCTGACATTAAAAAAATGTCTAACATTTCTTGAATATGTGGATCATTTTTTCCACCTTGTCAAAACAACAAGTTGTTATTGTACCATTAACAAGCTAAACTGATAATATTATGGTAATATTTATAATTTGCTGATACAGCTGTATTAAGGTAGTTAAAAGCTGTTCAACAGTGAGAGAAAGAAAGTGAAAGTAGAGAAGAGTATTTTCAAAAAAGTGAGGGAAAGAGTAATGCAGTAAAAAAAAAAATATATATATATATATATATATATATTTCACTTCATTTCACCTCACTTTTTTATATATATACACACACACACAATTAAAATACTAAAATACTACCTGCATCATCTCTGCAGACACATCATTTCGGTTCCTCTTTGCTATCCTGTGACAGACAAATTCACAAAAACAACAACAGTGAGACACATTAAATGCAAAATACAAAAATGTAAGCTTCAAATTCAAATGACATCTGAAAGTGCAGCATTCAAGTGTACAGAGTGTAATTTTTAGTCCGACATGCAATGATCTTTTCATTTGAACTGTCGAGCTCCATTTTATCATCAACTCAAGCTGGAAAATAGGAAAGGTCACATGTTTTCCACAGAATAACCTTGACATACTCTCCTAACATGCTCACATTCACACACACGTTCAGAGAGAGTCAATATCAGAGAGGGCAGAGACAACGTGTCGGCTCCATTATAGTATAGTCAGAGCAGAGGGGGTTATATTACATCCTTCGTGGACCTGCCCTGCCTCGCTCTGGTGTGCTGGCAAAGCCAAACAAACCGGCTCATTGTTTAGACTGTTTCTTCGTTACAACGATTTAATTAGACACTTTAGTGAGTTAAATTTTGCCACAGCCATCCAAAATTACATGCTTTATACAAATTTAGAAACACATTGTTATACTGCACATGCAATCAGAATACCTTCATAAAAAGCATCCTTGAGGAATTAATGGTACAGCGAGGCAGGAGGAAAAGCTGCAGAAGATTCTGCCAATGCTCAAGTGTCAACAGTAGAACAGACATTTAATACTGTTCATATTATTTCAATTTCAGTACACTTGACAAGTTCAATCAAAGTCATACTCAAATAATGGCAGGCTTTGAATGTAAACACCTGAGCAAATTCACTGGCTATGTTTCCCCCCACTCTCAATCATCTGCCATGTGGTAGTACAGCAGCGAAAACCCCTGACTGCATCCATTCATCACAAATGCCATACATATGACAGCATTCATTAAAACATTCATGACGTTTTGACTGCCATGAAATGCATTTACTAAAGCCTCTCCGATATGAAGGTAAATAACTCCTATTACATTCTTCATGGTGGCGAATAAAGTGTGAGTGAGGATATGAATGATTGAGGTAGAACATCTAGTTCGATTTCTTTGTAGCGGTGAGGAACGTTTCATTTTAACACACAAACCTGGGCACTTTCCAAAACATGGGCATGAGGAAAGCGTCAATGCGAAAGGCTTTTGCAGACAATCAGACTGCAAAAAGACACAGGATTCCAGTTCATTTTACCTCACAAGTGACAAAACATGGGAAAGGGCGAGTGGGGAAGATGGGTGGGGGGTTTGTTGAAACGGAGGGGTCGGTGGAGAATCGGTGTTCTCTTGCAGCTGCCATTTTCTTGGCTCTGAGTGGCTGGTTAGAGGGTGGGGCAGGGGCAGCCACACAGAGAACGCCATAACAACCCCCACCACCCCGCCTTTCCTATAACCACCTCTAGAACCACTGTTCCAGGGTCAGATTTAGCTAATCCAATCAGAATCGCACCTGACATTACACTTGACTATCACAGACTGCAGATCTGTTGAGTAAACTGTATAATGGCAAAGCAGCAGTAGCAGTGCAGGCGCCCACCCACCCACAGCACAGGAACAACAACAGCGGCACTTCCTGCGCCTTCACGGAGCAAACTATGCCTACAGCCATTCCTAATGAAAGGAAAACCACTGCGTACACACAACATTCACACCAGCATTTCACAAATATTTTGAAAATGCAATATTCCTGTGACCAAATTTCTCACCGGTCATCAGGTTTTGTGTATCTAGCTCCCAAAAGGCACAATCATCATATTTTACGAGAGACCTTGACTCAGCACAATACAAGAAAGTAAGGACAATGATGTAGTTTTAAGATTCAGTACATTCCACCTTAAGTGTAAGAAATAAATATATTTTCACAGTTAACAACATTCATCCATGAGCGACATAAGATACGAAACCCACATACATTTTTTATTTATTTTTATTTACAAACTAATTAACATCAATACTGGAAATAACAGAAAAAAAAACATAATTGATGTCGTTACACCTATGACTAGGGTAATATTTACATAAACTACCATATATTTGTCTAAATATAATGCCTTTGTAAATGTAAAATAATGCATTCTTGTAAAGATCATTTCAAACTTTATCCCAAACTGAAATACTGCTCGACTGTTTTTATAAATCAACACCAAACGCACAGAAAGTCAATAAAAAACAAATACAATAGCAATATTGTTAACTCAGTTAATAAAAATACTTACAGAAACTGTGACGTCTCACAATGTGGGGAAAATGATCATTTTGCTCTGACATGTGACGCAAACTAGTTTAAACGTTTTTAAATAACGGAAAACTTCTATAAACACTTCTCTGAATACTCAAACTACAGTGCAATTATTTACCTTAGTTATCTAAAAAAAAATTATAAAAAAGAGAGAGAGAGAGAGAGAGAGAGAGAGAGAGAGAGAGAGAGAGAGAGAGAGAGAGAGAGAGAGAGAGAGAGAGAGAGAGAGAGAGAGAGAGACTACATCAACAACATGAAAATGGTCACATTATCCATTTGTTAACAGCAGAGTCTAGACAGGTCAAGGTGCATTATGTTTCTTCCCAAATGTCCCATCTCACTATCTCAAGACCCCTCACATGTTTCTCTTTGGAGGGAGGGGTCAGCAGTGGCCAAGTGCAGGCTAATCATGGCAGAGGGTAGTGTGACCCCCCAGTGTCTCCACTTGGCTAATCAAAGCCCTCGGTGCTGGGTGTCAGGCCCTGGGCTGCAGAGGGCACCGGGGACAAAGATAATGGGGAGGGGGGAGTTGTGTCCACTCTCCTTTGTCTCCATTCAGAGACAGAGACAAGCTTCACACAGATGACATTAGGGCCGGGTTCTTTTAGCAAGGATGACCCTGATTTCGGAACGAACATACAGACGGACAGACAGGCAGACACACACTTACACTTACACTTACACTTACACACACACACACACACACACACACACACACACACACACACACACACACACACACCATCTGGGGCCTTCATTTCCCAAAAGGGCTGAGGAGAGAAACCAGGGTTTAGCACACCTCCTCTTTTCTCCCTCCCTCCCTCCTTCCATCTTCTCTTCTTCATTACTCGGGGCCTGTTTAAACAGACAGCCAGGACAGACATGGCAAACATACTGAAAAGCTTTTCAAAATCCTCATGCAAATCACAAGCCAATCTGTACAGAGAGACAGAGGCATTTTGGGTTTGGGTGGAAATAATTAACTCTCTTTTCTATGCTATTTCCACCAGACACAGCTGAGTCTGCGAGGCCTGTGCTGTGGAGGCTACTGTCCAAGTCTTCTATGCTAAAAATAGTTTTATTAACTTACCATATCGCATGGAGGAAGATTATCATTATTTTTTTCCTTGTGGAACAGCAGAGCTGAATCACTCTGATGTTAAACTGAGAGAGTGCAGACATAAGTCAAATGTTTTAAACACCTTAAACAAAATCTATCACGGCTAAATGTTGGCAGAATTTTTCACAATACTTTATCATGATTCAATTATTCAATTCATCTTTTTGCTATGATGACACAAAAAAATGCAAACAGTCTCTGATGTACCAAACAAAACAAAAATAAGTTGTTCTGATATATAAACCTCGAATTATTACAGATGTGGTTAAATTAAATATAACCATTATGTTTTTCTTCATGTTGTTTCTTTGTAAACATACTGAAAAAACAACAACAATGTTGATGCTTTAAAGCAATAATAGTAATTTTAATAAAAATGTCTGTCATGACATGTCTGTGTTCTCCAAACTTGAATTAGTGTAAAATGTGTGCATTAGTGTACAATGTTTATTCTATTGAATAGTGTCCATTTTCGACAGTAGAAATATAATAAAACATAACATAATTAATGCATAAAATAAAACATATGCAAAACATAAAACAGTGTAGTGTGCACTGATACAAATTGAGCTTAAATAATTAGTTCTTGGTTGTACTATCAAACCATAAAAAAATTAAACATTGTGTCACAACGAAGAATATGATAATTTGCATGACTTCTTACACTGAAGTTGACAGTGAAGTACAGCTGATTGAAAGTTGCTGCCATTTTTTACCAACATGTCATAAGTCTGTCAAGTCAATTACATTACCTCTTTTGAAGCATAACAAAATATTACAGAGTTTGATGGCCATCCACACAGCTGGAAGGCCAAAGACAGCATGTGTTTTCTTACTATATTTGCCTGAAGCACCCAGTTAATGAAAGTCTGCGCCAGCATCTTTATTAAAACGGCATGAGCGGAGAGGGAAAACGGCTAGACAACATGAAGAGAAGAAATGCACAAAAAATAGAAACAATCTTTTCTATGCGCTAACTGACATAAGATTTTAAAAGGAATCTCAGGTTGAAGTAGGTAATTGTATTTGACAGTATTTGACATTTCAGGGTCTAAGCACATCGCAATAAATAAAACAGCCTTTCATTCATGCTTTCTAATATGCGTCCATTAAAAAGAAGGACTGTGATTGGCTAGACGATTGCATCATTTCAAGGGCGGTGTCAAACCTTCCTCTCTTCCTGAGTTTTAGAAACTTATATCACAACATTATACAATCACTGGAATTACAAAGCCCAAAAACCCAAATATAAAGTGTAACATGAGAGATTCAATGTGTTATAGCTCACTGGCCTGAAACTATAAATAAAGAAAGGTCACTAATATTAAAATTAATAACAATTTGTGTCTTACCAGACATTTTTGCAACAAAAGTAAACAAAACATTGTCACACACATTCTGGACATTTATTGTTGTTGTTATTGTTTCATTCATCACGTTTGATAAATCACTCAACCCGTTATTCACTGTGATGCTTAGTGATAATATAAGTGTTTGTAAACAAATCAATTAATTTTAACCTTCAACATTATAGTAATGTAGTCCCAACTGACTCCCTTTAGTTTACAGAAGTAGTGAGATTTATTTTTCTTGAGAAAATTTGCCCTGTACTGTACTTGATCCATATCCAAATTAATCGATACTGAATCAAACTGAAAAATGTTTGTCAATAACACCCAGTCATAGTGATTAACTGGTTGGACAAATGTAGATAAACAAGTGATAAATGGCCACTTTAAACTAGATACTGCTTCATCAGCATTATCTGAAAGTCTTAGCCGTGGTTTTGTTCTTGTTTTATTTTTCATAGAAATTGTAAGTTTGTTTTTTTCCCATGGAATTTTCCCCTGTAGCTTGTAAAGTAATGCCACAGTTAGAAAAAAAAAAAAACATTTTATGCCTATTTATTAACTCATAAACAAGTCTGACAATTTCAGTATGCAATTAAAAATACACACTGATTTTAAAGTCATGACAATCACCTAAAAAGTATGTCAGAAATAATGTTGAAGTAAAAGAGAGAGGACATTGATGCATGCTTGGGACTGCTTGTTAAAGATTTATCAGCAAATGACTGGCTACAATTCAGTGGCATTGTGTGGGGGAAAAAAAATGTGCAAATTATTTTATGAGACATGCAGTGCTCTCAGCAAAATTACACACATGAAACATTGTGTTCCGGTTTGTGAAAACTCAATAAATAAAACTTAACAGTGGCATTGATCATACATTTACCGTCTTGTTTTTTTTGTTATTTCAGTTAAGAAAAGAGACCATCTTTACAGCCTCACTGATTTACTCTTCTAATATAATCTTTATAATCAATCAAAACTGAACTCAAACTTTCTCCTCATCATGTAGGATTTAAATGAAGCTCGATTTCAACCCACACTTCCTGTTACAAAATTCAGAGTAATAAAAACAGACTTCCAGCTTGATGCAGAGAACATCTAAACGCATTACATTTCATTTTAAAAATACTGACGGCTTTAAGATAAAATGCAAGTGTTCTTTTCCTGATACTGACAATCCAGAACTTCATGGAGCTTCAGCTGGAACAGGTTGTTCTTCATGAACTTTCTGCAGCAATAGAGACCAATTATGAGCACACAAATGCATTTCTAAAAATATACAGTAAAGATAATTAATCTATTTGAACTAAAGTTGAGAGAAATGCAACTGTTACAATAATGAGAATTTGTTTAATTTTTATGAAAATGTCAATGCAATCAATGCAAGCCAGTTTTTAATGTTTGGCAAATAGTTCATTTAGTTTATGCAAAAAGTAATTTATTTTCTTTTTTGTTAATTTGACCATAAACATTTTTTGTGAGATTCACCTATGGGTAGTTGGCGTACATGCTTGTCAACATCAAGATATTAGGTTCAAATTTATTTTGCATGTGTAAGGAAAAATGGACATCTTAAATCTTATACAGTTCACCTTTTATTTTTCACAGGCCATTTTTAAACACCTCTTTGCCTTCACAAGTTCATTTCAAATGTACTTGGTTTGAATCACAGCAGTTCTATATTGGCAGATTTGATTATTTAATGGTTGATAAAATCAAAAGAAAAAAAAAACACATTATACCTAAAATGATTATTATTATCATCATCATTAATATTCGCGAGGGAGGTTGGGTTATGCTTCGTGCCACCTTAAGAGAGTGTGTCCCTCATGGGCCACCCTTGTTTAAAAAACAATGGGACAGAGAGCAAGATGATATTTCATTCAAATACTATTCCTTTAGGAATGAGGGAATGAGGGAATAAACAAACCTTCAAAACATAATGAATCATTCAGACAGCTTCGGAAGCATGCAAATAAAAATTAAAAATAAAAAGAGAAACATAACCATGTAAATCAAGAAAATCTTTGCAATGAGAAAGGAAACAAAATGCATTTGAAAATTATCGTTTTTGAGTTCCACAAAAGCATATAACAAAATGGCAAAGATTTTAAAATTCACCCAGGGCGGATGTCCAACTACCTCATGTTGCTCAAAAACCATCTATGACACACAGAAAAAACTGTACAAAATGTAATGGCCTCTATACAAACCGGTAAACGCTAACAACCATGCAGCATCGAAAATATATTACATTTTATGTCTTTCTTTGCACTTTCCACGATTGTTATATTTGAATTAACATTGGCAAGTTTTTTTCAAAATATTACTTGGGCTTCTTAAAGTTATTGTTATAAAATCAAACTTTTCCTAAGGAGATACTTACACCAGCACAGGTTCATGAATACAGAGTAAGGTCAGCCGCAGTTTATTCCCTGAGTGCCATGATACACTAGCATTAGCCAGACTCAAACTGTTGGCTTTCATTCTGCTGGCCTTGTTATAAGAGAAATGCTGTCAACTCTGAACACATTGCTGATTCACTCTCACCTGAACAACGGCAGAATAACACAACACAGCATGACTAATCACCGAATATCTAACCCTCCTTCCAAAAGACATCCATAATAACATGTCCACAAAAACATAGTCTACTTCCCCTATTAAGGGAATATACAAAAATGACAGACAGAGAGGCAGACAGAAAGAGAGAGCGAGATAGAAAGAGGGAGAGGTCATCACTAATGAGGGAAGCAGGTGACCCCTGCAATTCAACAGTGATCCTATCAGCTTCCTCTGTGTTGCAGGGGTTAATCCCCTTTAGGCACTAATTGATAGGAGATAACATGATACTATTGCCAAGGCCCTATTTGGTGTAACCCCTGCACTTTCACACATTGAGTTTCAGTGGGAGATCAGACGTGAAATTGATATTTGGGATGTTTGCGTGCTTAAGCGCAGCTCTTTCTTATCGAACAGTTGCAGTGTTCATTTGGTGTTTACGTCACAGACTCTTTGCTAGGATTAACCACTTGGCCTTTAATCACTGTGACCAGTTCATTTGGTTTTCAACCCATCAACACATGCTTTAACAGACCGGCATCAAAACGAAATTTAGCCCTTAACTGTTAATGAGTCTGAAGGCTTTGACTGTTTGGCGAGCCTCGGCACCTGACAGAATAAAAAAGGACTGGGAAGAGGTTAAATCTGACTATCACCTCTTGAGTTCAAACAAAACAACTGGAAAAACATACAACCACAGCTGAAGACAGGATAAGAATGAAACAGAACGGCAATATCAAAATACCACATGAAGATACTCTTTAACAGAATATTGTTTGCATTTGAAGAAATATTTGACATCTACAGTCACAGCTATGAGGGAGCAGTAAGGTTTGTATTTATCAGTGATTTTATGTCAAAAAGCGGCATTCTGGGACTCATCGCATCGTTGCAAATAATGAAAGGCCATTAAGTGATCAGCAGCTGTGAAAAAGGCAAAGTTTGAGAGAGAGAGGGAGAGATTATTAAATAAATAAAAAACTATTCCTTTAGGGATGATGGAAAGAACGAACATTCTACCCCTCCTTCAATAATTTAGACAGCTTAGAAGACGTGCATTTAACAAAAAAAAGAGTGAAACATAATATATCATGTATAATATGTCATTATATAACATATAATAACATCATGCAATGAGAACTTGCGAATGAGAATAACAACTTGCAATGAGAAAAGGGGGCAAATCTGAAAATGAAAGTTCCACAAAAGCCTGAACAATGTGATTTAATATTAAGCTTTTGACTCATAGGCTGATCGAAATATCCAAACAAAATAGCAAAGATTTAGAAATTCACTTAGGGTGGACAATGTGTAATATAGCATCAGCAACTTTGAAAAGTCATTAAATAGAAATAAAATACAAGAACTTTAAAAAGTCATACAATGTTCACACCTAACATTGAGCGGTGTGTTTGGCCTTACATGCTGTTAACAGAAAGCTAGCTGAGGCAGTAAAATATAAGGACTCACCAATCACATCATGAACTAAACCCAATAAACTACGCTTAGCGATGATTGGCATTTCATCGGTCATAGCCTTAAATCAGTTATGCTCGCTCTGGCTAGCGATTATTAAATCGAAAGTTTACTATCCAGCTCAAATTATGAATGCTCTATGAAAGTTGATGATGGCATGAAGTTCTTGTGTCAATCCTCAAGACAAATTTTCTGCAAAAAAACTGTGACAATGAATAAGTGACAGACTCTAAATTTGAACAGCTTTGTTTTAGCATGCGCAAAACGTAATTTAGAAGATTTTTGGCAAGGATTCATGTAATACGGGAAAATCTCTGAAAATGTAAACCCTAAATATTTATTTATTTATAAAAAGGTTGCCAATTAAAGAAACAGTACATAATGCTTATATTTTTAGAGCAGACAATTATGCAGATTACATAGAAACATGGAACATATAAAGAACTAATAAATAAGTCATGTAAATTACAAACATACATATCATTTTAACCTCCTGATGTTTGGAACATATCCCCCCACTGTTCTCACTATTTTTTGTCCTCACGCACAGTACCAAAATGGCTATACTGTATAAGCTATATAATCACTGTACATTATTCCATAATGTGTACATTACAACTATCAGTATTGTTCAAAAGTTTATACATTAAACTTTCATTATACATTATCAGCACACAAGCATTATAGAAAAACCAGGCAAATGTGAATGTAAATCATCCCTTTCTATAATTTGTATTACAAATTTTATGATCATACTTAAAATTCTCTTTCTGTATAAATTTCTAGCTATACCGATAATAACGGAAACACCCCTCATAAGCTTTTCCAGTTATGAGCAAGATTTCAGGGCCAATGGGTCACTCAAGAGGCCGAATCTTCCAGAACATCGTGTACCTCAGATACTGAAGGACAAGGCCTCAGACTAAGCCACAAATCCACCCTCCAACACACACACACACACACACACACACTACACACAATAGCACCTTTGCGGCTTTTTACACTCTACACCAGTCTCGTTCAAATCACAATTGTATCACATGAATCGATTCAATATTTTTAACAAGCACAAATAGACACTTTTAGCATTTAAAGAACTTTATTGGAATAATAACAAGAATAACACTGCTTAAACAAATAATTCAATCTACAGCGACAAAACAGTTTAATTTAGTTTTTCACGAATACAAGACAACATCGATTTATCAAAGCAATTCAAAATAAATTGATTACATTTATATAACATTAATAAAAATACTGTATTTACATGAATTGGCAAAATTATATTTTTAACAGACACTATACTTTTCAAAACGCATCCCTTTTTCCTAGATTTATATACTTCAATGAACGTTTACAATAAAATGTGCACAACAGAAATACTAGTATATAATGAAAATCATTTTTAACGAAAATCATCAACGATAGAGATATGGATTGGGAACATTAAACACAATATTCAACGAGAATGACTAAAGAATTTTAAATAATAAATACACAACGTAAGTGAGACAATCAAAGGACTAAACTTTTAGTTAAAATATTGTTATTCCTGCTAAAGTATAAGTGTGATTTAATATATTTTACTATCAGTCTAATGTGCTACCTAGGGGTTAAAAAAAATCTAAACATGCCTGTGTAATATACAATGAAATAAGACAAATAACATTTCACAGCGGATTAGAGCACATCATCATTTACCAGTGAAATCCTCAGAGCCTAAAGGCACGATTTTATTTGGATATTTGTAACTAACAAACAAACAAACAAAATCACTTCCAGAAATGCATTTAAAAAGCAGATCAAAAAATCTTTGTGTGTGGCAAAAAAAAGAAGATCTTTACGAATGTCATCATAGTTATGTGCAAGGTCAAATGTAGAGTAATAAAAAAAAGCACATTTGCTTCAATTTGAGACTGGTAAAATTTGCACCCACAGCACCGTTCATAGTGTTCCATCAAATTTACAATCTCATACAAAGAAGAAAAAGAAAACTCAATCACGGCAAATTTCCGGTAAATCGATCACATTCGTTTAATAAACGAACATTGAATGACAAAAAATAGCTAAATATTGTAGGCGATGCCTCAAATCTGAGCTGATTCACGCTGCAAATTCTGGTATTGTGGAAAGGGTATCCATCTTCCTCTGCAAAACTCCTCCCTAAAATGGAGGCAGCTGTCCTAATACATCCAATGTCTCGCTCCAGCACTTGGGTAAAGCTTTGAGAAGAGTCAGACGTTACACTGCCATCAGCACGAGGACATGAGTAAAAGGAAGAAAGCAAGTAAGCCAGGACAGCCACCAAAAAGAGAGAGGCACTAGGCTTTGGCTGCCTGCCAGTGATCCCCTTAAAATGCCATTGTGGCTTTGATATTGAATATATGCAAGCAATGCAGGAGAGTGAGATCCTTGTTCTTTCACACACCAAATCCATAAGCTCACTCCACAAGAGCTACAGAGAGACCCGGGGGGCGCTGTTGGACACTGCAATAAAAATGGCTGCCATCTTCATTTTGTGAGATATTTCTCACACACACACACACAAAAAAGGATTCCTGCAGCTTTTTAACCATCCATATGAAGCCAGAAAAATGATTATTGTAAAGAGTCTCCCTGTAACCTTCACATTTAAACTCTAAGCTGTTTCTATGCCAGACTGTCTGTACAGTATTTTTTTTTTACCTGTCCATTAATCAACCGGTCTAATCATTATGTTCAATGAAGAAATCAGTTAGAAATTTGTATGAGAAGCGAGTACTGGAAATGATTGGTGTGCCAAGCTGAAGGTGCGACTACTCAGCAACATTTCAAACGTCACATCTGACAAAGAAAAACAGAGACTCGTTTCAGTTAGCATTAGCCTCTCTGATGCACACTCATCAGCCTGCAGGCTTTCATAATCGCACCTTTGCACACATCTCTGCATTCCTGCCGTTCCAGCTCTCTCTCCATGACATGCCCAAATGTGCTTCACAGAGTACTGGGTGGGAAATGCCCTTTTAAACCTACCGTCAGCACGGCAGCACAACTCCAGAACACCGTTTTCACCTTTAAGTGTAGCTGAATCCTCCTGCCTATAAAGCAAGCCCAAACACAAAGAATTTAAATTAATAAAAGTTATATTATTGAGTGTCATAATTACTTTTAGATTTCTTTACACATATTATCACAATTAAATTACATACCTTTTTATTCCATTTAATGTAAAAACCTCGTAATTTTTATCATGTACAATAAACATGAAATCATATCAGATAGCTAAAGAAATTTATATCATTGTGCAAGGATAAAACATCTGATAATACTGGAAATAGATAGTAGAATAAGAACATAATTCCATCAACAGGTTGTTGATGTGGACAACAATTTTCATTTTCAAAAACATCAACCAAACGTTTTACGGTCGTGTGAGCTAAACCAACATGCTTACACTTACACACACAGCTTGATCAGTTGAACCATGACATGGAGTACTGAGGTTGGACACAGATAGGCCTGTAAGGTGAACTGATATTCAGAAGTGTGCAGCGGTGCATTTATAATACCATCAAACATTACAATAATGAAAGCCTCAAAATGAACACGTATGTGCTAAGCTGCTCAAATTGGCAGAAAATATCTGTAAATCAGTGTGCGCTGAAGGCAACAAAAATACTTAACCAACAGACAACAGCATCTCACAGTGAGCCACAGCTATTCTAAATTGACCATGCGCCTCAATTTAATATACTCTATTTAAAAAATACAAAATAGGAGATACCCAGATAACCATAACAAAAACGCATAAACGCGAAAGCTTATTTGTAAAATTACTACGATTAAAATAGGAATAATTCAGTTCTTAATTTCATTAGTCTTTTGCCTACTGCAACATACAAAAATCTACATAAACTTGCATGTTATTTTAGCAAATTGTATCTATAAATTTCTCACCATAACCTTGTGTGACCTTCGACGATTAGGTCTACATTTTTTTTTTTTTTTTTTACTTATTTCTTTGTGCTTAGATAATATAATTAATTATAATTACATATCATATGCACCAGTGAAGGGAAGACAAGGATTTTTTTTATAAGTAGGCCTATACATTTATGTCTATTCAATTATTGTAACTTGTTATAATAATATTTTAGCTTAGATGTTTTTTTTATTGTACAACACCTCTGGGACAGGGCATGATACCATCCAGTGAATGCAGGGTCATAATTTCTCTAGCTGAGACACTTTACACACACTCAAAACATGATATAAAGGAGGGACCACTATAGCTGCCAATGTATATCCTTGTACCTCCTGTGAAGCAGCCATCTTGTTTTGAATATGACTGAAAAGCTGAGTCCTATGACTGCTTTTTAATAACAGTATCAAAGAGAGATGTCTCTGTCTGCTTTAAAACTATGAATGCATGAGCATGCAAAGCCAAGCCACATGGACAACAGATTCATGGTGCCTTTTCAAATCTAGACCAATATGAACAATCGGTCAAAAACGGATTTAGAACAATTTAAGAAAGAAAGCATACCTGTTCTATTCTAACACTCAAAAAAACGTCAGACCGGTAAATGCAAAGTTCCCGTTAGCATATCTGAAATGTTTTGGTCTGCACGCCACAGATGAATCCGGACACATTTAGATTAACATTCATGATTCTAATCATGATAAAGACAATATAATGCCAGAATCAATTGATACCTTTTACATACAGCAAGGAAATAATTATGGTATCACAAAAATATGATCGAAATAGGATTTAAAAAAAGCCTACTTAAGAAAACGCCTCGTTATAAACATTCTGATTAAATAGTAAATAAAGGGGAACCTTTATACTCCAGTGAATATTTCTCAGCATTTTCTGAAATCAATACCTTAAAGTCTTAGCCATACAACAAGATAGAAAATTTTTACTTTTACTTGCCGTATAAAAATGCAGTTTATTAAACACAAGTTGACCTTTTGTGGTAGGGCATGTTGTTACAATACAGTATATGGGGTACATTACAAAGACCAATAAACAGCCTATTACTGACTGTTCAACAAAATAAAAAATAAAATAAAAAAAACAATTATGAAATGCATAAGAAATTAACAGCAAACACGTAACATTAACATGTTAACAAACAAAAATCTCAAAACATTGTTCTGATTAAAAAATAGGCTGGGAATTTATAAATTGTATAAATGTGTAACATTTTCAAAATGTAACAACATGCCCCCATATAAATGGGGCAACTTGCCCCAACTTAACATTTATGAAACATGATAAAAATTCCTGAGAAAAAAGTCAACCTTTCAGTCAAATAATAGCAAATTTTCTGTTATCAATACTTTGTCTGAATTTATGCCAGTATTCTGTTCACTTCATCCAACAGCTAATATGATAATACTAGGAGATTAAAATCCACTAAAATTATTGTAGTATACAGCCGTTTTTAACTGTGTGTTTGAAATCAACAAACAAACAAAAAACGTTTGTTTCAACAACTCTTAACTTTGCTTCAACTAGCCTCCTTCTTCCCTGTATTTTTGTCGGGTGGATAAAGTCAACGAGTTTTATTTTGTATTTATATGGGGACTTATGATATAGCTTTATTTAAATAGACGGGGAACGAACCATTTTTGGACGATACCACCCAAGCGCGCAACAGAACTGTACTTAGCCTACTGACAACAGTTGCGAGCAGTGGCCGCCGGAGATATCATGACTATAGAAAACAAGTTAGCGCCATCGTATGATTACAGACACTGAAACACTTAAGGAGCTTTTGG
Organism: Meda fulgida; assembly: GCA_030578275.1. Classification (NCBI taxonomy): domain Eukaryota; kingdom Metazoa; phylum Chordata; class Actinopteri; order Cypriniformes; family Leuciscidae; genus Meda; species Meda fulgida. Next base: position 28,408,752 of record CM060622.1, read on the forward strand.
CGTTGTTTTTTTTTTTTTTTAGAAGTTTTGCCACATATATTTATGCCTAGCCTACGTCCTGTCGCTACTAACTAGCTCTTTACCTCAAATAGCCAACCTTTTTTGCACTAGGACAGTCTAAACGCAACTCAGTCCTCCACTGCAAGCGGAAACTTCACACACAAAGACGGGCCTTAAATTGCGGATAAACAGCAGACGACTTGCGCATAGCTGCATGATCTTTACCGTGCTGTATAGACTCCTGACACGCTGATATTCACTGTTTTGGCATCTCGAGTTCATGGGGTTAATGAGAAACCGTGCTCACGTGAGCACAGGTGCGTCATCTGTCTGAAGCGATGATCGCGATAAACTCTTTCTTCATCCCGCCGAACGACATGCGGTAACATGTAATCACATTAAAATGACCACCCTGCATTCGATCAGCGCTTCACATGCGTCGTCTTTGTTTGCTATGATTAAGCAACATAGCACACAGTTAAGTACTAATATATTCATGAACAACACAATCACCATAACAACGGCAGACTGTACCTAGACAAAAAGATTTGCGCCCCGCCACGATCATCTTACCTGTGAATTAATGAACTGTCTGGTGAAAAACATGGAATGAAACTTTGAAATGCGTTACAATAGATTCTAGTAGTCAAGCTACGAAATGACTACAGTGTTGGCTGATTGTAAAATTCCGCTCTGTCTCCCTTTGTTTTTCTAATGACTATGAGCGAGACTCTGGATAAACTCCATCACCATTTTTATCAGTTTCAGACAGACTCCAGACACTCTCTGGCCACTTACGTGTCGTGCACTGTCTGCTCAGCGCGTTCACGAGCGTCGGCGCGCCACAGACTGACAAGCAGCAGACCAATGGCGTCCCGAATTTGAGCATGATATCCAATAACAACAGCCCAAAAAATGATAACCTCTGAATGACTCCCCGGATGGATGCAGAGAGAAAATAATCTTTAGGAAACGCAGTCAAAGAAATATGATTGGAGGTGGGGATGAATCTGGTTTATCATGCAGACAATGCTGATATGGATGTAAAGTCTTGAATCGGATGTGAAAAGCAAACGGCATAATATAATTATTCGGCATAATTTCCTGCATTACATCACAAAAGGAAAACATTTTTAATAAAATTGAGTAACTTACTGTTGAATATATGCATCCAGTTTGGATAGGTGAATATTATTTTAAGAGAAACGAAAACCATAAAAGAAAAAAATATAAATAGTTTATATATAACTGTATTGCAGGGGATACTCATTTCATAATAATTTAAAATTATTTTAGTAGGCTATATGATAAATAAAGGGCTTCTGTTTGATGTTTGGTTCTTAAGCCAATTGGCCATTTACAGTAATCGGCTATAAGCAGATACAAACTTATAGAATTATCTTTGTTTATTAAACACTTTATTCTTTGATCTTAATACTGACTGATGAAAGAACTGATTAAGATTTAAAACCATTGAAACACTAATGTTTTTCACAAGCAAATATTTTTGCTATAGTTCCAGTATATAGATCTATAGTTTTAGTAGGCCTATATTAAAAAGAGAGCTGTATGTAAATGTAACTTTTTCTTTATGTTTCTGTTTTTTATAGACTATGAAAGAGTAATGCAATACACTCAGTGAGACTCGTCACTTTCAAATTTGTTAGAATAATCTGCACCATTTTTATTCTTCCCAACCTCTAACTACAGGCTATATTTGAATAATTAATTTGACATGAACAGCCTTTCATAAAAAAACAAACATTATTGGTAAATATGTCTACTCATGTCAGAGTAATTGACAACAAAACCATGATTCTTTCGCTGCCAAGGTTTTATGAAGAAAAAAAATCATTATGAAAAATTAATTTCCACTTTATTGGAACAGTTCATAAATGCATTGCCAAACTATGAAACACAGGTAGTTGCACAGCATATTTTCTCACATAAATTGCAGTGATCCTTTCTGAAGTGTTCTATGCACAATTTCAAAGAGGTTTTTATTTTCTGTTAAATGAATTGTAGTGATTTTAAAATAACATCATGAAAATTCTACAGGTGAAGTGGGCCATTTATGCTTGAAATACTGTGCTCAATGGGTTCACTTAGTTCACTTTAAGAGCACACAAAGCATCTTTAATTAAAGGGACACTGCTATTAAAGTAAGATTTTCATTTCTTATAAGGTTGCTCACTGAATGTAAACAAATGACAGTTATGACAGTTCTTTTTTTCTCTGTTACAGTTAACAAGGAATGAAATGCAAAGAATAGTTTTCTTGTAAGGTGTTTGAATATTGTTGGCCAACTTTGGCTGAATAAGTTAAATAAAGTGGGCCAGTATGGATTCAGCATGGGCAATCTTTAACCTTCAGTATACTCAAATTCAGTAAATAAATTGACATTCACTGCTTATTTTATAGTTAATCTACTTTTTTAGAAAACAGAAATGAGTGTGCAGTCAGGAAATTCAAGTCAGAGATGGAAGAAAGGAAAGAGAGAACAGAAAGGAAGACGAGGCATTAAATTCAATCTGTGGAGTAAAGAAAGGAGAGGAGCTAAATGGCCCTGTTTACACCTGGTCTTAAGATGTGTTTTGGTCGATCAAATCAAAAGTGGACTACGCTAAGTACGGGTGTAAATGGGGTCTAAAACGTTTTAAGCTTGTCCAATTTCGACCACTTTCAGAGGTAGTAGAAAACGCATTTGACCGGATTGCTTTCGTATTGTAGATGCTCATGTGGTCAAATGCGTTGGAACAGCCACAAAAGACTGCCTAATCTCCACCTATTGTGTGAACATTAGGAAGCACGCTAGCCAGACGGGATTTAAACATTGCTAGCTGAAGTTTGATTTGAAGACGAAAAACATACCAAGCACAATGTTCTCTCACCATTCCTGATTACTAACACACACTCACAGCGTTCGGCGTGGTGTTTTAGCGAGTTGGCTTTTTGGGTTTGTTAAATATCCTGTTGAATATGTTTGTTTGATAATACGCGTTAATAAATTATGTGTTTTTAATTGGTATAGCTATACCTTGCAAATAACACGTTATGGCCCAGTTTCACAGACAGTACTGAGAATAAACCAGGAGTAGGCTTTAATTAAATTAGGACATTCAAGTAGCTTTAATAAATGTGCCTTAGAAAAAAAAACATTACTGGTGTGCATCTTGAGACAAAACAATGGCATATTATATTAAAGGGCTGCTATTATGCTTTTCCTCTTATTCAACTTTAGTTAGAGTGTGATGCTGCTGTTTGAGCATAAAACAAGATCTGCAAGGTTACAAAGCTCAAAGTCCACTCCAAAGAAACATTTTTTTGTTTAACAGAATCCCTTTTTCAAGAACTACAACGAACTTGGACTACAACTCGATTTTATTGGATCTTATGAAGTCACAATGTTACTCATTTAAATAATCTCCGCCCATGGCATACATAAAAAGGGGACGTGGCCTGGCTGAGCTGCATTAGAGAAGACAGTGTTTTGCTTTAACAAAGATACACAGTTTTTTTTTTACACATTTCCTCATTTGTTTGACCTTCCTAAGGGTGATAAGAGTTATTGTAATTATTTAAAAAATTGTTCCTGAACATTATAACCCCAATGTTTATCTGTGCGTAGCACATTTTATGGAGAACAGCTCGTTTTCTGTAGCTTTTTTAAGCTCTCGCTTTTATAAGATGGTTCACCACTCCTTGGGAAAACTAACCATGGTTATGTGATCGATTACTGTTTGTATTACCTTATTTTTCCAACAAATATCACGATTAAATTATGAAAAAAAAAAAATGGAAGAAAAAAAACATACCACTCTGGAACGTCATGTGAAATCATTGCTTGCAAAATATGTGCATGAAATCTACTCTGCATAGTAGTTCAGCGTGTCGGCTACACATTTATAAAATTTAAACAAGACAACATCTCTATTGCAAATGCAAACCCCATCCATCAACACAACATTGCCATAATGCCAAAGAGCTGGATACACAAATCGGATCTGAACAGTTGCGATACACAGTGTGGACATCATTTTAGATCAGATTCCAATTGGATATAAAGATAATCGGATTTGGACTGACAGTGTGAATGTATAGCCATAGTTAAACTACGTCAACATTTTAGCCAACGCTTCATTTCCACATGTGGCTGATGCTGTTCTACCTCTCTCAACCACAAATGCCTTCTTTCATCAGTTTTTTGCACTCTTCTCTTAAACTTTTGACAGTCTATAGAACTCGAAATATTTTTCCCGATGCGACCGATTAGTACAGACCAAAACTCGACCATTTTTCAGCAGCAACAATCAGCCAAATTTGCGAATCCGTTCAGTGCGTGCCTCCAAAATGGCCGACTTCCGGATTGATGACGTGTAGTTTTATCATTAACAGTTTTTTTCTCTTTCTGACATTTCATAGCTACCTGTTGGGTTTACATTTTTTAATGAAATGGACTATTAAAAGGATTGCTTGTGTGCGCTGATGCTTATTACAGTCTTTTAAAATAGTTGAATGAATAATGCTCGCGAGGTGTAACAATGTTAAATAGGCTAAGCTATTTAATCAGTAAAGCACACAGCGTAGAGAAGACATTCAACTGCTTTGACTAGTATAGCATTTTGAGCATAAACATGTAAATAGTGAAAGGCTTGTTTGAGATGAGCAAAATCTGCGCAGAACCGACCACCGCGAGATGTAAGCCGGTTGCGACCGAGAGTGGTTCGCCTGGCTTGAGTTTTATGTCAAAAAACTCTCGCGACCGCAAGGCGCACGTCTCGGACTCTGCAGTTGCTCTCCACCGACTGCGGCGCTGCGCTGAACAAAAGCGTGATGGGAAACGACTTGCTGACGACACAGCTTAATGCTCATTGGTTTAAACAACCGTGATGTTTGTTCTCTTCCGAACAATATAAATATCAATATTCGGTTAATATATATAAAAACACATCACATAACCCATATCTCACTGTCAGTATGTATTCAACATTTGAATTCTCTTTTAAAATGTTTGATTTTAAAACTCTTGTATCATGTTTCATGTGTAGGCTACACATATTAATTGTTTTTTTTTAACAATCAAGCATGAAACCATATTCGAGTACACCCCAAAAACAAAAACAAGACTATATAAAAGGGCATAGCCTAATAGGACCCCTTAAAGATATGCAAGTTGCTTTCAGTTAAAACAGCTCAAACATGCATTTTAGTCTCAGATAGCTTACGCCTGTATTCAATTTGAAATATAATAGCTGGACATTAAAGCAGAACTATGCAACTGTTTTACCTGTGCGCGCCTTGTTGAACTGTCGGCAGTCTGTATTGTATGTGCGCCTTGAACACCACATGTATACGACGCCGGGTTATTTCTGTTTGATGCTAATTTTATCAGATCTTTTTTTTTGCAGTTAAGCAATTCTTACATAGCGAGACCTGATATCAGAATAATGATATATATGATGTTATATGATATATATATATATATGATATGATATAATGATATATATCACGCGACACTTCCTGATGCTGCGGTCCGCCGGCTCAAGTTGCAAGTGTGTTTTTTCCGCTCACATGCGATTCGGGGGTGCGGACGACCACCATTCAACCCGAAAAAAGTCATATGACCATTCCAATGACTCCGAAGCTGTTCGGTTGAGGTAGAAAAGTTGCATAGTGCTGCTTTAAAGTGAACAAAAGTCATTAAGAAAAGAAAAAAAACTTCTCTATCTAAATTATATGTTTAACAAAAAGTGGCCCAATTTTCCAGCATTCACTCAGTATGAAGCAAGAAATGGCTATCTGGAAATGCTATAGCTAGATGTACTTGACATGATCATGTCACCTCAGGGTTTACTGTGCCTATAACGGATATTAAAATCTTCACTCTGACATCTGACCCTCTAAACACCCATCAATCACTAAGCCAAGTATTGAGGCAGAATTTTAAGGGATGCTTTTCTAAATAAAGCAGTTAATGTAAATAGCCCTATACAAATACCATTTAATTGGTTTATGTCGCGCCATTTTAAAATATGTTTTACCTTCACGTTCATTGGAAAGTTAAAAAACTAAAATACGCCAGGCTAGTCTGAACCGTTGGCACTTCCCCTCCTTGCAATTTCATACCCATGATGCAGTGCGGCGCAGTCCGGTCGCCATGATTCTTGTGCAGATGTTTTCAGAGCTCAGACTGAGGAGATTTCACGCTTAGCTATCGGCCTGAAGCGCTGCACTTAAACCAGTTTCAATGCACTCATCGACGTTATAGAGATACCAGAGTCTCCAAGATAACATACAGTCTTGGGTTATGGCGACCAATGTCGGGGGTATGATATATATATGTCATATTAATTTACACTTAGTTTAGCACCCAGCTAGCGGTAACGAGTTAGCTGCTTTTGTTCCATAATTTGATGAGCCTCTAAGATCTGCTGTTGGTTTACATATGGAGCTCAGTTTACTTTTATTCCACGACTATCTGTTAGGCTGTTTTTATTGCTATGGGGTGTCATATTGATGGTCGTGAGTCATGAGCAGACGTGCATTTACACATTTCTATTCATTGAGGTTGCTAACTCGCTAGCTGGAGGGTTACATTGAATGCGTTTCTTGTGTGTATTTATGCAAAAATCCAACGGAGAACTTATTATTTGTATGTTTATGGTGGTTGAAGAATTATTCGTGTAAAGTGTAATTAGGTTGGGTCTAAATTAGTTACGTAAGCATTTCTAGTGCTGTCTCGGCTGACAGTGGGACTGTTGTTTTAAGTTAACCGTGTGTCGTAAGCTACAAATGATGTATTTTGAGAAAATCAAGTATTTAATCACAACTGAACTGTTTTGTCACTCGTATGTGTTTATATTTTAAATATAGTCGTGGTTGTATATCAAGTGTGTATTGTAGTAATTTATTATAGAAAGAAGTTCATGTTGGTTTTCTATCAGTTAGTGATCCCTCAACTTATCAATCAGACTATATCACTGCCATCTGCACAGATGCAAATACGATTTTAATGCTATTTTCTTGTTCAATAATTGATTTGGGTCATAAACATAGAAAATGTGTCGCTTTTAAACTCACCATGAAATCAACATTTGATGATTTTTGTATTGCATTACTTATTATAATTGATATATCTGTGCACATCTTTTTTCCCGGTTTAAATTAATGTTCCATTTCATTCTTTACTCAAAATAACTTCCCTCATGTGTTTACTGGTGTGAGGGCGAGACAACCTGTCACTCACATGAGATCACAGCAAGAGCAAACAACTACGATCTAATCAATTCATGTTGGACAAAATCAAGTCCTGCCTCAGATTTTTTCTTGTATGAGAAGCTCTGATATATGTCACGATAGGAAATAGAAGACTATTGCAACTTCCTTTTCATACAGTAACTCAGTGAACAAATATATTGTAAATTAGAACGTAAATATCCTAATAACTGCAATCTTGCAGTGGCTTCTTTCAAATAACATCTGTACTGGTTACGTTTTGAAATGTTTTTTTTTTTCTGGAATAGTGAGCTGATTGTCTGATAAAGAGTTGTTACTACTATTTTATTAAAGTGAAACTTCACCTTAATTAAAATTCTGTAATTTTCTCACTCTCATGTAGTTTCAGACTTGTATGGCCTAGTTTATTCTGTGGAACCTAAAAGAAGATCTCTTAAGAAATATCTTTGTGTCTAACTATATAATGGTTATCAATGGTCACCAAAACTGTTTGGTTTGAAACATTATTTTATATATGTATATATATATATATATGTGTATGTATATATATTTTTGTGTGTTTTCTTTAGAAGAAAGTAAGTCATACTGGTTTGAAATGATAAGAGGGTGAGTAATGATCACAAAATAAAACATTTCAGTGAACTGTCACTTTGGGATTAGAGTCATTCTTCAAACACTAGTATATTTCCTTCAATGAACAAGCCTAAGATCTCAAGGGCAAAATTTGAGATGTTATTATTATGTGCAAGGTCTGAGGATGTACTCTTATTATTATACACATTGCACAAGAAATTTAATGTTAAATATATGGTAATAATAAAAAATGAATGTGCTTCGTTCTCTTGTCTGTATGTAGATGATGACTTTGATGAATACGATAAGCCTGGTGCTGAAAGGTCAAGAAGACGGAGAGGAGAAGATGATGATGACTTGGAGAGGTACATTTTAATCACTGTCCCATTGCTGGCTCAGTTTTGCTCTGCACGTTTCATTTCTCTATTATGTAGAAAGAAAAAGATGAGTAAAAAAGAGAATCCTGGACACACTAATATCATTCCAGTATTAACATTTCATGTCATTCAAAATGGATCAGATAAGCACATACAGGGATTTATATTCCATCAGTAAGAGGAGAGTGCGAAGGTTGAATTAGCAGAACAATAGCACAGCTGTACATGAAATGTTGCAATCCAGTAGGGCTGTGTATAGGCAACAAAGTCACGATACATAGCACTATACAGAGGCCTCAATATGATATATATCACGATATGGGTCTGCACTAAATTTCACCTCAGCAGAATTTAGTATTACAGCTGTTTATTAAACACTGCATATTATAGGGCCATTGCTAATGTTATAGATTTTTTTTTCCTATGCACCTGACTTGACCTATGAACCTGGTGTCCTAAATATTATACTCAGTTGAGTTACCTCTGAACGCTTGAGTTGACACAATCTAACCCCACCTAATAGTCTCACAAAGAGTCGAACGACGTCTCGCCCCCTATCGAACACTATCACTTGGGAATAAGGTCTCTAGTGTTCTTAACTTGCCCCACACTATCACTTGGTAGTAAGGTCTCTAGTGTTTCGCTAAATAACTTGTTCCACTAACTTACTTTGCTGCGCAGCAATTACAAACAGACAGACTTCAGCAAATGTTCTTCAAATGCTTTAATCACGGCTGGGAGATCTTCCCGAGCAGTTCTTAGGGAATCTCTCCCAAGAAGCAAGGCCGGAGGATCACAGACAGATCCCATTGAGAATCCCACCAGTAGTAAAAATACAACCGTTTTTATAGAATAGAGACAACAAATAAGATCATTGGGACTAACATGTCACCTTCAACATGATTGGTTCAATTGGTTCAAAAGCTTCCACCTTTTTCCCTCTGTCACTAGCATAAGCAAACTCTGTTTTGGTGATTACTTATCTCAAGGCTTGAAAAATAGTCATCTGTCTAGTTTCATTTCCCATATTTGTTATTTATACACACACACTCAAAGTCAGAAGTTTTCCCCCAAAGAGTTTGGAATCATTTAAAAGCATATGAATGTTGTGCCTACAAGTAAAACAAAAGTTTGTTGATTAATTAAAGTTGATTAATTAAAAAATCCACCACATTAACTATAGGCAGAGCAGGCAGTTGCCCTCTGCATTGTCAACGTGTGTATTGTGAAGGGCCTCGGTAGCACTGTATAATGGCATAGGTTTCATTGGCTACTCCCCACCAGGTACAATATTCTGATTGTTTTCTTGTTTTTTAAGCCCATAAATAATAATGTACTCATTCAAATACATTTATATTGCAATGTACTCATTCTAATATATAAATAAAAGCATCTTTACATTGCTAGTAGGTTATTGCACAAATTAACACAGTCTATAAAAAATACTCTCTCTCTTTTTACTCACTATAAAAAATAGTGTTCCAAACGAATGTGCTTTCTTCACTGTAGCTCCTCACGCACACACATTCAGACATTCACTCACACAGATCGCGCTGCACGCATTCAGCAACACAGAAACTTCTCAACGCGGCCCTGCAATTTTTATCATTAAAATAGCTTCACCACTGAAGAGCTACATTATCTTTCTCAGCAAGGAGTTAGTAACATCACTATTTTTGAAGCAATTAATTAGGTAATTCATGCATTCACAATCTCTCTCTCTATCTTATATGCAAATGAACACAGACATGGTGTATTTTAGGGCTGCACGATATATTTTTTTTTGCATCAATTTCGTGATGTGCTCATCTGCGATAGTCATATCGCAGGATGTACGCTGTAAAGAATGGAGATCGTAGTTGATCTGTGATCCGGACGGTCCAACTTCACCCCAGTTCAGAACGCATGTGATTTGCGGATTGATTGCAAAAAAGTTGAACCATTATAGAGTGAAAGTTTATCACTTGCATGTGTTTTAAAGTCCTGTCAGTTTAAACATCAAGCGCTGTTTTCTGTACGTGCACTTAGAGCAGCACAGACAGCACATGAACACCGAATTCAGTTCTCTTTCTCTTATTTTTGAGCTTGAATGGACACATGCACCCAAAATGTAGTCAAAATGCCAATCTCTGTGAGTATCCTCATAAACACAGTTGGCTATGTGTTTAAGAGAATTGAGAAAGGAAACCGATGCGTATCATTATATTGGATCCGTTGCATTCGTCTTACAGGAACAGCAGTCTAATATACCCGCAGCTTTTTGTATCACCAATGTTAATCAGACAACAAAAGACAGAGAAAATGACTTGGATTAAAAATTAGACAAAGATAAATTGTATTAATTAATTATATTAGTTATATTTCATATACAGTGAAGACTGTTATTTTACATTTATGGAATACTGTTAGATGTACCTGATAAAAACATAAAGCACTGCTTATTTCACTTGTATCTTTCTTCTATTATATTTATCTGTTTTTAAGTTGTTTATTATTTTTATATGCAGATACACTTCTACAAAATCATCCCAATCATTCTAGAATGTGTTTTTTTGTTTGTTTGTTTTTGTTTTACAAATAGAGCTATTCAAATCAAATGGTGAAATTGTTTTTATATATATATATATATATATATATATATATATATATATATATATATATATTGCAGAAAAATAAAATATCGCAATGTGGGTTTTTCCAATATCGTGCAGCCCTAGTGTATTGACATTTTCTGTGAATTAGGGCTGTCACTTTTTATTCGATATTCGAATATGCATTCGAACATGACGTGAAATATCCGTAATCGAACTATAAATAACCTATCCTGTTTTTAAAGTGTCATGTGTAGCGCATTTTTTACGGTCTATGATTAGACTGTTTGTTTTTTATTTTATTGTTTTCCATCTCATCCAGTGGCGGGCGCTCTAAACGTATTGTAGCGTCGGCCCATGACCAAATCAAGTGAATAACCACCCTGTTTTGAAAATGGAAGATAACTCACAGAACGGCCAGCCTGAGCGGACAATTACGACCCCAACTCGTCTAAAAAGTAATGTCTGGAAATATTTCGGTACTCCTGCTGCTGTTGTCACGTTATTGTTTGTTATTGATATTGTAGATATTCTAATACATTGCTTGATATTTGATATCTGTTCGAATTTGATTTTTCTCAAAAGTGACAGCCCTGCTGTGAATAGAATATCGAACTGGAGATGGCTAAACTGCAAGCTTACTAGTGTTTTCAGAAAGCCAGTGCTTTTATCCAATGTGGAGTGCGCTTGCACATGGTTGCCAGGTTGAGAAAAATAAGTAGCCTAAAACACTTACCAGATATTTTCCGTATTATGCAATTGTGAAGCTCTGATAAGGGGATTACCACTCTTGATATCAGGCAACCCCAGTTATGTTCCTCTGTGGGTCAGATTAAACCTTGTTCTAGCCTATACATTATATTCTACGACTTAATTTCGAAACATTTCCACTCCGTTTTAAATACTGTTATTGTAATCAAATTCAAAAGCATGGTCCACTGTTATGCACATTCTGCAGAATCAATAAAGAAGCAGAGCAGCTGTATCGATACTCGTTTGGAGAGCTATGGTTTCCAGGGTAATTTTAGCAAACCACGTAGGACGAACCATATCCAACAGGTGTAACTGTCAACGCAAAAGGGAAGCTGTCTTAAAGAGATGTCCATGTACTAACTTCTATTGTATCCAAAAAACATAAGACCACAGCTGCCCAACTCAATGCATAATTGAATGTGCACCTCACCTCTCCAGTTTCCACTAAAACAATATTCATGGTCCGGCTGCTATAGCCAATCCTTTAGACGCTGCCAATGCCAAATGTCAGCAGAGCACATCTTGGGCTGTGGACAATGTGAAACGTGGTGTTCTCAGATGAATCCACCTTCACTGTCTTCCCCACATCCGTGGGAGTTATGGTGTGGAGAAGCCCCAGAGAGGTTTAACACCCAGATTGTTGCTGCCAAGAGTGAAGCACAGAGGTGGATCAGTGATGGTTTGGGTCGCAATCTCATTGCATTCCCTACTGTGCTTGATGGGCGCATCACTGCCGAGGACTACTGATCCACTCTGGAGGACCATGGTTCAAACATTGTACCCTTCCGTGTATCAGCATGATAATACACAAAGCAAGACTTGTGATAGAATGGTTTGATGAACATGAAAGTGAAGGTGAACATCTCCCATGGCCTGCAAAGTAACCAGATCTGAATATTTTGAGCCACTTTGGGGTATTTTGGAGGATTGTATTTTCCTCCACCAGCATCACATAGTGACCTGGTCGAGGGGAATTGCTTGAAATCCCTCTGGCCGCTGTGAAGGACTTTTATCTGCTATTCCCAAGATGAATTGATGCTGAATTGGCCACAAAAAGAGGCCCTATACCATACTAATAAATTGTGTTCTAAAACCAGGTATATATAGATTTCATTGGTTGCTGTTGGGTGTGGTGTTGCAAAGCAGATGAAGTTGTTCCTTTAATATCTTGTGTTGCTCTGCTGAAATCAGGCAATTCAAAGAGATTATTGTGAATAGAGCATATTTTTTTATCTAATAATTTTTTTTATCAATTCACAGTGATTTGGAGGAGGGAGACTTACTTGAAGAAGATTGGTTGTCATTCAAAAAGGTAAAGTGTTTTTCATCATTGCCTGTTTCTCTCACCTCTACACTATATCATATTATCATCTGTTATTAACGTTGTTGTTGTTATGGCAGAAAGCATGGCCCTTGTTTTTCTTAGTCGCTGACTTTGACTTTTTAACTGATAGTAATACAGAAATAATTTCCAGCAGGTCTACTTGTCCAAGACTTAAAAGGCAGTATATGTAACAATCGCACCAAAAAGTAAACTAGATTGAACAAGGGATTTTTCATAGGTTTTTTGTTGTTGTCTGTCCTCAGAACCCCTCAGAGCTGTCAGATGAGGAGCTAAACGATGACCTCTTGCAAAGTGATGAAGAGGACCACAATACGAGGTACTCCAACAATACAATAAAATCCTAGGCACTGCAAAAATCCATCCATTTTTAAATGTTTAAAGGGATACTTCACCTCTGGAAAGATGAATGTGTATTTAAAATGGGTAATTTATGTAGTAGAAATGTGAAATTGTTTTTGAATTTGGAGCTTTCAAGACTGAGAAAAGCCAGAAAATGTATTTTTGGCTTATGTGGATGAAAGACAACAACTCCCAGAATGCACTTGCTTCGCTGCCGTAGGAGGCCACGCCTACCGGTAACAGAGCGCAGAAGTTAAACAACAAGTCTAGGCTACTAGTGAGTCTCCGTGATGAGTCTGCCCGAAAATGTGTTTCGAGATCGCCCCAAAATGTCCGGGATTCGGCTTTTGCGTTCTACAGTGACCATTCATTATGTTTACTGTGGCGAGCAGGATGAGTGAGGACCGCTGGAGAACGTCCCGAGGCCGGTGGCCTGATTACCGATGAGCGACACCTGTGAGACGCACCTGTCTCGTATCTCTCAAGGAGGAGCGGAAATTTTCTTAGCAATGTTAAAACGCACATCAACCGATCACTTGTTTAGCGTTCATGTAAACACTACATTCAGATTCACCAATCGGAATGAATTCAGTTAGATTGAAACAAAAGGTGTGCATGTAAACAATGAATGGCGACTGCAGAAAGCAAAAGCTGAATCCCGGACATCGACGGCTGGACATGTCCGGGAAAAAGAGGATGGTAACCCCTGCTACTCAGCTTTCTCCTACTAAGTTACTCAGCTTTCTCCACAGAACTGCTAGCTTAGCTTCCAAAAAAAGATGGCTGACACTGTGTACATTCTGTGAGTGAGAAAAACACTCTATGGGTGGGTTGAGAACATGCAGGACATCCCCTTCTACTGGCTGTAGTCTTTAGCCTCTGGCGAAAAAATCCTCCGATGACACAAAATGACGATTTTTGCGTCATCTGAGGATTTTTTTCCAGACAAAAAATACATAAATCTCTCATCTCAGGGGGATATGAGGGTGGAAAGCATGGTAATTTGAAAATACTACAGGTTTTCTACTAATACAAAGCTTAATGCTAAATCCTGAAGTATCCCTTTAACTATTTTTAGTTACTTTATTGAGGGCCTTTATATTTTTTCAAAGGCAGCTGGATGGTTTTACAAGACTCGGAAAAGTCCCTCTAATACTGTGATAATTTTTTAGGTGTTGTATACATAATTTCTTTTAACAGATATATTATTTGTATTGTTTTTAATGTTTGCAAGACGATGGTCAGTATTGGTGTGCCCTGTGCTACATATAGATTAAAATGGCTTGTTTTAGAAGACTGGAATGACGCGTCAATGTAATCGATTACATAAATTAGTTAATACATAATGCGTCAATTCGTTGCGCTGTTTATGCTCATCCTAATGATGTCGGCTCCATCTCTCAGGCATGCTGAAAATCAGCCATTATTGCAAAAATATTGAGCCTGATCTAAAGTGTGGGAATTTTTTAATCAGAGACCAAATTAAATGGTGCTTTGCACGCTCTGTAAAACAGAAATGGCCTACTAAGCTACACCACAGCATCACAACGTCTATGCAGGAGCATCTGAAAAGAAAACATCCCACCCGGGTCTCTCCTTCCTCAATACAACGAGGCGACAGTGCAATTCTTTTTTTTTTACGCTGCACTATACAGTTGTATAGAATACAGTTGTCAGTCCCATATTTTGTTCTTAACAAGGCTGCGTTCATACAGCATTCAGTTTTATACGAACTGCAGTGGGTGCAAGGCTGCGATACACGCGGCTTAAACATAATCTCTGCAACCGCTTACAAAGCATAGTTACAAAGTAACTATGTTGTTAGTTTTTTTAAATATCTAATGGATGAACTCCCACATTGATTGACTCATTTATTTAATAACGCGCTGTCAATCGTTGAAAAAGATTTTTTGGACCACCCCCATGTTTGACACTGCGGTTATGGTTATGCGCTATGGTTACCGCTATGGTTAGTTAGAAGAATGTGGTCTTGACTATTGCTGAATTTATTTAAGCAGCTACTTTAATCTCCTGAATGAACAAAAAATTTCAGGATTCACACTTGTAAGCAACTGATGCTGTAAATCCCCAAAAAGTGACTGAACGCAGCCATAGTAAACACCTTTCCTGTTAGGCCTACAGGCCCTATCTTTGGTCATAAATAGTATCATTAGGTAAAAGTTCATAGTTACAATTATTATTTATTGGTAAATTAACCAAAGGATTAATCGAGTATTCAGAAAATAAACAATAGATTAACCGGAAAAAATAACTGTTAGATTATTAAATTTAATAATAATAATAATAATTGATAGATCAAACGATTAAAAAATAATCGTTAGTTCCAGCTCTACTGTTAGGACTCTGATAAACATTGTACATCAGTATAAACATGGTTTCCAAGATAATATTGATTTATTTGGGTATAACCTTTTTAATTGGCAAAGTGCAGGCCAACGTTAAGCTGTTTTTCTAAACTGATAAAATGTAGTTTGTTTTAAGTCATGACAGTTGAAGCTGCCAATTACTAAATCTGTTCTGATGTTTTTAATGACGATGAATGATGGAATAGTCTGCAGTATAGCCCAAATATAGTCTATATTACAAGTTTTTCTTTTTATTATTGTTGTATAGAATAATATCAGCTCACAATCACAATAGAATGCACCACTACCTAAGCTGTTCACTTTTCAATTTTTGGGGCAAAATGGTCTTCACCCCATAATTTATGCAAAGCTTCAGTGCTCTAAAATCAATAGAGCAGTTCATCCATAACATTTATTAGTGATGAGATTGAACTAACTTTGACACCTGCTTTAATCAAATTACTTCTTTGGAATAAAGATAAGTTGTTTAAAATAAAAATTTTCGGTGACGCTTTACTTCAGTCTCCAATATAGTTCTTGATGTAACTCAAGGGCTCTTGTAACACAAGCAACATACAAATCTACAAATTCATTACTTTATTGTCCAGTGCTTAACACGTGTCTTTGTGTCTGTGTTCCAGTGGTCCGGGTGAGGCTGTGAGTTTAAATGCAACACTGGGTCTGGGCACCTCTGGTCACCTTCAAGATGGAGACGTAGGATGTACTGAAAATGCCTATGAAGAGGCAGAGGGGTGCCGAGCGGGCTTCTCTCAAAGTGGGCAGTATGAGGCAGATGAGTACCAAGCAGAGGATGAAGGGTTGCAGTACACAGGAGGCCAGAATTGTGATGAATATCAAGATGAAGTTTTGGACCTACAGATCGACGAGCCACTGGATGACGATTTTCAAGTAAGTCACACTTTTTCTTGCTATCTCTATTGCTTACACTCTTCATAATCCCCCACCACATTTCCTTCACGTCTGCAGCCTGACAACGCATGCTTTGTGACCCTCAGGCCTCAAGGTTTTGTTCAGGGCGAGATACTTTTCTCCGTCTTTGTTCAGCAAATGTCCTGCCAATCCATGCTGGCTAATGGGAAAAGCTCTAAGACAAGATCTGATAAAGTTGGCTGTATAGGTGAAAAGATTATTGACCTTCTTTAAAGTGGTCTTTAGCTAGCATGACACAGGGGCATGATTGATGAGTAGTGTCTTTTCTGTACATGTTTATTTATTTGCTTAGATCTTAAAGAGACAGTTCATTCAAAAATTAAAATGTCATCATTGACTCACCCGCATTACGTTCCAAAGCCATATGTTCAGTTCCAAGTGATAGTGTCTTCAGAAGACTGGACACTGTCTGACCAGATTGGATAGATCTTTAAATCTTTAAAGATAGGTCTGAGACAACTATTTACTGGTAGACATTACAGTATACAAACATCACAGACAATGGCAGATAGAGACCAAGGCAGCTCTAGCATAATGTCAATAACACTTGACTTAGTTTCTTTACAGTTATTAAAGGTAAACATGCCTGAAAAATGTACCGTTGGTACTGGTGCCGGTACCGGTTAAAATGTGAATGGTACCCTACCCCAATCTTAACTCAGTCAGATGTAGGTTTTTTAAAGGAATTTTCAACAACTTCTACGTTCTACTTATGCTCAATGCTAAGGGGATTCTTTAGTTTCTGCTTTCTTGGGGGTTTGGAGGCTGGGATATTCTTCTTAATGTTTTATTTTGTACCAAAGAAAGAAGTGCTAAGAAAATACAAAACACTCACTTGAATGTGTAGTAGAAACTGACTTACTTTACTGAAGCATAATTGAGGCAACAGATGTGGATTTTTGAAAGTATTTTACTGTGAATACAAAGGTGATAAATCACCTTTGCCAGCTGTTTTTTGCACTCTTTAAGAATGTTGCCATTGCTTAAATAGAGCTTTAAATTTTGGTTTTCTTAGACCATATGATATCTCTGTTTACAAGGTCGCTTAGCTGCCGGGGCTCAGCATCTTTGTGTTTACTGTTATCCAGAGTTAATGTGTGGAACGGTTTAAAGGATTAAGCATTTTCCCTGTAAGTGGTCAGTTCATGTGCAGTGTGCAGGATACGTGTCATAGTCATTTTGGTCTGACTTTCAGTGCTATGCCTATTGTACAGTTCTTTAGATTCGCCTTCTGTCACCCAACAATTTTTTTTATTGTCCTCTGTACAGAACATTTGCTTGTAGTGAATTTCTCTGAGATCATTCCACAGTTTTAAGTCGTAATGTATCTTAAAGACTTTATGGGCTTGTCATAAATACCAGATGATTGGGGTTTAGCCATGACTCCTTGGTTTTTGTGATGTCTGAGGTTACAATTTAGAAAATTGAATGAAACATGAGGAACATTGTATCATGTGTTAGGCTTGCTGCGATAGTCGGTGTTCATGGTGAGCCGAACGAGAGTCGCAGCACAGATCAGCACCTGGGTGATGACGGCATAAATGACTGGTCATATTGGAGCATACGGCACTCGCATAGAACAAAGTTTACAAAGGTTGACTGTTTTGTCCATGTTTTTTCAATCATCGCTGTTGTAACGTATTTGGAAGCCAGAATGTTTCCAGACAGGATATTTATATGATGCAGGCGGCCGCTCTATCAGCGACTTGCCTCCTTCGCTTGCCATGCTAAACTGCAACACACCAACACGCAAGAACTGTGATGTCAGCAACAGATTTACATACATAACAGTTAATTGGACAGCTACTCTTACCTGAAACGCATGTGGAGCGTATCCATCGACAGAAACATACATTAGAGGAACTCTGTCCGTTTTATGCGTTGTTGTTTTTTTCCCCGACGAGCCATATTATAGATGCATCGTCAGTGTGTGCTGAACCATGAGCGAAGAACTGTATCGTCTTTTTTTTATTTTATTTATTTATTTTTTTTATACAGAGAGCCGTTGCACCCCTAGTATGTACAAATGATTAATGGTTTTAAAAAAAAAAAAATTATTTCAGTGTTGAGGGACCTTGATAAACAAAATAGAACCAGAACCTAGAAAATGTTTGGTGTACTGTGGTCATGGAGCATCAGGGTTAGTCACTTTACACAAAGACACAGACTGAAACAATCCTGGTGGAGTCAAGGCTCATCAGACTGCTCCTTTTGTCCTGCCTTTCATTGACTTTTAATGCAGGACAGATGTCGTTGATCATTCTGCCTGTCCAGGTGATAGCTTGATCACTGGTGTCCAGGGTAATGCTGACCGGTCCACAGAGGGCTTGCCCTCACATCGCATTTTGTAAGTTTGTCTGTTCAGAGCCAGTTTCTTTATATTTCTGTACATTATTCTAGTCTTATTGTTACTGCTGAGATCAGGATTCACTGACCTGGAGAGTTTTATAATAGAAGCATACAGCACACGTTTTCTCAGGGATATGAATAAAAAAACACTGTCTCTTCAAATATAAGTTTGCTTGAGCACTGTTGACTCACCATAGCAGTGAAATTTATGTTGTCCAAATATATTATAAAAGGTGCCCTGCTACAATAATACCTATAGAAATATGTGCTAGTGCCTAAAGGTGAAAAGTTAGTCGCTGTACTATATGTAATATATGTACATGGCTATATGTAAGAAATTCAGCTTTTTGTTATATATATTATGCTACTTGCATGTGAAAGCAGTGAAGAAACAGAGTTTTGTGAAACTGCAGAGTAGGACATGGCACAAATAAGGTAAAATGAAGAACTTATGACATTGTTATATGATCACAATATTTCTTTTGTCATATTGATCGATATTGATATTTATCACAAGATATAACTTGATAACGCTGCCAGCTGGAAGAGTCCCCTGACAATGACCAAAGCCTGGAGAAACCAGAGGGTTAATTAATTACATTTTAAAATATAGTTTTAGAAATTATTTTAGTTTTTAGAAAATAGAATAACACAACGTTTTATTTTTAACTGTGCAAACATGGTTTTTTTTCAGTACCTTGTCATGACAAACATTTTGACTGAGCTTTGAAATGCATTTGCCTACATGTTAGTCACACATGTAGTATACAATGCTGTAACAAACAATATATGTTTTACCAGTGTTGTCACAATGTAATTTCCCTGTGGGATGGAATTCCAAAGTAATGGTACAATGAGGTCATTTTTAATTTGTAAAGTATTTAGTTCACAACAATATCCAAAAATATCCCTGCAAACATGACTGTGAGAGTGATTTCAGATTCCAACAGCCAAAGTAAAATCTCAATTTAAAGAGTGAAATGTGTACTTCAGCAGAGGGAAATGGGTTAGAGGACCTGTAAGCTATAACAGGTGGACATAAACAGGATCTGTAGTATAGCGGGGGATGGAGACAGTACCTGTGGTGGATGATTGAAGCAGAGATGGGCACAGAACCTGTGAGGAGGGAGACAAGACCGGTGGTGTAGGATATGAGGTTCAGCAAGGTAGTCAGCAGAAGCCGTGTGTGCCCGTCTCTCCGGATGCTTTTGTACATTCTGTGCTCGAGCGTGTGTGAGAATTTGTTCAAAGTCAGATGATGATATTTTCCCTGTCAGTGAGCTATGTGTGTGCTGGAGCTTTCTTTGTGTCTGTTTGTGTGTGTGCATGTGAGTGAGTGTGTGTAAAGACAACACAGTCAATGATATTTTCACCACCACTGAGCCGTGTGCGTGTTTATCTCCCATTCTCTGTGTATCATGTCAAACATTTACATCTCATTGAATTTCAAATATCAGCAGGAATGGTAATAGGGAATAGTAATGAGACTGGGCTCCCACTGTTATGCTAATTTAGGAAGACTCCCCTTCAGTACCCCCTTCCCTCCCCTCACAAACTTCAGAATACTGCACTGGGCCTTTCTGGCCTCTCTCTCAGATGTGGCATTAACATTTCCATTCAGAAGTGATTTTGCTTCATTCTAATGTTTTATCTTCATCAGTATCATTTGTGGCATTGAACAGGTTCTGTTAGTGCCGACCTACGACACGGTCCGGAACAGGTGTTTCAATCCATAATAAACGAGATCTGTTTAGTCCTGCTTGAGTTTCCATTGAATGGAGTAAATATTTGTATGTTCTTCGCAGGTGGATGAATACCCGACTGAGTATAGTGAAGAGCAGACTGACAGACAGGAAGTGGCTGAGGAGGAGGACCATGAAGAGGAAACTGAGGAGCAGGACAGCTCTCAGGTCACAGAATTGGAAGAGGTAAAGAATGGCTGCTTCAGGCGGTTTGTGCTCTTTCGTGGAGATTGCGTGAGTCTGATATTTGTGTGTGCTGTATGCTTCAGGTGGAGAATGAAAACAATCCAGAAGCTGAGCCAGAGCAGGATGCAGATGTAAAGGAGGAGTCTGATGAGGAAGAGGAAGATGTCGAAGAATCTAGACGTCTGCGATTTAAGACGGAGCGTAAAGATGACACAGTGGTCAGGCTGTCTGATGCTGCCAGTAAAAGAAGGAACATCCCAGAAACATTAGGTAAGGAATTAACATGAATCAAGTTTTACAAAGTTTTAACTTGAGGGCCCAAGTTCTTATAAACAAAAATATTATTATATTACAATTATTTTATTATCATCATCCTATTTATGAGCAGTATAAAAAAGGTTAAATTGATCCTCCAAAAGAACTTATTTGTAAGAATCAAATAATTCTGGATCTTTGTTTTGTCTTTCGTTTCAGAGCTCTCTGAGGAAGCTAAAGCAGACCTGCAGGAATTTGAGGAAAAGGAACGTCAGAGGAAGCAGGGCCGTTTTGGAGGACGAGGAAGAGTGTGGCCACGACCAGATGGAATGAGGGGAGGAATGGCAGGTAGAGGTGGGATCAGGGGAAGAGGAGGAGCAGGAGGACGTGGGGTCGGTGGAAGAGGCGATTTCCCTCTATTTGGAATGGGAGGTTTCCGTGGTGATGGAGTTGGAGGTCAGGGGAGAATACATGAGCAAAGGCCTCCACTGATGCAAGTGAATTTGGGAATGCAGGTAAGAAACTGACGGGTCTCTGAAATGGCACAAAATATGAATGCTTCTACTGAACCTGTTCATAAAGTCATTGATGACACAATGCGAGAGAGGACACTCAAGACTCGCACATCAATTTTCATCCTGTCAGAATCCACTGTCTATTGGACATATTTTGCTGTTTTACTTTTACCCCTTTGAGGAACTTGTTTTATTCTGTTGATGCTAAAAAAATTAATCTGAAACATTTTATTACTTTTATTTTTGAATAAGTAAACCTGTCGCCATGAACATTGCTATATAAACTGGCATGGTGTTAAAAAAGGAAAGAAAAACAAAACTGTTCCAATAAAATTAATAAAAAAGTGTTTGTGGAAAACATTGCCTAAGCTGGCTTTAACTTTCCTGATTGTTGCACAATTACATACACTACTGTTCAAAAGTTTAGTCAGTAAGATTTTTTTTTAGAACTTTCTATTAGTCAAAGAATTCTGAAAACAAATGTATCACTGTTTTCAAAAATATTTAACATAATTCAACTGATAAGAAGAATGAAGGATCTTGTGGCATTGAAGACTGGAGTAATGATTTCTTACAATATTGTGTTGTGCCATCGCAGGAATAAGTTACATTGTAAAATATAATAAAATAGAGAATAGTAATTTTAAATTGTTTTACTGTACTACGTTTGATTATATAAATGCAGCATTGGTGAGCATAAGAGACTTTCAGAATCATTCAATCTTACTGACCACACATTGTAGTGTATAACAGTAACATTGTTTGCAACAGTTGGACACAGCTTTAGTAGTGACACAGCTATTCTGTTTGCAAACACATATTTTAACTTGATTGGTCAGGCAATGGGATTGATCCTTTTGAGGCTATTGAAGATTTTGAATCAGTTTTAAATGATGGTTATTTGACTTGTCATGTCTCACCCTTGTGGAGTGGAGTCATTTTGCTTTTGAGTAAGTCACTTATCACTGTTCTCACTCCTCTTCTTATCCATGTTGATATATGGATTATGGCAAATAACTTGGTGGGAGGCCATTGAGGAGGCATTACACCAAATTAAATTTGTACTTTGCTGAAGGATTTAGCTTCCTGCGCTTATTTTATTATTAAATATCTGTCGAGGATGTAATCCCTTTGCGCTTGAGCTGTTCGTTCAAACGTTTGTGCTGCACCTTTTTCTTTCTTTTTTTAAAGCTGATTTTCTTTTATGGAGAAGGAAAGCCTTTTCAGGCTTTTGACACAATTTGTCATTCCTCGACATTGATATTTATTTTACACTATGCTTCAGACAGTGCTATATAGTCCACTGTTGTAATGATTTTAATCGAATCCACTTCTGTCTATGAGTTGTCATATAAAGTACAAGTTGTCTTCATCTGATTATGAGTTAATAAATATAGTGTGATTACATGTGCAAAGCTTTCTGAAATAGACTACAATATGTATCTAGTTTGGGGAGTCAGTTTTTCACTCATCAAATAAAATTTGTCTGTTTAGCATAAGGACACACACAGAGGCATAGTGCATGTTTTTTGAGAGAGTACTTTAGCATTTTGTATTTCTTTTAAACTCATTTTATTTAGATTTGATTGATTACTTGATTCAACAAGGTCACAACACTATGAATGATTTTTTTGGGGTGAAAGAGAGAAGGCTTACGCTATTGATTGATGCTCTTTTTGTTTCTCTCTCTCTCTTTTTTTTATTTTTATTTTTTTAAAGCAGCAGCTCAGAATGACTCCTCCGCTCCAGCATCACCACCATCAGTCGCGTCTGACTGGTGCGAGAGGCGCTGGAGGTCCTGGGCTATTCCCAGATCCAGGCACCCCGATCCCTCAGCAGCCGCTGCAGCTGTTGATGCCACACCTGGCCCACCGTTCCCCGGGGCCCAGAACACAACACGACACGCACGGACTGCGCTTGTTGAACTCACCACCGCGGCACTCACACGCACATCCCAACCAACACCAGCAGCATCAA
This sequence comes from Meda fulgida, assembly GCA_030578275.1. NCBI lineage: Eukaryota > Metazoa > Chordata > Actinopteri > Cypriniformes > Leuciscidae > Meda > Meda fulgida. The sequence continues at coordinate 28,432,307 of CM060622.1, forward strand.
CAGCAACAGCACCACCCCAAGAACATTCACATTAACCCTCACTTCAGAGGACCCTCCTCCTCACCTGTTCAAGGTACGGCCCCAGAGACAAAACCAGCGACCTGATATATTCATATATTTGGGTGGATAGAAGCTGTTTGAGCATCTGCTGTAAGATGTGTTTGACCTGTTAAAGTGCCTATTCCATGTATATTTTTAGGCTTTGCACTTTTGGCTGATGCTTACTCACATTTTCACTCAGGTCCTTTAAAGAGCCCCCCCCCCCACACACACACACACCCTTCACTCTGTAGGCAGCCCATCAGCATTAAACCATCTTTCTGAAATGCACACATCTGCAGAGGTGAAATTACTCCTTTTGAGTGTCAGTTTATCTCATTAGGTGGCCTAGTCTGCGCGAGAGAGAGATGCACAGTTTAATCAGCAGAACAGCCCTCTCTCTGTGACCAGCTGTGACAAACCATGGTTTAGACTTGTGGCAAGAAGAGACTTTTATGATGTCTTACGCCACCCCACTCTCTCGTTCTGCAACCCTTTTTCTGTCTGTCTGACTCATGCTTTTTCTATTTCCATTTTAATCTCAGTTCCCTCAATGCCCCCTGTGCAGAACCAACCGAGGCCTAGCATCACGCCACAGAGACTCCCGGTAAGTTACCTCACATTGCATTAAGTTAGAATTAAGTGCTTTTGCTCTTAACTGCAGTTTGTTACGGTCGACATCATGGTATTTTCTGAATTTGACTCTCCCATAGTCAACGAAACCAACATTTGTCTTGCTGTGTGGAAGGCATGTTTCTAAAAATGTTCTCATATGTGGGGAAGATCTGCCAGTTGAAATTGAAATGGAGACCGTGAAAACTCAGAACAGATGTAAAAGCCCTTTACTGCCTGTAAGGATGTAGAGGAACCATCAGGCAGCTGCCCGTACTGTGGCTAAAGTGATTACTGCTGAGGAGACCATCTCACCCCCCCCAAATCTCCCCAGTTCTCTTCTCTGTCCTCACTGATATAAATGCTTTGGTTTTCCCTTTTACCGTTGCTGTCAAAAAGATGCATAATGCAGTGTTCAGTATGACAAATGGCTGTTACATGTGCAGTGTTACATGCTAAAACTGTTTTAAACTTTTTTCAATTTTTTATATAATTCTTATAAAATGTTTTTTATGACCTCAATCCAGACTACATGGATGATTTAAACATGTATATTACACCACTGCACCATTTAACTGCAAAAAAGCATATAATGATCAGTCACATCACCTAAAATACACTTTCAAATCCATAAACATTTCAACCTAAATTCCTGATGGTGAAAAGGAAAGTTAAAGTTCATGTACAAGTTATTTGTCAACTATTCATGTACTGCGATCTCTAGTTTGGGGACACTGTGGACACTTGAAATGGTTGGTTGTCCCTAATCTTGCTGAATAGGAAAAGTTCCACACACACATTTATGACACATTTACAGCTGTCTGTCTCCCATTGCCAGTCTGGTACAGACAGGACACCATTTAAAATGCCAATGGCATTTTTCAGGGAGCAGCGTCCATTAGCCCTCTGGGCACTTGATTATCATACATTAGCATACGATCACATCTCTTCTTACAGTAGGCTGATCCAAAATTTCTCTATGAATATTTACTACTACAGAGTTTTTGAATATTAATCTCCATTCTACATATTTATATTGTATTTTATGTTTGATCTGTTCAAAACAAAAAAATTATAAAACTGTTAAGTAAGCCCATCGCCTATTAGCAAGTTAGTATAAGTTTAAAGTTTGATTTTCTTTTGTTAGTAAGATTTATTGTAGTTTAACAGATAAATTGCTTTTTAGTATGTCATAAAATAGTACCAGCTCTCTCTCTCTCTCTCTCTCTCTCTCTCTCTCTCTCTCTCTCTCTCTCTCTCTCTCTCTCTCTCTCTCTCTCTCTCTCTCTCTCTCTCTCTCTCTGTCTCTCTCTCTCTCTGTCTGTGTGTGTGTATATATATATATATATAAAACTTTGATAATTAGTCAGATACCTGAACACTGAACAGCAGAAATGAAGAATGTGCCGAGTGTGTTTTAAGACACAAGAGGCTTGTCTCAAAATGGCAGTAGCCCGTGTTTGGCATTTGTCTTTCCCACTCCCTCTATCTCACAGGCAGATCATAACTGGTTACATATTGAACAGATCCATGGGTATTTACAAAAGATTAGCCCCCAGAAAGGACATGCTCCTTTTATCAAATGAATGCAAACTTGCAAAGGTATTGTGAATGTACTTAAGCTCCCATTGTGTTACTGGAGCTGACCTTTTGAATAGAGCAATGAAGTCCACAATAACAATGTGATTCTCTCTCGCTCTCTCCTGGCCATTGCTTAGCTAAGCTGCCTGATTGACTTTCTGTTAAGCAACTTGGCTGGCCTTGGTGACACTCACTGGCCGACTGAAGATCAGAGCTGGAAACGTGGATTAAAAGTTTGATTGCATCTTAAGTCATTTATAATGAGTAAAGAGGTGCTAAGCATCACAATTTGCTGGAGTGTGGCCCCTTTGAACGAAGGCTAATTTCTTAAGAGCTAAGGATATTTTCAAAGAATAAAGGAGAGGGGATTCGCATTCAACTCCTGGATTAGTAAGGATCGTTATCTTTCTTTCCTCTGGAAAGGTAGAGAGGGGATTTTGAGTTTTATGAGCAATGGGTTAGGTAAGCACTGAGAACTGATAAAGATTTGTATTTCAAGGGTGTATGCAAAACGCTTTCTTTCTGCCTAAAAGATTTTGTCATTGGTATAAGCTGATGTTTATGATCTTAATATGAAGAGCTACATTTAAAGAGATGGTAACGAGCACAAATAAGAAGCTTTTTGGCTTTGAAACTCATGTCAACAGTAATGATATTTGCTGGAATAGTCATGTTTTAATTTTTGCCGTTTTCTGTCCTCCTCCAGGTTCCTCCTGATTTTCAGCAGCATCTCCAAGGGAATTTTGGCCCACCTCAGCGGCCTCTACCCTCCCAGGAGCAATGGAGAGGACCACCACCACATCACCAGGATCAAGAGCACTTCTTCTCTGGTGGTAAGGTCACATAAAGATGTTCACACTGGTTGCCTGCATACACTGTACCTGCATTGTCTTATATATATCTGTTGAGGCGTAACATTAACAATGTCAGAATTGATGCTGCTGGTTTATGGCTTCTTGTTCACATTATTTTTCTTCCTTTCTTTTCTTATTTCTAGAACCACGTTTTTCAGGCCAGCACATGTTTGACCAGCCAGGCCCTGCCCCCCTCATGAATAACAGTGTTCGTCCGATTTCGGGGCAAGGCCCTCCGTCTTTCCCCCCTCAAGGGGGACTCGGAGGTCCTGGATTTGGTCCTCTGGGGCTCGGGCAGAACCAAGGGCCTCAGGGAGAAGGTGCTTTCCAGAGAGAATCCCTTCGGCCGGGTCTGGCCCCGCATCATGCTGGCCCTCCAGGACCCCATGGCCCCCGTGCCTTTGTGGGTCACAGACAGCCCTTCTCGCCCCAACAGCAGGGACCCCCCTTTAACCCCCAGCACATGCTGTTTGGTATGCAGGTACGCCAGAGAGTAAGTCGGTTTACCAGAAATCTGCATGGCCTTGCTAGTGTGATGAACATTATATTTCATGTTAATTCTCAGCATGGCATGGAACTAGCATGAAAAATATTATTCAGAGTTTCAGTGTTATTTGTTTTACTTTTTTTTAATCTGTATTCACAAATTTTATGATGTGGTTAAGTCTCAGTCCTGTAATTTAATTCAGGAAATATTTCAGCTGTACACTACAAAAGTTTGAGGTTGGCAAGATTTTTTTTCGTGTTTTAGAAAGAAGTCTCTTAGGCTACTTCCACACTGTGAGCCTTAGAGAGCCTTCAGATTTATTGCTCAGATCTGATTATTTGGTAAAGCTAGTGTTCACGTTGACACAAATGTGACCAATATCAGACTCCAGTGCGAACTGATCATGGTCCTAAACTGACCCACATGCGCATAAGAACGATAAAAATGTCACACACACTGTCACATGGAAGTTGGACAATATTAAAGTAAGTGATTTACGCGTTTATCTATAATGTGATTTGCCACTGAATTATATATTTATAATATAAATATATTAAACAAAGAGGAGGATGCAAAAAAAGAGCACAGTTTTTAAAGAGCAAAGTTTTTAAAGAGCACAGTTTATCATAAACATTTATGATTTGAGCCCTAGTGTTTTGCTTGTTTATATAGAGCTGTCACTGTAATACTTGTGAGCTCTGACACATCACTGTCCTTCACTGACTACCTTTCGCAACTTTCTTGATAATGTCGGGTATGTTAAATCTTTGAAGTGACTCTCATGGGTGCAGAATTGTGCCGAATGTTGCTCTAGCGCGAGGTAAAAGTAGCATGAATCCCGATATGATTGTTCAGACTGCGGTCGCATTGCAAAACATCTGACCTGTATTGGATATAATACCACATATGGAAGTAGCACAAATAGGAATAGAAAAGATCAGATTCCATGTGGTTTGTGCTGTTCTTCATACTGTCATGAGAAAAACAGATCTAAGTCACATGTGAGCAAAAAAATCGTATTTGGGCCACATTTACCTGCAGTATGAACGTAGCCTTTTGCCCACCAAGGGTGCATTTATTTGATCAAAAATACAGTAAAACAGTAATATTGTATAATAATATTACAGTTTAAAACAACTGTAAAATATTTTCAAATAGAAAAAAGTATGATTTATTCCTGTGATGGCAAAGCTGAATTTTCAGCATCATTACTCCAGTCTTTACTGTCACATGATCCTTCAGTAATCGTTCTAATATTCTGATTTGATGCTCAAGAATAATTTCTTAATGTTATCAATTCTATCAACATATGTGCTGCTTAATATTTATAATAATGTATTTATTACATTTTTTCAGTATTCTTATATAAAGATAAGTCACACCTAAGGTGTTTTATTTTGGTTCAAAACAAGTTTCAAATGTATACATAGATGTTAGTTTGAAATGTAGGTGTTGTGTAGTGGTTACTGAGCAAGGAGATGCTCCTGTCTTCAATCCAAGCAGCAGACAAGACTGCCCTCTTGTGTTAGACCTGTTTGTTAGTTCATGGTTATTTAAGGTCACTGGGTTAGTTGTTACACATCAGATGTCTATCTCTCTTTCATGAACATAGTTTCTCTTGATTCTCATCAAGCACAAATTGGTATAAATTGTCTTCAAGTCAAGGTATTATTGTATGATGATTGAAATCACAAAATGCCCTTAAACAATTACTAAAAAAATTGCACAATGTTGTTTTCAAATGCATTTATTTCATGCACGGATTGTTTCTGACAGCGTTGCACAAGTTCGCGGTGTCATCTGCGGGACACCCTTAGCATGTTTCATAGCGCCACATGCGAGTAAAATTCAGTGTCGAAGCGGTGTTACTCGCCAGTTGCCCCAGTTCCTTCTTTTTTGTCTTTAGCTGATCACATGCCTGTTTTATGCATATTTGATTATAGGTCTCACTTTGGCTGTGTTCTTGTTTTTGCGGTATTCAGGGTCTATTGCAGCAGCCTCTTCACCATGATCCTTCACTATCCCATCAGCCTTTGCACCAGCAGCAGCACCAGCAACATAGACAGGACTTGCCCCCACAGGGCCTGCCTCACTCTCAGCCTCCACCCCAACACCAACAGCACCACCAACACCATCCAAGGGATCACCATCCAATGGTGCACCTCTCCCAGCCCCATTTCCGCCAGTCGATTCAAAGTAGCCATAGACAGATGCAGTCCCGACCACAGGGCAACCAGCAACGAAACAACCACGCCAGGCCCAGAATGGTAAGTCGTTCAAATCTGTATTTGTTGTAGTAAGCAAGAGGTCAAGAGGAATATTGATTATAAATTAGGAGTTGAACGACTTAAATGTCGACTAGTCACTGGACACTTTAATGAACAAATAAGCCTGAACCTGGAGCTAAGACTCGAACGTGGGTTGCCCACAAGGCTATTTCTCCTACATAACAGCTTATTTTTTTCAGTTCTTTTGTCTTTGGGTCGTTATATTTCACACAGATTTCTGCTTGTTCCAAATCAGATACAGATATAGTAGCATAGTAACAATTTCATTTATATGAATGCATTGGTGAGAGAGAGGGGTTGCGTGTGAATTAGTTCTACCTGGCAGTGTCTCTCTACTAATAGTGAAGCTGTGGGTTTTAGTTACTTAGAAAAATATGCTAGAACTTTTCAGTTTCTAAGCTATTTTATTGATAAATCACAGAAATGTTGACACAATCTTTTTGCATTACTGAATGTTTTTGTGTGCTCTTGGATCTGCACGTGATGTGTGAGCTACTGTCTGTGTGTGTGATTTAAAATGCATCAGCGCATTAACTTGCATGTACAACAATATTTAAAATGTTTGTTCATCCAATCAATTTTGAGCAACCAGATGGTATAATCAAACATATTTTGGGGAGTGATCTCAAAGTATTATTTCTCATTTTAACTGTTGGAAACGGAGCGTAGAAGTGGACTTCAAGGGTTTCTTAGCCTGTTGCACCCTCTATTGGCCATGATCAGTGACTAATCGACATCAAGCTTAAAGCGGCATGGTAGAGCATTAAAGTCGTTTAGTCTGTGGAACATGTATTATAAATTATACATATTATTTGTGCAAGTCAGCTCACTAGGTTTTGAAGGAAAACTGATTTTAGTGATTTTCAGACTTGCCAATACTTGGCAGAATGTCAACACATTTATCTGTCTTCCTCATCTTCTTCAGACACCACCTCCTCCACTGCAGCAGATTCCTCCTCAACGCAATAGCAACCTTCGTGAGCTGCCCATCGCATCGAGCAACAATAATAACTGCCCGTTAGTGCCTAGTGGGCAAGCAAAGCCAGTTACACAAAATGTTAGGCAAGGGCAGGCTGCTCGTTCTGGACCAGCAGGAAGGGGAGGACCTGTGGCACAAGGGCAGGGCTCTGCCAGAGCACCGCAGCAGGCCAGTGTGCCTGGGATGAAGACAGAGTGTCCAGCTGCACAGTCAAGCACCACTCCAGAGGTAATACTGCATAGCAGGACTATATACATGCCTCTCATTTGGGAGGGGTAACATTCAGTATGTTTTCCACCCATAGACTTTTGCAATGGGAACTATTTTAAATGTTGGAGATTTTCAATTCGAACAGCATTTTTATACTGCAGTAACCTCATTAGTATGTTTGTGTAGCATAGTCCTATTACTGTTGTGGCTAATGGGCTCTCCTTTTCGTGACTGTTCTTATACCGATACTATATTTACAAGCTTTGTTTTTAACTATAATCCAAAATAAGTACAGATTAAATTGTAGTATTTTTTGGTTTTAATAAAGTGGATCTTAAACATCTTGTGTAGTTTATTTATTTATTATCATAACCTGAATTTTGCTATGAAAATAGAGATGGAATTTAGCCAAACTATAGCAATTCAGTCTTTTCAGTCACTTTAATCTGACTAAAATCATATCAGTTTTTAAACGCAGGCTAATCTAGATAATGCAATTGTAGCTAAACTTTGTCTAGCACGTATAGATGTTAATTGGACTACAATTTTCCTTGGTGTTGTGCATGTTCACCGAAAAGGTGACATGCAACCTTTTATTTAAGCCTTCATATTTTCAAATATGTATTGTGTATACTTTGACAGAGAAATTAAGCTGTAGCTTGAATTTACTAATTTTTACAAAAGAAAAACTTGTTTTGCTTATCCTGAATATTTGTCTTTGTTTAGGACCCAGATGAAGATGAGGAGACGCGTCAGTACAGACTGAAGATTGAGGAACAGAAGCGTCTGAGAGAAGAGATCCTCAAGCGCAAAGAGCAGCGCAGGCAAATGCAGGCTGGTGAGCGCAAAAGACAACTGATGGAACGAATCAGCGGCCAGAACCCAAACCAGACCCCACAAACGCAGAACCCCACACAGACCCCTGCAGCCCAACCCCCGCAGCCGGTCCCTTCACTGATCTCCAATGGATCCCCCCAGAACCCTTCGTCAGGTCTTAGTTCCCCTCGTCCGATTGTGAAGGCTCGTCTGCAGAACACTAAACCTCAGGCACAGGCTTCAGGCTGGTCTGCACCACAGAAGCAACAGAACCCTGGTCCTGATGCCAACCAGCAGGGCCAATGGCAAGCACAGCAGAAGAGGACCACGACCCCACAAAACACTCAAAGACCAGGTGCTGTTCAGACCAGCCCATTAGAAGGGCATGGCCTGGGTCAGGCTCAGCTCGGCGGAAAGAGAACAGTGATGCAAAGAACGAACAGCATAGAATCACCACAGGTTCCACAGAAAGTGCGACTAGTTAAGCTTCTGGGAGAGGTGAGTAAATGTATTACCCGTTTAAAGTCTAGATGTGATCTTTAAAGTTTATATGCCACAGATTTTTTTTTTTTTAACATTTTTTTTTTTATTTATCTTTGCCCTTTGCTGATTTTCTTGAAATAGTAAACCAGAGCTCTTGATGGAATAAATCAAAGAACTCGTCTCAAACGCAAGGAGGATTTCCAATTATTCCAAAAGTCAAGGAGTCTACTTTTTTTACCTCTAAAGTTTTTAAAGCTAAAAACCGTTTAAAGTAGAAAGTGAATTTCTCTTTTTGACAGAATCAATACCAAAGGTGGTCTCCATGCTGTGTTTTGTGACACCAAACTTAATTGATAGAACACTTTTACCTTTTAAGCCCATAAATGGCACCATCCTAGCGTCATTAAAGTGAGTCGCTTGGCATTTGCGCCTTTACTTTGAGTGACAACCGATCCAGACATTCAAAAGGTTTGTGTCTTCTTTAAGTCAAGGTGCTATTTTATGAACCAAGTCGAGAAAGACCTAATGGAAGTTTATGTCGAGGTTTCAGCTACCCTTTTGCATTAAGACTAGAGTTTGAGGTGGTTATGTACAAATCTGACAGGACATTTAATGCATCTCAACCAAGAAAAGGAGGACCCAAGAATGATTTATGGGCTTTAAGAGATTATTTGCTGTGTTGAATGAAGAGAAAACATCCTTTTCCAGTCTCCTGCCTGAAGCAAAGCTAAATATCTCCTTTGAGTGCTGGATCTCTGTGGATGAAGATAACTGTGTGTCAACTTAGTTAATAGAAAGCTACACACAGCTATCTGAAATGCAGTGACTCTGACTGACAAAGAGGAAAAAGGGGGAGGGTTGTCAGACTGAGAGAAGCTGATCCTCTAGGTGCTTCTCTTCTCCTGCTGTCAACCTCAGCTGCCTGACAATGTTATCTCTCTTTCTTGTTCTCCCTTCTAACTTGTGCTCGCTCGGTGTTACTCTCTTCATCTATCTCGTCTGGCCTCTTGCTTTATCCATCCATCAGCTCATCATTGAAGTGTGTTAGAATAGGTGTCAGTCCAGGGACATCTGCAATTAATCTTCCTCGTCTGTGTTGATATCTGTGTAATAATACCTGCGAGAGTCCGGGAGAAAGAGAGATGGCGGTTTGGGCGGATTTGTATTTTCCCAGCTTAGCCGTACAGATAAGAGCAAATTAAATTTTCATCGGGAAGAATACAAAGCCTGCGTCTTACAAAAGCAGCATGGGGGATGGAGGTGACGGGGTGGGTGGGGGAGGGGGAGGTGCTTGTCAAGTGCCGTCACCCGCCCCGGTGCATAACAGCGGAGCATCTGATAGATGTAATCTGAATATGTGGATTTTGAATTGAGTTAGATTAATCCATTAACTCCCTCAGATGGAGACAGACAGAATAGAGATAATGCACATATTTTAGAAAAAGACAGATGGGAAGAAAAGGATGAGCATAGCACGGGTGGCAATTATGTCTTTGTTGTAGACTAAAGCAATGTGTCTATAGGGAGCATATTAATGTTTTACCAGCCTGAATATAAGCGCTCTTGCTTTCGGATAAGGAATACATTCTGATGTTTGTTTCTCTTTGTAGTGGACAATATTATATTTAGGAGCATCACTGGCATTGCTATCGGGCCCGATACAGCTCATGTACAGGATGTGAAGAGAGTTTCAACCAGTATAATAAAAAGTGTTTATGAAAATTTTTTCTTCTGCTGAACACAAAGGAAGATATTTTGAATATATTTTGTAACCAGTTAATAGACCCCATTGACTTTCATAGTATTATTTTTGTTAGGGTTAGAATAAATAAATAAATAAATAAACATTTGTTAACTTAGTTGTCATAGCAGAAAATGTAAAATTATTCAAAGAGGCCACTGGGGTAAGATGCCCCCCTACCTGGGGCAAGAAGCTCAAACCCAATCAATCCCCCACCCCTGGTAAACATTTGCAGATGATATAAATGGTTTTTGATATTCTTTTTAATTTTCACATATATTTTAGTGTCATGCTTGTAAAATCCGAAATCAACTATTCTATTTAAAACTATTTTGAGCATTTCACACTGCACAGACAGATGGCGACCAACTGCAAAAGACACTTCATCGGGTTTTATCGGATCAGTGTGTTGTCCCTGTCGGCCTCTGTTGGCATTGCTTGGTGTTTGTTTTCGTCGGTTGAACATGTTGAATCAGTGTTTGTCGGGTCGTGGAATGTCTGACATGTGACGTGCTGTAATCTGGTGATTGCCTGTGTTGGTCAGTGTCTTTGCAGTGTGAATTGGCCTTTAGTTGAACAATCAAATATACGATGACAGACAAAGCACAATCCCAGTTAATAAGGTTAATCTGAAAGGTAAACGTATTCTTATGAAAAGATATTAGTGCTGTCAAAATTAATGAGTTAACTCATGCGATTAATTTTTTCACTTTAAAGGGGCAGTCACACTACACTTTTTGTTCCATTGACTTCCATTCATACGCATGTGAATGCGTTAGACCGAAAATGCAAGCTCATGCGAAAAAGTTCTGCATTTAGCTGCATTCCAAAGTTCAAGTTTGGTGAACTCTGAGCTGCTAATTTGCATCAAGTGAAGACGTTTGACTAGTAGAACATTGATACGTTACAGCGTGACCTCTTGGCAGAATTAAAAGAATTATATTTTTGCAGTAAAGACGAGTAGATTGTATATATTTTAGTGATGCACCGATGTGAAAATTGTGGCCGATACCGATAACCGATATGAATATTGCTGTTATGGCCGATACCGATATTTACAGATGTTGATATCTTTTTATTTATTTTATTTATTTATTTATCAGCAAAACAAAAATAGATTAGTTCGAGAAGGAGCAGGCGGAAGCAAATAGCTCAATATCTCTGCATAGAAAACACATTTTTATGATAATCAAATATGATTAGCTGAGAAACAATAGAAAACAAGGAGAAACGCGCAGTCACATGCTCAAAAAATCAACAACGTCGCTCTTGATGTGTAAAAAGTGGAAACGCGGGCGCGGTGCGTCTGACGTTGCTATGCAACCATGAGCTGCGCTCTCCATGATGACAAGGAAGTATCAGCAAAAGATTAATTGATTTCTAGCCCTTGCATTCTTTACTACTAGATATATTTATGGAGATGAAAAATAATAAGGCTATGTACAACTACGATCAGCTGTTAGGCCGAGTGTCCGATGTTGTTACGCTGTAAGCTGATGTATGTGCTTGTGCAAAAACAAAAACAAAATCCCTGCCCCCACACTCACGTCTAAGCCTACACACGTCAAATACACAGGAATGATTATCGGCCTGTTCACATCGGCCCTATTTTGACATCGGAACGATACCGATGTGTAAAAAATGTACCATATCGGCCGATATTATATCGGCGGCCGATATATCGTGCACCACTAATATATTTTTTTACATTTTGAGTGTATTACTGTGTGTTATATGTTGAATTCATGTTTACAAAATAGACACTGCAAGGGTGCACGCCACTCCTAAAAGTTCACCGGACTTGAACTTTGGAACGCAAAGCGCAGTACGGGCCCTCGTATGCGAATCTCGTGTCTGTGAGACATACGACTCATGCACATAGAAAGCCACTTCAGACAGCGCAAGTCCCATATTAAGAAATAGACAAAAAACCTTTTGCATTAAACATCATACAATTTCATAGGCTAATTTTGTATCTCTGGAAAATAGTGATCTAAGGAGGCATCTTACCCAACTTAACCTATACAAAGTCTGCCCTTTTTGTGAGTTTTAAATCTGTCCATTTTCAAGGCCTTTAACATCTAAAAGCTGCCAGCTTACTTTGAAAGGTTTTCCTAGAGATGAGGAAACAGAATTCCTGGGAATTTCGAGGAAGAGCCAGGGGCAGTTTGTGCAGTCTCAGGCAGGTCCTCATTAGAGCCCGACCGATATGGATTTTTGGGGGCCGATGCCGATAAAAAAAGCCAGAGACCGATATATCGTCCGATATTATTTATGTGTATATTATAAAACAGTAGCAATATTATGTATGTGTATTATAGTACAGTACCAGTCAAAATTTTGGACACACTTTCCTATTGGTGTGTACAAACATTTGATGGGTACTGTATATAGAATACACAGTATAAACAGAATAAATATATAAACGTTTTGCAATGATCACTCAAATGTGGTGATCAAACACTTGTGTGACAAAGATATGTAATGGAGACAGGGTGAATGCTAGAATGAGAATGATACATTTGAGCTGTAACCAAACTAGTTGCAAGTTATATTATATTATAAATACTGTTGCATAATCTTCACTAACGACTTTGTCTTTTAATTTAGTCACGTTATGTAAAACATAACTTGTATCAATAAATATATCAAAAGTGTCACTGACAAAACCTTATTATCTTCTATTTTTAGTCTTAATTCCTATTATCTCTACCAGTGGAGGAACTCAGATCTTTTAACTAATAATATCATAATGAAAACGTTTTAAATTACATATGTACAGTACTTTTATACTATTTTTAAATAAGTACTAAGCAAAATGTACTATAATGTACTTATAATTATATAAATGATTGCTTGTGTAACGTAGTGTTATAGGCAGAATGAGCTTCAACACTGTCTACACCGGACGCGGCCGTTATTGCTTGCGTCGCAACAGCTGTTTGCCCGAGACGTGGAAAAGCGCAAAGCAGAATGGGGCATCAGTTTACTGTCGGAGATTTGTCGCTCGCGCAACGCATTTTAATAAATGTTTCATCAACCAGTTGCCTGGATTTAATAAATAAGAAGTAAATATAGCAGACAATATAATCAGGACTTCTCAACTGCGCACTTTCCCTAGTCATCACAAGCTCACACAATACGTGACAGGCTGCAGCAGAGAAATCAATTATGTGAATTACACTGCGCAAATCAAAAGTAATAGGCTACTACCAACCGGATGAAGAAGGGTTGGCTCTCAACAGAACATCAAATATTAATTTTATTTTATTTTTTGTGTTCGCATTTATGAGGAAAAAACTGTTACGGATGTGACAAGTTCTAAAAGCGGCACTAAAGTGCTTTAAAACTTTCACAGAGACCTCAAACAGAAAGCACAAAGCCTTTCATTAAAGTGAATTTCGTTTTGTATTAAATGTATCTTAATTTTAATCAATGTTTCATCAACCAATTGCCTGGATTTAATAAATTAGAAGTAAATATAGCGGACAATAGATAATCTCGACACGGAGGCGCCAGCGCGTGAACTGCAACTCGTCTCATAAATGAACCGAAACTCAGAATATAGACCTGAGAAATATATCTATATTGAAATGTCTACTATTAAACAGAACAATTCAAAACGAAAGACAGACTGCTCTTTGCTCTAATCCGTATGAAATGTGCATTTCTCTCTGGCATGTTCACTGAAGATCGCGAGTCAGCGTTGTCAACTTTGCAGACACTGACTGAAAACACTTGTTTATTAATAAACAATTAAAATGTCTCCTTGCTATATTTGATGTATTCACAATCATTACTTTTGCCAGTTCTTTGTGACAGCTTTTATGTGCTTTATTGGCATCGCCACCCTTACATGAATCACCGCACCCACATTTTTTTAAAATATGAATTTATCGGCCATAATAAATGCCGATACCGATAGTTAGGAAAATGCAAATGCCTAAAATCGGCCCGCCGATATATCGGTCGGGCTCTAGTCCTCATCCATGGCATTAATGCTCAGAGAGGCAGTCATCACTGTTGTGGAAGATGTTTTATGAATTCAGCTTCACCTTATTCTCTGAAACTGATCACCGTATCATCCCAAAATCAGAAAGCATCACATCTTAGAACAGTGTTGTCGCTTATAATGTTGTTTGCTTATTCAGTTATTCTTCTGCCACATTGTGTACATTTTGTGAACTCTAAGGCTTGGCAGTTGGCATTGTATAAATGATTGTTTTTGATATAAGCAGTTTGTGATAGTCATTTGTGATAGTCAGACTTTAGCATGATGGACTGTCATGTTAATTTTGTGTGCCATTGGTTATTTTCTTTTTATGGGTTATAAAATGTATCTGCTTTCTATTCTGTAGGCAGATGCCGGTCCCAACACTGGTCCGCCACAGCAACAACCAATTGGTCGGCCTGCCCAACAACAGAGACTTGGTCCCATCAGGAAAGTTACCATGGCAACTGGTGGTGTACAAAATCAACAACAGGCAGGCCGTGGTGTGGCAAACCAAACAAACCGGGTATGACATTGAATCTGGATTACTCTCATAAGCCCTTAATTGGACAGGTGCACAATGCCATTTTGCACAGCTTACACTAAGCCCTGATACTAATGGTGCTTTCAAGTCATGTCGGACTCGGAATTAATGTATTTACGACTTTCTTTAAGCCACGGTTCTCTGAGTTGAGGACTTCTGAATTAAAGCATTATGGCGGTGCTAATTGCTGTTGGTCATAATAAGCTGTAATTGTGGATTGTTTGAATGCACTTTGTATACTGTTGATAAAAACAATCAAACTTGCCAGAAAGTTACGTACGTACATCGCCCTCAACTAATATTGGCACCCTTGGTAAATATGAGCAAAGGTGGCTGTTAAAATAAATCTGCATTTGTTTATCCTTTTGATCTTTCATTAAAAACATTCACAAAATTCTAACCTTTCATTGAAGTAAAACAATTGAAAGTGTGTGGAAACTCACATTATGAAATAGATGTTTTATTCCAGTGCATGTTGCCCACAATTATTGGCACCCCTAGAAATTCTTATGAGTAAAATATCTCTGAAGTATATTCCCATTCATATTTCCTTTTTTTAGCACACCAGAGTGACTAGGAGCATGAAATTGTCCAGCCATGACTTCCTGTTCCACAGGAGTATTAATATACAAAGGCCAAATTCCCTTATATATCACAATAGGGCTTTTCACACTGCGCTTAACCCCGGGTTAAAGGAGCATTTCACACTTGTAATTTAGCACCAGGGGTTAGCACCGCTTTTTACCCGGGGTTATGAAACCCTGCTCCAGATCTTAACTCTGCATTGCAGTGCAAAACTGTTACAGTGTGAAATGATGTGGTGTTAGAATGCTACAACTAGATGCTTAGCAACCGACAACCAATCGCGTTCCATATATTCACGCGCTTTTGGCAGTCACGGAAACATAGCGCGATGTATATAAACAGTTGCTACTGCGTATGATAGGAAAAATGTAGTGATGCACCGATGTGAAAATTGTGGCCGATACCGATAACCGGTATTAATATTGCTGTTATGGCCGATACCGATATTTACCGATGTCGGTATCTCTGTATAGAAAACGCTTTTTTATGATAATCAAATAAAGAGCTATTTTCCAAAACACTTTTTTTTTTTTTTTACTTTTGTAATTTATTTTCAGAAATGACTGATATTGGGCACATTTACCTGTGTGCAAAATATGTCATCAGATTTTCAGAAGAAAAAAATAAATATTTATATAAAAATACATTTTTATAAAGAATATATCAAGTGTGTCCTGAATTCACACTATGAATGAGCCAACCCTGAGTATTCTCAAACATCTAACTCACTTGAGACCAAGTCACTGTTTTCTGTGAACATTGTACAACAGCTCAAAACTTTAAAGTACAGTACTGTCCTAAGGCAAAAGACCTTAACTTCTATTTTATAGCACAATGTTATGATAACACTTAAAATGTAAGCAATATTATCCCTATTAGATTCACTATGATAAAAATGGCTTCACATGTATAAACAAGAAGTTGAAGTAGTGAGAATAGTTGGAATGTCCTGTATGAACAAAATGACGGAGTATTACGTTTCCACTGTTCGATCGCGCCCGCGCCTCTCTCTCGCTCTCTCTCTCACCCGCCCCACACACACACACACACAACATATTCCAGCATTGCAATCTTGACGTCGCTCGCAGCATGTTCATAATAGTCACAGAGCTTCAGAGCTAAGGCAGGGCTACAGATTAGGTGTCCCTAAAGAACTGTATAGTTCCGCATTTTAATGGATTTGCTTTCTCGTCGGTTGTTTGACATGGATTTTAACCAGGGTTCAACAAAAGGTAATGTTAGGATCTAAATTACTACATTCCTGCTGCTGGTGTATAATGGGTGTGTCGTTGCGGCTCCAACCAACTCACGTAGTTTTCAGTCAGTGGACTATCATTGACAAGCGAGAGCTAGCATTATATTTCAGTTGTAGCCTACATATAGCGTTACATGTAGCCTTGTATTACGGGCTGTGAATTAAGATATCCTACAAGCCTGCTCTAATGCAGCGCTTATTACTAGATAAGTTGTTGATTATCGAAACCTGTTGTTTCTTGTTTGTGAAGTAGCATCGCTAGCTAAAGGCTACCGCTAGCTATTACTGGATTTTAAAGATTATCTTTTTATGCACCCTTGTCGTGTGGCATTCTTACCTTGATCATTTCCATTTTCACCATCATTTTCCCCCGAGAGTATGCCATTATTCAATAATCTATCAAAAGCAATCACTATGAAACATGTAGGCTAACTTACCTGTGTGTCTGAGGTGATTTAATTGCTACATCATAACCCCGTAACTCCAGCGCGAAAATACTTTGATGGTCGGTCAGAACAAGGCAGAGTGCCCTAACTTGCCGCCTCCAGCACCTGCTTCAGCACGGGACATTATGTGTGTAATGTATGCGCTTGTGCAAAAACAAACATCCCCGCCCCCACATAAGTCAAGTCAAGTGTATTTATATAGCGCT
Source organism: Meda fulgida (assembly GCA_030578275.1). NCBI lineage: Eukaryota > Metazoa > Chordata > Actinopteri > Cypriniformes > Leuciscidae > Meda > Meda fulgida. The sequence goes on from CM060622.1 coordinate 28,449,424, forward strand.
TTTCACAATATAAATTGCATCAAAGCAGCTTCACAGTATCAATCAAATAACATAACAATTTTTGTTTCTTAGTGGAAAAAACATCCACGTTTGGTAGGGCTGATCAATGGTATTAATCCTTGGTTAATTAATTTGAATATCCCCAACTGAGCAAGCCAAAGGCAACAGTGGCAAGGAACCGAAAAACTCCATCAAGTGACCTACTGGTGTCCTAAAACTCCATCAGGTGACCTAATGGAGAGAAAAAAAAACCTTGGGAGAACCCAGGCTCAGTCGGGGGCCAGTTCTCCTCTGGCGTTTATGAACTAGAGGCTGGATTTACAGTAACTGTAATTTGATACAGAATTTTGTTTTATTTTATCACTTCGGGGTGGATACGCGAACTGGAATCACAACGTTTTATCTGTAGAGTGGGAAAGGGATCCTCCATAGGGAGAGGCTAGTTGGCACTTCAGCACTGCGTTGTCATCGGGTCCAGGCAAAGCTCCTAGTCAGATCTGGATACGGCCTGGATCCGGTAGGCTGCGGGAAAACCTCGGGATAAACAAAGACACTAAAATTAGCGTAGATGCCATTCTTCTTATGATGATGTAACGAGTACATCAGGATTTAAGGGAAGTGTTCCCAGTTCCGGCTGACCTAATCTATGCAGCCTAACATTGAATTATAGAAGTCTATAATATATTATGTGTATGCTAGGTCAAAGAGATGTGTTTTTAGTCTAGCTTTGAACTGACAGAGTGTGTCTGCTTCCCGGACAATGGTAGGAAGACTGTTCCAAAGTTTTGGTGCTAAATAGGAAAAGGATCTACCGCCAGCAGTCGATTTTGATATTCTAGGTATTATCAACTGGCCCGAATTTTGAGATCGCAATAGACGTGAAGGACTATAATGCGTTAAGAGCTCGCTCAAGTACTGCGGAGCTAAACCATTTAGTGCTTTGTAAGTAATCAACAATATTTTACAATTTATATGATGTTTAATAGGCAGCCAATGCAGTGTTGACAGAACCGGGCTAATATGGTCATATTTCCTGGTTCTAGTAAGAACTCGAGCTGCAGCGTTTTGGACCAGCTGTAGTTTATTTATTAAGCGTGCAGGGCAACCACCCAGTAGAGCATTACAATAATCTAGTCTTGATGTCATGAAAGCATGAACTAATTGTTCCGCATTTGTTAATGAGAGCATATGTCGTAATTTAGATATATTTTTAAGATGGAAAAATGCGGTTTTACAGATACTAGACACGTGACTTTCAAATGAAAGATTGCTATCAAAGAGCACACCCAGGTTCCTAACCGACGACGAAGACTTAATAGAGCAACCATCAAGTGTTAGACAGTATTCTAGGTTATTACGTGTGGAAGTTTTCTGTCCAATAATTAGAATCTCGGTTTTTTCATAGTTTGGTAGTAAGAAATTACTAGTCATCCAATTTTTTAAATCAGCTATGCATTCCGTTAATTTTGTGAATTGGTAAGTTTCGTTAGGTTTTGAAGAAATATACAGCTGAGTATCATCGGCATAACAGTGAAAGCTAATTCCATGTTTCCTAATGATATGTCCTAATGGTAGCATGTACAGAGTGAACAGCAGCGGTCCTAGTACTGAGCCTTGTGGTACGCCATACTGAACTTGTGATCGATAAGACATCTCTTCATTTACTGCTACAAACTGATAACGGTCAGATAAGTATGATTTAAACCATGCTAGTGCAATTCCACTAATGCCAACATAGTTTTCTAGTCTATTTAAAAGAATGTTGTGGTCAATTGTGTCAAATGCAGCACTAAGATCAAGTAACACTAATAGAGAGATACAACCACGATCGGATGATAAAAGTAAATCATTTGTAACTCTAATGAGAGCTAAATCTAAATCCTGACCGAAAATCCTCGCAGATATCATTTCTTTCAAGAAAGGAACACAGTTGTGAGGATACTGCTTTTTCTAATATCTTTGACAGAAAAGGCAGATTTGAGATCGGCCTGTAATTGACTAATTCTGAAGGATCAAGTTGCGTTTTTTTAACAAGCGGTTTTATCATAGCCAGCTTAAAGGTTTTTGGTACGTATCCTAGAGACAAAGACGAATTAATGATATTGAGAAGAGGATCTATGATCTCTGGAAGCATCTCTTTCAATAGCTTAGTCGGTATAGGGTCTAACATACAAGTTGTCGATTTAGATGAATTAACGAGTTTGCAGAATTCTTCCTCTCCTATAGCAACAAATGAATAAAAATTTTCCTCAGGGAGACTACAATGCACTCCCTGATGCGATACTGTAGTAGACGGTTGCATAGTTATAATTTTGTCCCTGATATTATCAATCTTATAAGTGAAGAAGTTCATAAGTCATTACTGTGTTGGCCTGAAACTTCTGTGCATGAAGCTTTCTTTTTCGTTAGTTTAACCACTGTTTCAAATAAATACCTAGGATTATGTTTATTTTCTTCTAATAGGGTTGAAAAATAAGCAGATCTAGCAGCTTTTAAAGCCTCTCTGTAAGCAATCGAGCTCTCTTTCCATGAAATCCGAATTACCTCTAGTTTTGTTTTCTTCCAGTTGCGCTCCATTTTTCTGGCTGCTCTTTTAAGGGCCTGAGTGTGCTCGTTGTACCACGGCGTTGGACTATTTTCTTTAATCTTCTTTAAGCGCAACGGAGCAACTGCGTCTAAAGTGCTGGAAAAGAGAGAGTTAAAAGTTTCTGTTGCAATATCAAGTTCTTCTAAGCTATCCGGGATGCTGAGATGATGAAACTGATTAGGAAGATTATCGATAAAGCAATCTTTAGTGGCAGAAGTTACAGGTCTAACATATTTATAACACGGAGTCGGCTTTGCATCCTTGGCTAAATGTAATTTACATGAGACTAGATAATGGTCTGAGATGTCATCGCTCTGCTGCAGAATTTCAACGGCATCAACATCTATTCCATGTGATAATATTAGATCTAGAGTATGATTACGACAATGAGTGGGTCCTGACACATGTTGTCTAACTCTAATTGAGTTTACAATGTCTTTAAGTGCCAATCCCAATGCATCTTTTTCATTATCTACATGTATATTAAAATCACCAACAATTAGTACTTTATCGTTAGCCAATAGTAATTCTGATAGAAAGTCTGCAAAGTCTTTGATAAAATCTTTATGGTGGCCTGTATACAGTAGCCAGCAGAAATCTCAAACGTTATTTATACATTAAGCACCAACACTTCAAAAGAAGTATATTTAAAAATAGATTTCTTAGTGGTTTTGAAAATATTACTATAAATTACAGCAACACCTCCCCCTTTGCGTTTTAGACGAGGTTCATGTTTATAACAGTAATCTTGTGGGGTTGACTCATTTAAAGTAATGTAATCGTTTGGTTTTAGCCAGGTTTCTGTCAAACACAGCACATCTAGATTATAATCTGAAATCATATCATTAACTATGAGCGATTTTGAAGTAAGGGATCGAATATTCAGCAACCCAAGCTTTATCATTTGCTCATCTGTATTATATCTGTTTTTTATTTGTTGAACATCAATTAAATTTTTTACCTGACGTTTTTTTGGATTTCCAAATTCGGGGAACAGACACAGTCTCTATATGATGATATCTAGGTGAAAGAGGCTCTATGTGATGGGATTTATCTGACCTTGGTGACGCGAGGCCGCTAGCAGACGGTCGGTTTAGCTAGTCTGTCTGCTTCCTGACCTGAGCCCCAGATTGTCATGTTTTAGCTCTAAGACTATGTGCCATATTACTAGAGAGAAGAGCAGCACCATCCCAGGAGGGATGAACACCATCTCTTTTCAACAGGTCAGGCTTACCCCAAAAACTTTTCCAATTGTCTATGAATTCTATATTATTCAACACCACTTAGACAACCAACCATTGACTGAGGCCAATCTGCTAACTATCTCATCACTCCTGCGAACAGGAAGGGGGCCAGAGAAAATTACAGTGCCTGACACCGTACTTGCAAGTTTACACACCTCTTTAATATTAATTTTGGTGATCTCCGACTGGCGGAGTCGAACATCATTAGTGCCGACATGAATAATGATCTTAGAGAATTTACGATTAGCATTAGCCAGCACTTTTAAATTTGCTTTGATGTCAGACGCTCTGGCTCCCGGCAAACATGTGACTATGGTAGCTGGTGTCTCTATTTTCACGTTCCGTGTGATCGAATCACCAATTACCAGGGCACCATCAACAGAATTCTCAGTGGGTGTTTCACTGAGTGGGGCAAATTGATTTGTTATGGTAATCGGAACGGAAGAGTGTTTTTTTTAATCTGCGACTAGAGCGATCTCTCACGGTCACCCATCTGCCCTGCTGCGTGGGCTCTACTTCAGCCGGAACCGAATCATGTACAGAGTTCACTATGCTAGGCGCATCCAAAATAGTATCTAAAGCTCTAGTACTATCCTTACTATCCTCAATTAAAGTTTGGATGCGTGTCTCTAGCTCTGAAATCTTCTCCGTCAGCCTGACTGTCTCCTTGCATTTATCACAAATAAATCCTATATTGCCATCGGAGAAGGCTATACTAAACATATGACATGTGACACAGGTGACAATAACAGGACAAGACATTACTCACCGTTTGTGTTGACTGATTCTTACTTACCTGGGCTTTTATGAACTCAAAGGCGCGGGCGCGCGAGAGAAAATAAATAATAAATAAATGAGCGCGGGTGGCGCGTAAACACTAGCGTGCTGTGCTAACAATAACGGAAGCTAGCGATGTAAGGTTAATCTGAGATGGTGGGTAAACTGTATTTAGTAATATAAACAACTAGAAATGATAGTAAATGATGGTTCAAAATAGAAAGAAATACGAAGCTAATACGAGGCGTAGAGCTTTCAGCCTCGACGCAAACAAACTCACAGCAGGCAGGAAGGCAGACAGGAGCAATCGATCAGTGAACAGCAGATCCCCACCCCCACATAAGCCTACACACACGTCAAATACACAGGAATGATTATCGGCCTGTTCACATCGGCCCTATTTTGACATCGGAACGATACCGATGTGTAAAAAATTGACCATATCGGCCGATTTCATATCGGCGGCCGATATATCGTGCATCACTAGAAAAATGTCAAAACGGTGATGGAAAATGCAACAATTGGAGTGAAGAGGAGACAGTTTCATTCTTACCTTGTATAGTTCGAAAAGTTTTCTCAGAAAAAAACTTGATATTACACTCAGTAATGTGTAATATGAGGACTCGTGCATATCTGAAGCTGTCTGTTATCTTCTTGGTCTGGAGCGAGGTTTACGTGAGGTAACGTGAAAATAAGTGGAATGCTAGAGCCTTTATGTAAACAGGTCCTGTGCTGCGTTTGTCCAATCAGTAACATTGACACCGAAAATATGCAAATATGGACTTTAACCCGGGGTTTAGGAATGTGCAGTGTGAAACAGCAGTTTATGAATACCCAGGATTAACTGTTAACCCCGGGTACAGTATGAGCAGTGTGAAACGTGAAGCAAGATAACCCAGGATTCTGTTTACCCTGACTTTAGAATGACCCAGGATTAACTTTTCCCAAGTGTGAAAAGCCCTCGTAAGTAAAACCAAAGAATATAGTTCTGATTTGCAGCAAAAGATTTTTGAGCTTTACTAAATAGAAAGTGGCTGTAAGAAAATAGTTAAAGCATTGAAAATCCCTTTTCCACCATCAGGGCAATAATTAAAAAGTTCCAATCAACTAAAGCTGTTACAAATCGGCCTGGAAGAGGATGTGTCGATATCGTCCTAATGCACGGCGAAGAGGAAAGTGCGAGTGGCCAAAGTCTTCGGGTCAGAAAGCCTAAAAAAAATTATCAAACAACCCCTACATCACCACATGTTGTTTGGGAGTGTTTAAAGAAAAATCCTCTCTCCTCCAAAAACACACTTCAGCATATTCAGTTGTCAGACATGACTGGAACTTCAAAAGGGCCTGGATTCAACGGTCAAATGAAAGTAAAAACAATAGCTATTTGGCAGCAAACCCACCAGATGGGTTTTTTGCAAACATGGATAAAAAGTACCCCATGCCCACTGTTAAATAATACTGCTGGATCTTTAATGTTGTGGGCTTATTTTTTTGCGGGAGGTCCCTGGACATCTTGTTCAGATAAATGGTATCATGGATTCTAGCAAATACCAACAGATAAAAATCAAAACCTGATGGCCTCTGCTAGAAATCTTATAATGAGCCGTGGTTGGATCATCCATCAGGACAATGATCTAAAACAAACATCAAAATCAACACAAAAATGTGTCACTGAGCACAAAATGAAGCTTCTGCCATGACCGTCCCAGTCCCCTGACCTGAATCCTATAGAAAGAGTGGGCTGAACTGAAGAGAAGCAGCACCAGCATGGATCTGGGAATCTGCAGGATCTGGAGAGAATCGTTTATGGAGGAATGGTCTCTGTTCTCTTGTCAGGTGTTCTCCAAACTCATCAGGCATTATAGGAGAAGACTCAAGAGCTGTTATCTTGGGAAAAGAACGTTGCAATAATTAGGTGCCGGTAATTGTGGCTAACGTGAACTAGAGAAAAGCATTTATTTCATATGAAATTTTCCCCCCACTTCCAATTGTTTTATTTCAATGAAAAAATTGTTTTAATGAAAGATCAAAAGGATAAACAATGCAGATTTATTTCCACAGCCACCTTTGTTCTTATTTATCAAGGGTGCCAATATTAGTGGAGGGCATTGTAACTAGTTTGAGTAGTCAAATCAAATTCCCTGTCTCCCATCATCCTTTGTGGCAACACAAGAATGATAAAATACTCAACACTTCCCGAACACACGCTAATCACAACACACTGGGCCAGCTAACCAATCACAGTGCCATTCAGAATGAGGGGCTTAATCGAAATCGGCATTTTCGAGTCAGGCTGGGGAGAGAAGTGCTGTAATAATGTAAAATATGTGAAAAAATAATGCATTTTTTTAATAATCAAGCTTGAAAACATATTTTAGTACACCCCGAAAACTAAATTAAGACTTCGTAAAAAGGGCAAAATAGGACCTCTTTAAATAGAAAACTGCTCTTTTAAGTTGTAATATCATTTTTCATCAAATAATGCAGCCTTGGTGAGCTTAAGAGACTTCTTTCAAAAACATTTAAAAATCGTATCTACCCCGAACTTTTGAATGGTTGTGTGCAGAAAAAATCTATTTCACGCACTTCTTCATTACGTTGCACTAGAACTAAAAAGCTTTCTGTCTGTGTCAGGAAGTGAAAGAGAGAAAAGGATGAAATTGTCCAGTGCGTCCATTTTATTCTGACCAAAATCACTTGAATGCACATGTCGTAATTCTATTTAAATTTGCTTTTCTTCATGGGCTTGTATAGTGCTGTCCAGAATACAGTCCACATCTGCACTCTTTGTTAGAGTTTTTCCCTGTCATGAAGAGCTGCTCTAAGTGGTTATCTCCCTCACGCTTCAGCACTAGTAAAGACGGCAGATTTGGTTTCCTGCTATGGCTCAGCTGTGTCACTGCTTCTCCCAGGGGACTGGTAGCTGTTTTGGAAGAGAGCAGGAGCAGTAATGATATGGAACAGAGTGCCAGGTGTGATGATATTGACAGGCTGAAGCAGGAGAGATGAAGATCCCTTGGCCTTTTCCGCACGCTGCCGTCTCTGTACAGTAGTCCATTCTCAAGGGACAAATACAGTGCTAACGTGTGTTAGTCAGTCACAGCAGAGTGCCTTCCTGCACAGCCTCTCGCGCTGTCTCAGTCAGACCGTCTTGCTGCATCTGCCCGAGCTCTCATGTTGAGTCAGATATTCTAAACACTTGCTGCTGTTTACTGATATAACCGTGGCCTTGTAAATCACTCACTCATATTTTACCTGGTGTCTCGCTGGGAGCAAAAGTGTTTTTTATACTTAGTAAGTGGTGAGAGAGCATCTAGCACACAGCATCGAGAACCCATAAGGGATTTTTCAGCGTGGCAGTTGCGCTTAGTTGGGTCCAGAGCCAACCTGGGCCTTTTGATGCATTTTTATTTGAAAACATGGATGAAATGCCTTTGCGTTGCCTGGAATATTTTATCTAAACCAAATTCAAACCGATTTAAATTTTTATTTTTAAATATACATTCACAATATGTCAACCCATATTGCTGTAATTTGAAACAGTAATATTAATTTTAGATTAGTTTCTTTTCAAAATCATTGTTGCATTATTCGAAATAACTAGCACTTATTTTTCTTGTATCATTTTCATCAATAATATGGTTTAATTAAAATCATTTCATTATTGTCCGTGCACAGGCTATTACATTTTATTTATCCATCGCTCATGCATTTTTATTCTTTAAGTTGTTGTCCCATGAGTTGTTCGCATTATTTAGGCATTGTTTTATTTATTGGTATGGTATGGCAATAGAATTATTTTATTATTAAGAAAGTTGGCCATTGCAGTGTAAAATTAATTTGAAAACTTACACTGGTTCAAACAAGTCTTCTGTACTGTATATGCTTGATTTATGTTGAAGTGCTTGGGACATAATAGTGATACTTTTGTTTTAGAAATCAAGATCTAAAAAGTTATATAAAAATTTGGATTTAGATTTATCGGCCAATATATCGGTTATCGGCTTTCAAATATTACGAATTATTGGTTAACAGTATCGGTTCATCCCTAAAATGCAGCTTAGGTGAGACTTCTTTTAAAAACATAATCTTTCTGACCCCAAACCTTTTAACAGTAGTGTAAATCCCCAGAATTTCAGTCAAATTCGTTTTAAAATGATTTGTGTGGTGTTTTTGTTTAGCATGCAGAGCAATTTTACAAAGAATAGTGCCATAAAACACACAAGTCTTTATTACCTTACAAAATTAAAGGCTTATATTGTACTGACATAAAGTTTGTGCTTAACTGTGACTTTGGCCTCATCTTTCTTTAGTCTGCGCCCAGCATAGAGCTTTGCTTTCAAGGCCAAAGAGCTCAGCTTCAGTCTCAACAGGCCACATTTTCATTCACCAGGTTTTGTCACATGGCCCCTAGCAAACTCCAGGCGTGACTTAATGATGGCCTTTTTCAGAAGTCCCTTCCCTCTAGCTACTTCACACTTACTCAAAGTGCTGAAGAGATTGGTGGATTGTCTCTCCTATTTCAAGTTGAACTATATGATCTAATGTTTTCTGTAGCCTTGATTATTTAATAACTGTCAAATAAATCATCAAGGATACAGAAAATTAGTTTGTATAGTTTAACTTGCTTTTTTAAACCATTTGTTCATTATATGTTTTAACCATGGAAGTCTAACAATGCCTCTAAAAATATAAACATTGTGTATGAATTGTCCGTTTTTTTTTTTAAGAGCAATTACAAATACATGCAGAGAGAGTAAAAATAGCTAACGATATAACCATGAATCAAACAACAAAGATTCCAGTTTTAGCATCGCATCAAAGTACTGGTTTCTTCTCTGATGGTCTCGTCTTTATTATTAATATCATAGGGGTTGTTAGCTGGTAAAATGTACTGTTAAGTTATTGAATTTAATATTCCCCTTACTGATACCCACAGTTAGTAGTTCGGGGCCGAGGACGTGGCCGTGGTGGGGGGCGTATGATGATGCAGCAGAGCCCAAGCGCTGAGGATTGTCAGCCCAGCACTGTCTGCATTGAGGGTCTATCCACCACCACAACCAACAAACAGCTCATGAACCTTCTCAACTCCATTGGCCCTGTTGAGGTTAGGCCACGTTGACTTTGTTTTGCACTTTTCCAAAACGTATATCTGTCTTTTGTTTGTATTATGGGTCAAGTAAAGGTGTGTATACTGTGTTACTTGCTATATCATTAGTACAATGCCCTGAGCAAACACCAAATTGGTGACAGCACCACCTGTTGGCCAAAGAGCATAAAACATATTTTATGCTAAAGATATTTAACTGTATAATTTTAGAATACAGTATCTTGGTCTCAAGTGATGCTTCTTTGCACCATATATTTCAGAGGGGCTTCTTTTGGTGGATTTATTTATTTTATTTTATTTGCCCCAAGCATATTTATTATATATTTAAGTTTCAACTTCATCTCAGTTAACTGTTTTAAAACCATAATATCTTTAGAACAATTTTTTTTTTTTAAATTCCAGCAAGGAAATTGGAACATATTGAAGTGAGAGTTAAGTTATAAATGGTATTAAAAGTAGCACATAGCTGGTTGAACCGCATTATGTTGATGAGATCCTGGGTTTACTGTTGTTTGAATGTTTAAATCAATCATGTGGAGTCATTTAGAAATTCTAAGTAATTCTAGTAATTTATAACATGGTCTGTCTGAATAGTCAATTCTGATTGGAGAGAAATTCTGGAGCACTGAAACTTGTCAGTCCAGTCAAATATTGCACTGCAGACATCAGTGACATCAATGTACATTCTGGCAGTGCCTTGCTACAAGTGAGATAATCCACGACTAGATGGTTCTTTGCCTCCACATTGTGCATTCAAATAATTTGTAAAAATGTAATTATCCCCGACATACACTACTTGCACATAAAAGCAAATCACGTTTGCAAATTACCTCGACTTCCTGACTGGCCCAAAGAATAAACTTGTTTCTGGGAAGAGTGGTCTCTTAAAAATATTACAATAGTGCCATCTAGCTGTGTGCATTCAGTGATGCACTCCTGTATGACGTTTCCCCTGCTCTTGAGGTAGCACCCACTGTTATTGTGTAAAGAAACAGGTCATCTCTTATAGAAAATGTAGATGAATGTCTATATGAAAAAACCTACTGCTAAAATATTTGTATGATTCTTTAATAGATGTTTACAATGTTGCCTGAGCAGCGGAAGGCCATTGCCAAGTTTGTGAACCCAGAACATGCAGTGAGCTTTCAGCACAGCTTTCACAGGTAAGCTTTTGAATTCATCTTTAACTTAGTTAGCTTTTGTTAATGTACAATGCATGAACATGAGTAGAGCCGTTGATTTTTTTTTGATAATTTGGTTTTGGGGCTTTTCCCTCCATTATTTTATAGACCTAAATACATTATAAATGTAGTTTGCGAATAAGATTTTGATTCGATTCCTATGGACCTTTTCATGTCTGGTCCATGTTAATAGCCCTAAAAACTTGACAAAATTTTCTAAATCACTTGTGTCCAGTCCTGCTTCTGGAGGGCCGCTGTCCTGCAGAGTTTAGCTCCAACCCCAATTAAACGCACCTGAGCCAGCTAATCAAGGTCTTACTGAACTTCCAGGCATGTGTGTTGTGGCACGTTGGAGCTAAACTCTGCAGGACAGTGGACTGAGGACTGTATTTTTGGACATCCCTGGTCTAAATGCTTTTGCTGTTGTAGGACCGTTATCAAATATTGAATCTCAGAAGTTTCTTCACATATGGTGTGAATTGCTGGGAAACGAGGGAAAAAATTGTGCTACAGCATTAGACCAAAACTTCCGTTAATGTGTTGATATATTTACGTGTTGTTATTGGCTGAAGCAGATCAGAGTTGTTGTGCCTAATGGTTTGTGTCGCTGAAGGGTAAATGAAATGTGCGTTCAGCAAATATTACTCATAACAATGTAACAAAGAACAAGAGCTCTGCTGTAACTCTACTGACTGTCATGTTTTGATGGAGATGCCCCAGTTTAGCTTGCTTTTAAATGTGTCTCATTTCAATCACATGTTCCCTTGATTACACTAGGCACATGATAGATTTGTCTCACATCGATGTTTCCGTTATTGATGGCTGAAGAACAAGTCAGTTCAAGAGAAGAGAAGACGAGAAGTGAGCAAGGAGAGCACTTCTTTTTCTGAAAGACGGGCGAACAATCGGACGCACAATCAGGATGCTAAAGCTTCGGATGCTGTGTGGAAAGTACTGTCGTCAAACTCAATCCACATGCATGAAAGCGTAAAAAACAAAGAGCCAAACACTAGCTGTGTCCTGCTGGATATGGCGCAGCATTAGAACTCATATTGTGAATGACTTTGGCATGAAGTCTCGCTCTTGTTTCTGTACATTCATTTATATATGGAAATCAGTAATGTTCTGAACCAGCAGGTGAAAAGAGACAGAGGTATGAAACCAAGTCATTTTTATGACACTTGATAATAGTTGCTTCCATCCTGTAGCTCTCAAGACAGACCATCAGGACAATTATCTTCAATAGGAATTCTTGATTTGTTTTGGATTTTCCAGTCATTGACTTGAACAAAGTGTTAAATGGGGGCTTTGGCCTGACTGAATGAACGTTCTTTAAGCCGCAGTTGTTTTTGTCACCTGTAGAGGGCAGCAGAACTCTTCTGTATGGAGCTCTTGAGTTTTGGCCTGGGGCATGTTGTGGACATCAGAGGTGCTGTTGAGGAACTTCAGGGGCATTTTTGGGTTGAGTTTTTTTCTTGCTGAATATCTTTGGAAGCCACTGTGAGATTGCAAATGTCTCTCTTTTTTTGTGCATTTGTTCATGACTATTTATGATCTTAAGTTTATTCATTGTCCCTCTCACCATTATTATTGTATTGCAGTTGAGTTTTGTTCTGCAGAGCTGGAGTGGTGGTTCATGACGTGTGTCATTGTGATGAACTATTTGACAAAAAATGGCTTTTATACTTTGATTTTAAGTTGTGGTGCTGGAGTCGCATATTTAGATTATTTTAATTGTTGTTAGAAATGGCTTCTAGGAAAGTATTAAAGGCTGTCAGGAAGTCCCCCCTTTGGTAATGCTCCTTTTAATGTGCTTAGTTTTCTTTCCTCAAGAGTTTAGCACATTGTGTGTGGAAGATGATGACTGAATCAAGGCCTGTGTGATGATTTAGTTGGATTTTATTGTAGCTTTTGATGGTGGTGTGGGTTGTCTAGCACACTGGATGCTTTTGTAAATCGTGTTCAGCTTGAGTCATTTGTTTGTGAAAGGAGATATTTTGAACTATATCTAATGTTTGTTTGGTTATAGTTTGGGCTCAGTTAATTATTTTGCTGTTGGTCATACAGCAGTTTAGATGTAAGGGATAGGGAATGGTTAACATCAGCTGTCAGGTACTCTTCCAAAACCCTTCATCTTCATTTTCTACTTTATTTTGTATGTTGTTACCCATGAAGACTTTTTTTTTTAAAACACAAATCCTCATTTATTGTCAGTCTCCAGTGAATATGTTACAATCCCTGGTTTTGCATAGCCTCAACCATGCAATCATGAGTATTTCACATCCCGAATTGTTGTTGTTATATCATCATCGTTATTTTTTGTTTAAATAATAACTATAGTGCTTAAAAAGTTTCATTGTACAGCTTAAACTGAACTGTCACATTATTGCCCCAGAACTGCTCTTTGGTTTAGTGGGTTATATTGTTCATATTTTGATTGATTAATTTAATCCAATCACTTTACATTATAAGCTACTTATGTAGCTAAAACAGTAGTGTTATAGTATCTAAAATATCTCAGTTTTAGATAATATAACAGTAATCCCTGTTATGTTGTAGCCACTTGATTAAATAAATTATCAAATAAATGTTTGTAGTTATTAGCACATCCTGGTCTACGATTTCAATGGATTTGGGGGCAACTATTATCAGTGGTCACTTTTTTGTATATAATGGAAGAAAAAAATGTGTATGATGCTGTAAAGTCAAGTTTTCTCATTTTGAAATTTTTCCATGTTTGAAATGGTTTAAAAATACCTACTTGTATGTGACAGGTGAATTTCTTTTCTCCGTTTGTTTTTATATGTCAACATAAAAACTATCCCTCGGTCATTTTACAACAATTTTGTTATTGCAGAACTTAGAGCTTATTATTTGAAGATATTTTAAAGATGAAAAATAAAAGGTGGTCACAAATATACCATGTAAATACGGGTATGTGAAGCCAACTGTCTTTATCACCATTAACTGTTGTCTGATGTTGTTTTGTTTGAAAATTCCCTCTTGCATCCTAAAATATGTTTTATTCTAAGCACAACATGCTCGTTTCCCTAATGTTTCTGTTGCCAAATGTAGAAATGGATTTTAGGGGAAAAGATTTTGTTTCTAATTAAGGGTGCAACAATTTATCTGAAGACTTTTCTCTTAACTTTGGGCCATTGGCTTTCAAGTTAATTTGTAAAGCTGCTACCCTTCAACACCCACTTGCTTTAAGATGCACTTGTGATTTATAATATAGTAGTTGGCCATGATTAATCCCAGTACTCTTTGTCTATATGTTTGTATTAATAATTTGCATTGTGAGTTTCCAGGAATCACAGAAATATATTTAATGGGTAAGATTGTAAATAATGTTATAAAATCAAAACACATGGATCCTTTTGACTAAGATTTTTACATTATTTTGTTTTTGTTAACTTTGAGTTTTGTAGACATGCTCTGTTTAAAATTGGTATAGGGCACAGATTTGTTTTTTATTTATTGGTTTGAATTATTTATATAAAAAGAGTGAATCCTATGGATTTAAAGGTTTAAACTAGTCTGAAAAAAACTATTTTAATATATTTCTAATTATAAATCTTATAAGATGTAATTTTTATAAATGGTCTTATAAGAGAGAAAAACGGATTCATATTGAACCTTTTAGTAACTTCATTGTAAGTTTAGATTATCTTGGGGAAGCTGTCCCTTTCCTAACTGTAATCACACATGTGACAAGTTTTCAGAGATTGACTTATTGGTCACTTTTTGGCAGAGATTTTAGATGAGATATATAGTCCAAAATAATGTAAAAGGTATTTTACTTTTTGGTATGTTTTTGTTTTATATTGTTTTGTTTCTTTATTTCTGTCAATCACAAGTGGCTGGCACACTCCCCATGTTTTATTTTTTTATTTTTTTTTACATGGATCCTGCTGCAGTTGAACAATTGGCCAGTTTATAGTAATACCAGGATGGCCTATTGCTTCAAGATTAGAACTTCTAGGCCTGGTTTCACAGACAAGGCTTAGATTAAGCCAGGATTAGGCCTTATTGGGACATTTAAGTAGCTTTTATAAATGTGCCTTAGAAAAAAGGCGTTACTGGTGTGCATCTTGAGAAAAAGAACAATGGCACTGATATATTTTAAGATATGTCAGTGCAAGTTACTTTGAGTTTAAACAGCTCAAACATGCATTTTAGTCTCAGACTATATCTTAAGCCTTGTCTGTGAAACCTGGCGTTAGTTTACTTGCATGTCTTATAATGGTAGTCAGCTCTAAGACAAGAGATGTGGCATGTTTTTACTCAGTTTTTTATTTGTCAAACACAATACACTGCTTCCCGTTGGCAGCGGTATGATTATTTGTCACTTGTAATTAAACAATTTTTTTCTCTTTTCCAGGACAGAGCTTCCGGGAGAACAGAAAGGAGGGTTTTTCATAAAACAAATGCTCTGTAGCCGCTTTACATTCTAAGATGGCATTGGTTTTCAAAAGGAATTATTAGGACAATTTATGTTGCAACCCTATGAAAAGACCTCCCCCAAAAGTTTTTTTTTATTTTTTTTTTTAACCATTGCACTAGCAAATTGTTTGTAGTAATACTAATAATGCTTTCTGACTTTCAGAGTGAAATTCTATGTAGCTGTTTTAAACGTTGGTGTTGGAGTTCTTTCTGTGGCAAGGTTGAGAGATTCTTTGAACATTTGAACATAGCAGATGTAACTTTAAAATGAGGGTGACCTGATGAGATTGTTTTGAAAATGTCATACATTTTCACACTAGCAAAAAATCATTGCAACTATTGCACCGGGCAGGACGATGAAGTATACAGACTAGCAGATTTGTTTTTATTAGTCTTGTTTAGCGCTCTGTTGATCTGATGCTCACTTCATTTGAGGATGGCTGAACTATCAAGTTGATGGGTTCGAAGTAAACTTTTAATTGCTTAGTTTTTTTTAGCCTTTTATGCTATATTTGAGCCTCGTTTTGAATTTTGGTCTCCAAGACCTGAACTGTGTTTGTCAAATGAATGTGCTGATTGTGAACCAGCAGCCTATACTGTTCAGTTGAAATCAGAGGCCTATTTATAAACATGTTGTGTATTGACTCTGGGTTTATCTTTCTGATTTGGTGATAGTGTGAGAAAAATAACATTTTATCATGTAGTCAACTTTTGATCGTTATTATAATATATATTATTATCTCAATGTGTTTATATAAAATTCCTTCTTAAAAACATTCGAGTGAAGGTCCTTGCACCGTGAAAGGAACATTGCTTTTGAAAACCTCTACATATCTAAAATTATGTGTAACAAAATAAAATGGAAATATTAAACTAAAATGAAAAACCCTCCTTTTGTTTCCAGTTCGAAATAATGGTGTGTCTGTCTACAGTAGAGCTGCGTCCAGATGATGCTAACTTGTCTTATTTTCTCAACAGGTCCTCTTCAGTTTAAGTGGTACCAGATATCCCTTCTCTTGTATCTCTCTCTCTCTCTCTCTCTCTCTCTCTCTCTCTCTCTCTCTCTCTCTCTCTCTCTCTCTCTCTCTCTCTCTCTCTCTCTCTCTCTCTCTCTCTCTCTCTCTCTCTCTCTCTCTCTCTCTCTCTCTCTCTCTCTCTCTCTCTCTCTCTCTCTCTCTCTCTCTCTCTCTCTCTCTCTCTCTCTCTCTCTCTCTCTCTCTCTCTCCTCTGCTCTTTTCATCTGGGGCTGAGGCTTGATGGGAAGGCTGTTGTTGATCTCACTGTGGTGTTATGTGAACATAATCCTTCTGTATTAAAGCAGGGGGACCTTGCTTCTGGATTTCCTTTCTGTATTAGCCCACGTCCGTGGAAGTTTTGCGTCTCTGGGACCACACCCTACTGAGTTCCAAAGTTCAAAAACTTGCACAAATCCCAAGAATGATCTGTACACTCTTGCCAGCTGTACACACGTGTTGTGTTGTTGGATGAAAAGAAAACATTACTTGGAAATCATTATTGTATTGGGGAAGTGATTTATGCTGCTTTGATCGCCGTTTTGTTGTCCTTCAGTCTTGTATTAATGGAACGTTTTTGATGTGTTTGAAATGTGTACATCGGACTGTCCTACATGTTGAATTCTGAAGAATATAAATGGTGTTTGTTTAGTAACCTTTTATGGAGCTTGTCAAGTGGAAACCAATAATATGCCTTGACTGTACTTGTTATGAATAATTGCTTGAAATAAATTCTTTTCATGGATTTCATCTTCTGTTGCCCATGTTCTTGTTATTGAGTGATGAATTAATGGCTTTTGATACTCATCTTCCATCTTCTTTCTGAGAGTATAAAGACTATTGCTGTTTGAGCCAACAAAAGATCACCATCTTACAGATTCTTCACAAGTAATCATTATGCCACCATAAGCAGTGGTCCACACCAAACTGTCAAAAGCTGTGGGTGCTTTATTCCCTGGAAATAAAGAAAAAAAGGAAGAAATTCCCTGGAAATTGTACTTTTGGAAAAGTGATTGTCACTTGGATGAATATTCATGCAATTAAAAAGAATGATTGGAATTTAACGATAGGCAACCTTTATTTCATTCCCACCTCACAATTTTTGTTTGCAGTTGCCAGCAAGCATTTGTTGAAATAGTTGCTCTCTCTGCAGACACAAGGCCCCTCTGAAGGATTAGTTGGTTTTATTTACCTGTTCCGAGGAATGCTTTCGCCCAGTCGCTTTTGTGTCTGTGTAAATGCTCAAGGTCAGGGCTGAGAGTGAGCCTCACCAACAGCTCTAAAAAGCAGCCAAACCTGGAGCACAATGAAGTCTTCTCAAGATTTGGTAGTGGAATTTCTATTCGTGTTGCAACAGAGTTCAAAAGCTCAAACTTCCATTCACTCACTGGTTTTAACACCCTCCAAAGTGCCCATGCGCACACATTAATCAGAAAAGACAAAAAATGGATATAGTTGTATATTTAGTTCTTTGTTGGTGGTGCAACAGAGATGGTGAAGACACTGATAGCCATCTTTAATATTTGCTGATAGAAATTGCAGTCTGAATTTGCACCCCAATAAGGCTAGAACATTCCCTTCGAACTTTAGTACTATTCTCAATACCCAGTTTATCAGCTGAGCTCACATTGGTTCTCTGGGACTATTCCTCTCATTGATAATATTGTTCAGCAGAGAGTTCACATGAATGATATCATGATCTGGGAGATGCTTGCCAAAGTTTTACATTTGTAAGGATGACATGTGGCCATTCAGTTTTACAAAACAGCACTATTTCACTTTGCTATTAATCAGCTTTTGTCATTTCGAATTTCTACTGTCTGAACTGGGTTTGGGACTCATTGTTAGATGGCTACATAAAGTTAGGCTGTCTTTTTTCCTTGCTTGAATAGAAGTCTCATATCACATTTCAGACTAAACCAAAGGAAAAATCAGAGATCCTTAGAGTTTGGGTTTACCTTATAACAGCAAGTTAGAGTTATGCGTCGTGTATTAGATTGGAAGTGGATGGGTTCCTCACTTCCTCTCGTTGCACCTGGTGCATCACCTGTTTCCTACTATAAAAATCACTATTACATGAAGACGTGAAAAGTGTGTAGGCTAAATGTGTTTAACAGCCAAATGTGTAGTCTCATCATTTAATTTATTTGATTCCGTCACATATTTTTACGTAATTGTCATGGCGGCGAGTAAAAGCCAGACTAAAGACCTCGACATAAGAAATCACCAAAGAGCCGATCTAATAGGCAAGGCGATTTTCAGAAAATGTGTTGGTGCGTTTAAAGCACGCAAACAGTAGCCTTTATAAACTGCGTCAGAGATTTTCAGATGTTTACGCTAAGGAGGACTATCCTGTTCATATTTAACATGGGACCACAACTTTTCGCAAGCATACAAAATGCAGATCAAAGACTTTTTCGCGTCTTACTGATAGCCGCTTTCAACATTTAACTTCATTTCGCATTTCCACACGATGGTTTGAATGGGTTGGTTTCTCCCACTCGAGCTTTATGCAAACTGAATGGACCGATTTACGTAGGGGGAAACTCTGGTCAACTCTATCCGATAACGTTTTTCATTGAAACCATAAAATATTTTGTATTTAATTACCGTAGCCTATTTACATTTAGACAACTTGTAAGCCATCTTTTGTTGTGCCATGTCTTAAACGTGACAGCAATGAACATAATTAGCCCTGTTAATATTTTAATAAACTGCCGCCGAGAACCGACTTTTTTAAGCAACAGCAATAACAATGAAATAATTATGAGCTTTAATAATATCAATAACAACAATAGCCTATTAAATCTTCTGATTATAAAAATGATAGGTCAAGATGTTTCATTTCTGCATCATCATCATCATCATCATCAAAGGCTATTCATGAAACAAAAACATACAAACGAGCAGTTTGAATATTTTCTTTATCTCATTCATTTATAATAAACATATAAATAATAAATTCTATACATTTCCTGACACCTTGCCTTAATGAAAGACAAGTTAACTGGTATGGCCACTCAATCATATGCTATCCAATGTGCATCAGCTGCATTTTATTTCTATAAAACTATTTACCTATTACAAAATATGAAAAGAAAAATACATTTTAGTAAATGTACAGTAGTTATTAATTTGTTTAACGAAAACCTTTGTTCTTTACTGTGGGACTATTATCGTTACTGAATTGTCAGAATGTGCATTTCGCATTTTCTTAAAGAAATAAAAAAAAAACAATGAAACCAGAGAAAAGTGAACAATGTGTCTGTCCCAATCTGACAACCAAAGCAATGACAAAATAATAGAGAATTCTAAAAGAGATAACAGCACAAGACTGCAAAGACTCTGCACCTATTTAAATTAAAATATATTCTCGTATCTTACACTATTTCAAATAACGAAAAGTGATTAGGTAACGATCGGTCAAAATCTAATGTACAATTCTGTGTATAAAAATATAATTTCTGGAGCCCCGCGGCGTTTGCTTACCCCTAAAATATAACAGTCATTTGCACATATGCACAGAATGTTACAACCTGTCATGAAATTTTCATTCTTTTTTCCATACATTATCTTTTTTTTCCTGTTTACATGAGATATACAAAAATAGATTCTGCACCGCTGGATGATCATTCGAATCCGTTTGTGTGCCACCAGCCTGAGTTCACGCGAGAATAAATTATGCAAAGAAAACTTTTAAGGCTCCATTTATTCTTTGAAAATTACATTTTTTTAAAGTCATTGTAATAAATATCCCAACTCCCTCGGGGCCTTTGTCTCTTTCTCTCTCACTCTCGCTCTCTCTTTCTCTCTTGTAGCTAACATTGTCTTATATCCTACATTAGTGTGATTTCTCTTGCTTTATTTCCATATGAAGGTGTTCAGCTTGAGTTTACTGACATTCCCAAAGGATGAAGCATGTGGCTGTCCAAAAGCCACGTTCCCACTTGATAGAGGAGCTTGGAGTACCAGTGAACTCCTTCCTGTTGTAAAGTCGCACTGGACTCACTGATTAAGTTTTTATGGAATAGGACTGATGTCACTTCATAATAGAGCCTGACGGGGGCGAAGGCCAAATGCGCGAGCCCGTGGTCCTCTATTACGGCGTAACAGGACGCCAGTATTCTGTCGACCACAATGGTTCCATGAGCAGTCACTGGTGCGAACGAGCCCTGGTGCTCCTCCGTGTATATCCGCTCCACGATGACAGATTTAAGTTGACCGCTATCATCAACAACCATCACCTTTTGTCCGGCCCTGACACTGCTGGCATACGCGGCGGTCATGGCGTGGAGATCATCCGTTGAGTTGTCGAGGACAAAAAGGAGATGAGCAGCGGTGAGTGTGATCTTTTCAACGGGTTCTTTCGTTTCTATGACGTAAAACATACGTCGCGTCACGGAGTCTCGGTCTGTGAACATGATGAAGTCGCTGTACACGAGGTTTCCAGCGCTGTCCGCCGCCAGCACCTTGTCGCCGGGGTTCAGGTCCTTCACGGCCTTCTGTCCTCCGTCTTTGAGCGTGACCAGAGCCGAACCTGGGAAGCAGCCTCCAGATTTTGCAGCAACCGAATTTTCTGTCGAGACAAATAGCAATGGGTGAATAAAACGTCACGCCTTTTATGCAGCATATCAAGAAGTAATATAATTACGCTTTAATATCAGGCCTATATTTTGAGTTGACGTTGACAAATAAATAAATAAAAAGCGCGAAAAGCATGCACGTAAACTAGGTTATATCAGCCCCAAAGTCGCCTCAAGTAAGAAAAAGTCTGAATAAACAAAAGAAAAGTGCAACGGGAATTAGGCTGAAAGCTTTTACCCCAAAAAATGTCTTTGTTTGAGATGGAGGAGGAAAGAGGCTGGACTGCTCTAATTAAAAACCAATAAAGCCCGGACATTGTCATTCTAATGCAGCTTGTGTACAGAGCACTCTTGGAAAAGGACACTTCTGCCTTTCCTTGCGCCTCTTTCATATTTGCTCAGGTGCAGAAACTTCTATGTGACAATTCACACTTATAGAATGAGAAAACCCCAAGCAGGCTCAAATAGTACCTATTTACTCAGCCCAGACACTTTTCCAAGGCTCTAATGGTGTAGATTTGAATGTAAATTAGAAATGCTAGCGGTAGTCAATCAATGCCCTCTTCTTCTTTCCTTTCATTTTTTTTAAACCATGATGCTCTCCGTTGTCAAGCTTAATGACAATAATTCGGGCCTTGTGGGATCTCTTCACATTCCGATCTCTTGAGTCGGTAAACAGAGCTATAGAATGGACTTTTCGTCTAATCCTCTCATAAGATTCTAGGGCATGAAATAAGATGGTGACAATTGATTAACAGATTTGGGCGAGCGAGTACGACCTGGCTCTGTTTAAAGCCTGTAATATATTTGTAAAAGTGTTTAGAATTTAAATAAGATTTGGCGAAAGCCTCAGACTTTTTTCAATGTTTTCCAGCTAAATTATCTTCGATCAATGTTAAACGTATTACACTACAAAAAGATTGCTGATAGGAATTAGGCCTACATTTTGTATGCGCAAGTGATGCCACAAACTCCGTAGTGTTTTTCATCGTATATTTTAAGCGTGGGTGTTTGAGTTGATATGTCTTCATAAGCAATGTTTATTCTGTTTCAGTGAGGGATCTTGTGATGACTTGATAAGCGCTTCCTTCAAAGAGACAGAGTGGGGCGATGTAAGATCAGTTAATATATTGGCTCAAAAATCTTTCTGTGATAGTCGTTTTAACTCAGTGTTAAAGTGAAAGATTTAAAAGATCTTATAGAGGAATAGCCTTGAAATAATTTGTATTTTTCATAATAACTAAAATACATTTGAAGTATTAATTAAAATAATATTTGTTAGAAATAAAAATGTCTTTGCCAGAAGTTACTTTTATTAATACAATTATAATTTAAACTTTCTGTAATAAATTTAGAACATTTTTGTTGTTGTTGTTGTTACTGTATTAGTATTTAAAAGCAGATTATCTTTTTAAGCCTGATAATTTTTCCACATGAAATGGAGAGTGAAGGATTGTGCCCATCACTTTGATATTTTGCACTTGCAATCAACCTGTCATGGTCTTACCTGCTTTGACAGAGCAATGGATGTGCGCTTTGGACTCGTAATAGACCCAGTCAAATCCAGCTTCTACAGCTAACCGAGAGAGTGTCCCATATTTGCTCTTGTCTCGATCAGAGGTGGTGATATCAACAGCTCTTCCCTCGTAGTGGAGTGATTCTTCAAAATGGTGACCGTCCTCATCCCAGCCCTCTGTCACACGCAGCTTAACCCCCGGCCACTGGTTCATTACAGAGATGGCCAGTGAGTTCAGCTTGTCTTTGCATCTCTAACAGAAATACAGCGAGAGAACAGGAATAGAGATGATTTTTAACACTTCCATTCATTGATCCATGTTGCAATACACATAAAAAAAAACACACACACAATAAATAATGCTCTTAATCTCCAAAAATTCCTAAATAAAGCTGTTTAAACAAACTGACAGTTTTAGTTTAGTTAAAGACCTCGGTGTGATAGACTGGTTCAGTATTATCTTATCACATTCAGTCAGTTCTGAACAGCCTTTTCAAGGATCACAGCACTCCAGACATCATTTAATGACAATAATTCTGTTACTATCCCAATCAATATGTCCAGACAAACAGGTTGACTTACAAATATGTCTATATATATGAAATAAGAATCCTGTATTTACACTGGAAATAATTCAGCCTTGCATGCAAGGCTATTCTGCCAAAAGAGCTCAATGAAAAATTTATAAGTTATTGCATTCGCTTCACTGATCTAAAACATATAGATCCAACTAGGGAGAGGTGTGACTGCATCAAGGCCTCTTCTGCTTAAAAGGCCAGAATACAAACAATACTAACTTGAGATAAGACGGCAAAAAATACTGAAAAGTGATGTTCAGTTAGTGATTTGTGGTTTTTATTATTTAAATATTTTGGTTTGCAGTGGGTCTTGCCGAGGTGCAGGTACGAGATATGGAGTATCAGGCCATGTGTGGGTGGTGCACCCACTAACCTTTCCCGGGACCTTGTGTTGGGATGCTTGGCCTTCTCCAGGACAACTCTTCCTAACACTTAACCAATATGTCAAATAAAACACCACAAAAGACTCTTTCACTGCGTCCAAGAGGAGAAGCAACTACTCATTATTCTTGCAGCACAGGTTTGCTCAAGGGACGTGATGTGATTGCTTAACCGACGGTCTTTCAGAGGTTATATAAAATCTATTCAAAATATGCTTGCAAATTTCGACACTAAGCCAAATTAATACCTGTAATAATTCACACAAATGCCCTCCTAGCTTTGACTCGCTCGCTGCCTCTTTCTCTCCCTCCTTCAAGCACACAAACACACACACCATCCGTAGCCTATAACATCATACAATTCTGTACCAGACTACTATCGCCCCACTTTCTTCTGATGCACATGACCCTCTAATTTTCATGTCTGCATTGAAGGCCACATACATCTTATAACACTGAATCATACATTAAAAAATGAAGTATAGTCAATTATTAAACATATAATAGTTTCATTTCATTCCATTATGTCTCAATGTCTATTATGCAAACCACCAAAATGTTAATGTGCTTCACACATGCATCCTCTTATGTGGATACATTAATCGTTTTCTTACTGAGAGATACTGATACATCTGTGGACTGAATGGAAAACTGGTACTTTACCCTTACAGAAAAAAATAGATTTCCTGTAACTAGTGATTTTACTTTAGTTTTTTAGTTTTTAAATCAGCAGCTTATTAGCTCTACAGCACTCGTGGGACTCGAATGAGAGAGGAAAATACAAACAAGGGACCAACAGATACAACCTAGCATATTCTGAGCAAAACTGCCGGGGATTCAAGACCCGTGAAGCCTAAACTCTTTATTAATTCATCGGGTCGTGTGCCGCAAATCAAGCCAAATTCTGTTCAGCCACCATGAAGCGCAGCGGGAACCCCCTGTGCCGCCGCTTTGTGCTGCACACGAGGTTTGTTCAACACGCCGCCTATAGTCACAGTCAGCTACTAATCTCATCTCAAAATGAACTGTTATAGAGGAAACACTTATCAGCTACCTGTCAGAGCAAACAGCCTCCAAGATGCCCTCGGACTTGCGCCTAATTTCGTGAGCGGCACCGTTAAGTCCAATTCACTACACAGCGTGTTCAACCAACAAAACATCGCTTCCACTCGGATGCGCTTCTCCAAAACATTTGCTAACAGGACACCTCGTTAACTCCCTTTGAAAAGCTTAGACGTCCATTTGAAGTAACAAGATTGCAGGGGTAGCTTTCCTTTTTTAATGGCAGTGTGTGTGCCCGCGGGTCATCACACACTTATAATCACATTCACCTTAAGTAGAGTTTGATATACATCTGAGAAAACCACACCAGACAAGGTTTTCATCTTTTTTTAAGTACCAGAAAAAGGGAGACTTTTTACAATGCACCTGCGCAGCGCGTATAAATTCACTTTGGTTGACATTCGCAGTGCTTCAGCAAACCTCATCCATACGATAACCAGTCAAGACTTTTCAGCAGAGGCACTCCAAAATAACCTAATAAAAATATTACACTCAGGGTAATCACTTTGTAAATTACACTGAAGCAGACCTCAATATTCTTTGTATAGCAAATAGGCAATGTATTCGATGCTTTACTAAGCAGCAATGTTATTTTTCCTTTGGGCAAAGGGTCAGAAGTTCAAATGATCCCTGCTAATGCGACGAGAGTGGAAAGCCATGTTGGGGACAGACAGCCTATTCCCGAAGCTGTCTGACTTTTTCAGAGGCCTAGCTTTCGTTTCAGAAATTAAAGAAATAAAAAGTAAAGAAAAATGTTATGTTAAATATTATGTAAAACTCGGGCAAAAAAAAAACTTTCTATAATTTTTTAGCAGCACACAACTCTAGCATTAACCATAAAATCAATAGATCGAAGTATGACTAGTCGAATATAATTTCAAGCAAAGAAAACAGTTTACCGCATCTAACGCATTAATCGCATAGCCTATTCAACCATTTATCAAATTGTCAGCGCATATTGCAATTAAAATAATGTTGTACTAATCTACTCCTGTGTACCACATAAAACTTATTTCTGCATGTGCATCGCTTGATGTTGCTATATATCGGTCAGTTGTAAAACAAATAGCCTAGGCCTATAGATTATGCAGCATCGAATGTGGCGTAAAATATTTGTCAGAATATATGAGCAAACTCCTGCATAATATCGAAAGAAGAGGGGTGAAGACAGATAGGCCATTGCGTCTGATTCTTATCTGTCACTAAGCGGTACCGTCCTGGCCCATTAATAAGCAGAAACAAATTTAAGAGCATCCTTTGAGAAATGTCAATATTTTCATGCCCTGATAAGCAGCCGCTGCGAGCGGGTGGGCTGCGGTCTGACTAAGCGATCCCATGAACATCCCATTAATTTCCTTCTATATTTAGCTGTCATGAGACTGACATATAATGCCCACCACAGTCCCTTCAGTTCAGGTGCCGTACCTATCTAGCAGGATCCCCACATTTTATAAAACATATAGGCTAACGCGCGCCTAATGTAGTATCTCAGCGAGGACAAATATAGGAACAGATAGGGTGAGCAAGGAGGCAACCAGCCGGTCCTCTCCTGATGGCATTTCTCTCGCACAGCTTCATTAAGAGCCGTGCCATAAGACTAATTCACAATCCTTGCACGAACTGTAACGTTACTTTCTTAAGCTCTGACTTAAAACAAGCACAGGCGTGATTTGTGAACGGAAAGGAATTACCTGTGTCATGAGTCTGTCCGCGCCTGTGTTCTCCTCATCCTTAAAGATAATGTCGGGATTGTAATTTGGAGTAAGTTCTTTAAATCTCTCGGAATTGCGCGTTATCTTGCCCTCGTATCTGCCGCTGGCACCTAAGGTCTTCTCCGCGACATTAGGTATAAACTGCTTGTAGGCGAGAGGTGTCAGCTTCTTCGGATGTCTTCTTCTGCCGTAGCCTCTGCCTGGACCGCAGGCCAGTCCGGACACCACCAAGGACAGACTCAGAAAAGACACCAGCAGCTCTCTCGTCAGAAGCCGCATTTTGCCGCACGGTGAATCTCGCTGCGGTGTTCTAGAGCGCCGTGCGCGGTCTGTCTAGCAGGGTTTCTCGTTCTCCCTGCGTGGATCTCCGGCGATGTCCTTGCCTTCTCCTCAGTTCACGCGTGTCCCTCAACGCCAAGCCCTACCGTGACAGGTGCATATATGTGCGTCTGATAACGCATCGGAGGATTGCGGCGTGGATGTGAAAGGTAAGACTAACCTCAAAATCGCAACGTGAGTTGAAGCCACAGCCACTTATGCGAGAAGCCTCTTTACTCCTATGTATTATAGCTGCGATCTGAGGTAGGGAGGGACCTGATTGGCTCGACGGGACGAACCCTTCTGATGTTATCCCACAAAACGGACGCACAAAAACCTTTAAAGAAGGTGGGTTTCAGGGGAGGGACACGGTGAGATGTGAACGCATCAGTTTTCCCCGCTGCTGTCCGTGAGGCTGCGACATGCATGTGTGCTCAGTCTGTTACTGGAATGCAAATGCTCCATCCATCTATGTGACCTGC
Source organism: Meda fulgida (assembly GCA_030578275.1). NCBI lineage: Eukaryota > Metazoa > Chordata > Actinopteri > Cypriniformes > Leuciscidae > Meda > Meda fulgida. Next base: position 28,476,410 of record CM060622.1, read on the forward strand.
TAATGGACCATTTATGTTTAAGTCATTTGGCCTGTATATGTTTCTGCTTTAGGTGCACATGAGGATGAATGCTACTTTCAAAACTTTATTTATCACCAGTGAGGACATTAATCTGATTAATCATAGAAAAATCACAAGCAAAGCGATTCAAAATACAAACATACATTTTAATTTAAATGTAAACTTTTATCACATCATTATCAGGTTGATCACTTGTTGTCCCATTAACCTCTAACCTAAAAAAGCTGAACTTTACAAAAGCTGCAGATAGTTTTTGCTGTGATTTTTAAAGTTTTAAAGTGAAAGGATCATTTTCTGAACAATTTAAAGGATTTCACTTCCTTCAAAATATTGTCCAAACAACTATTACCAAACTGAAAAGCCAGGGATGTTTTGTTTAATTTAGGATACAATTAATTATTCCTCCATATTCCATTGGTGCGAGAGAGTAGGAGACATAGATTAAGTTGGCTCATCTGCCCAACACAGCTTATTTGAGATATTGGAAAGGGCTCTTCCTGTGCACACAAATGCTAAGCTGTCTGTTTGGGAGAAAGATCAGCCTGCAAAAACCCTGTCACCCCTTAAAGTCCACTTCAGTGACAGATTAAGCCATGGTAACCACTGTGTTCCCTGGCCCATAGCAGCGGGTAAGGTATGTGTTTTATTGTCTTATTTTCACACATTTTCCAGACTGCTCTATCAAAGATGGTGGCTGCTTGTCTTGTGAAATACATTAAGAAAGTAGGACCCCTGCTGAAGGTTTTGTTCAAATGACCATTACATGGATCATTTGTTGTCCAGTTTGTTTTAGTTTTGAGGTGTGCACTTTTCTGACTGCCTTAATATCACAAATATCATTAAATCATAATGATATGTGAAGAGTAAAACAATTAGCAAAGAGATCTTTAATGTGCATCACACAGGAAAATTACCTATTGGTCTTTGCCAACAAAAAAAAAAAGTTTCATAATTTTTGATTTAGCTCCATTGGAGATTGTTTCATGGTGAACTTTACATTATATTAATCCTCAGCAAATCGAGCAGTTAATCTCTTCTAAAACAACTCTATAAGCTCCGAATACGCAACTGAAAGAGAGGCAGTTCAATTGATGCCAGTCACACATAAGTTACTTTATGTCTGATTTAATGAGATAATGACCACCTGGCCACAGATATATGTTATAAAATCAGTATAATTTTATATACGCTGCCATACTATGAACGTGTTATGAACTTTCACTTATTTAAAAAGAAGACGTTTTAGAGGTTGGCAATAATCTGATAGTTTACCTTCAGTGTATTAGACAGTTAATGAATCAGTGTGGATGACTACAAGCAAAAAAGGAGTACAGAGGAGAAACAGTCACCTGCATGCTGTAGTGGAGCGTGATTTTCCTGCTCCTTCCATCTATCTCTAGCTGTCTTAGGACAATTACATCTTGGCAATTGCATTCAACAGCAATTATGAGATCACTGATATTGTCTTCCTTAACCATACTTCGGTAATTCTATGAGATCAGACAGTAGACATCATAGATCAGGTCATTCAGGTATGTGTAGCATGAATAAGCCCTACAAACAAACACATGTCGTGTAATTCTGGTACTCATACAAGATCATGTGCCGCCCCAATTGACTAATCCTTTGAGAATGACCCTAAGCAGTCAGTGTACAGTGAACCAGCATTCTGTGGAGGAACACTTAGCCTCGATTTCGGGCAGCTCTTTGTGTTGTTGTGGACTGCAGGGAGTGGAACGTGGGGAATTTCACAATCGTGTACCTGAGGTTCCAGCTCAGCTCTGTCTCAGAGTGTGTAAAGAGTTTTTTATTTGCCTCGCTCAGCCGCTCCCTCTACTTAAACACAGTCTCAGTCCTCTCAAGGCCAAGGCAAGACAGCCAAGCCCCAGGTCAACCCTACACAGCGGGAGGGAGAAGAGAGCCTTAGAGATGCGCAAATACATGCTATTTTCAAGTCGAACTGAGATTTAGGGGGCAAAGGGGGCTGGTGAGCACTAAGAGTAATTCAGAAACCCAAGACTGAGGGAAAATTTAGAATTTTTGCATGTTATCAATGGTATTTTCATATCGACTTATCACATTCCATTTAGTGATAAAGACAAATTCCTCTGTGGAACCTGAGAAAACCAATTTACTCGCCAACATCAACCATCATACACTACTAATAATGATTAGAATGGTAGCATGGTTCAACCTTTTGTTGTTTCTCAATACTATACATGGTTCCATGTTTACTTGTAACATTTAATGCTCTAAAAAACTCCTGGGAAAGACATGTCCAAGACTCGGTCAGAACTGTAGAATGGTGATGGACAGCAGAGGAAAATATAAATGCAGTACTTTGCAAATAAGTGTGCACATGAGAGTAAACCATCTGCTGCACCATGCTTTGTTCAATTGCCATTTGACCTGAGGACACAGATAGTATCTATTTAATGAACTCGGGGTGCTTGTGGCCTGTGCCATATTACCTAGAGCAACAGTAATTCCTCTGGAAATTTAGTCAACGTTCAACGCGGTTGACCGCTGTAACCAATGAAAAGTGAAAGCGTCATTAAACACCCACTCACATGCTATTGGCCATCACACTATAAGAAGTGCTGCCTTTCTACCTGAGTGTTTAGAAACATTCCACAAGAATACTGAACAGTGATTTCATTCCCACACTCAGTAGTCTACTGGACAGGTTCCAGGATGTTGCTCACTGAACAACATTACAGGCAATATTTTTCATATTGACCGTAAAATTAATTGTTAACTACATGTGTCTGCACGCTTCTGCTTCTGTGGTGATAGATAAGAATTAGTTTTGAAATAAGCATTGTAAAGTCATCAAAGATCAGGAGCGGAGCAGAATTATCCCACAGACTATTGCTGCTGAAGAAGAGAGAGTGCAGCAGTTCCTCATCACAGTCTTGGATAATGACCTCATTCCGGTCGCCAGAGTTTTGTGATCGAGGGCAGCGAGATTGTACGGGAAAGATGCAAAGCCTAAAACGAGGAGAAGACATGAATATTAAACACAGGCACAGAGTAAATGGTGAGAATTATGTGGAAAGATGAATCGATGCTGTGACCAATTACTTGATATTGCAGAATCCTCCCATCTCCCATCTCTCAAGTCTCAAGACACACCTCTTCAAGAGTCTTCTGACCCAGATGATTTGTATCTAGCACTATATCAGCATTATATTTATATCCTTGTAGAAATTAATTTTGTGCTCTGGCATTCTCTGGTGCGTTTTGCATGACCTTTTTGTGAACACCTGCGAATGTTATTGTCATTTATGATATGGCTCTGGAACACTGTTGCTATTATTATTATTATTGTATAATTAACACTGAACTGTATCATTTACTTTTGACCCAGGCAACCAGTTGAGCAGTGCTAGTTTTTATATCTGTATTTATTTATCTGTTTATGTTGTAAGCATCCATATATAATAAGCAGGATAATGGACAATCATCTTCACACTTCAAATTGGGGCCCTGACTACGCTGGCTGAGGTTATATTTTACGATAATGAGGGGCTGACTGTACATTATCCCTTACTCATGTTATATGTACAAATGTTGAAAAAGAAAATAAGAAAATAAGAAAAAGCAAGCCCTAAATCCCAGGAATAACCTAAAACAAATGGTTGAGAAAGTCGAGAACTGTGCGTCTGTGGGCTTATTTAATATCCTCACCCTTGTTTTAAAAGCTCTAAAGCTCTAATGTCTTGTGGTAGCTTCAAAAGCAAAATCAGCTTTCTAAATCTATTTATGGATCTTAATAAACTCCAGACAAACTTGCTTCAAGTGATGTTTTTGGTTTAGACACGTTTCTGTGTGTTATATATTAGGTATTTGTTCAAGGCATCTAACTAATAATCATAGAGCGAAGGCATTTGTCAGTGTTATGAAGCCAGCATCAACTTTCTCAACTATACAGAAACAAGACAGGATCTCTAGAAAAGCACTTCTAGATATTGAAACTGAAAGTTTTATTATTTGCAAACATTACTTTTTTCAGATTAGCAGGCCAACTTTTATCTAGTTGCAGTCTGTTCAAATAATAGTTCCCAGTAGATGAGTATCATATTAGAAGCATTTGAAAGGTGTGGTTCAGATCTGTGGAATTTTCCCAGAACAAGCAGGGGGGATTACTGAATAGACAGATAGACAAACCTGCACCAGCCCTTCCAGGTGTGTCCTTTTGCTAGAAAAGAAAATTCAGACCTTGATTCTACCCTTAACCAACAGCAATATAGAATGCAATACCTGTTAAACCATGTAATGCTCGTTCTCTGTGACTCTAAAGGTCTGACATACTCATACTCACCTTTTAGCCTGTTCCTTTTTCAGAACCCCCTAATAAAGGTGGTTGGTTAAGTATGTGGCAGAAGCTCAGTAGACAAGCACATGACACATGCTTGCAAAGCTTGCACCAAGTTGAGAGGCGGTATAACTTTAAAAGAATCAGTTTTTTCTTTGTTCTATTTGATTGATTTGGTCAGTCCTCATTTAGCCTATGGCAAACGCAGCGGGGTCCCACTTTATATTAGGTGACTATTATGAACATTTAATCTAATCATTTGGTACAATCCACTTATTGTGTGCATAGATGTTTTTACATTGTACTTGTATTTTTAAAATACCTGCATGTACTTACAGATGTAATTATTTCTGTAATTACATTGTTGACCCTTCCCTTAGACCTTAACCCAGCCTTAAACATAACCGTACCACCAAACCTAACCATACCTGTATCCCACCTCAGTAGCAGCAAAAGTGTTTACAGTACAATATAAACACATAACTACATTGTACTTATTTAGGACACCTAATATTAAGTGACCCGCAGCAGTTTTTAAATACGTTTACCTTATAGTCAACAGCTTCAGCAGATGGAGCTTCTTTTACAGATGCATGATTTAATAATAAATAAATAAAAATCACATTTTCAGAAGGTTTTGAAGATTTTGCTTCATGCAAGGATAGTAAGACACCTGTTGTATTGAAATAATCTTATCTTGGCTTTAATCCTATCTTTGTGTTCGTTGATTTCTCTCACAAATCAATCTCAGCTGTAATCATGAGATTATGTTAACACAAACCTAAAACAAACAAGCTGAAACCATAACATTTCACCATCAACCATTTGTTTTTGCCAAGAAGCCTTTTAAAATTACTTTTGAATGTACTTTATACAGCTTGTAAGCACAAGCACTTTTTAACTAATGAAAGTGTTTTACACTTTTACTCAATGATGCAACTTGAGGAAATGTAGAGCGTAGAAACATCAAGTTCCCAATATCTATATAACTGTAAATAATCAAGAATATTATTGAAAGTAATTACTTCAAAAGTTATTTGAAGTACCTAAATCACAAGGAGCCTTCCAGTGTTCAATCCCTTTTTTTCCCCTGAATGACTTCCAAATACGGAAGAGTATGGATCGTGCTGGCAGTCGGTTTGATCTGTGTCTACACAGGTGGGAAAGCACCTCAACCTTTATCTTTATGACTGTAACTCTGTCTGGAAGGGGGTGGGGCGATTTGAAGCACTTCTATACTGTAGACTAATGCAAGCCATATCACAAATCACGTATCACGACCAGCATCACAAAACCAAAGATCACAAAGAAAACAGACAGGTGTGTGTATATGAAAAGCATAGAAGGGGTAGAAAAAAATATACATACATGTAATAATGTATATATGTATACATATTTGATTCATAATGGCATGATGCACTAATTTCAATCACATCTCATTACATATTTATAATTAATCACATTCAATGAATTATTTGTATGTTTGGTGCTCACTCAGGTTTTTCAACTTGATCAACATGTAGTCAACCTGCTTCCCCACTCAGCCGTGTGAGACCCCGCCACATCCGCGGCCTGTGTCGCTCCAGCATAAATGACGGGAGGGTGCATAAAACCTCACCAACTTGCCACATTAGAACTGAAGACCCTGCGCAGACTAACACTCACCACTCACAAATGTGTTGAATTTTTCTCCACTCGAGTGCTGCTGTAATATATATGTCTATAGTAGAGAACAACTCACAGATTTCTCAGATTTTGTATTTCGTGCTGTCCTCAGCATTTGTATTTACACTAAACAAGAATATGACATGCTCTGATTAGTCAAAAAAAATTCTTAGACTGTTTTTCTTTTTTCTTTTAAATATTTGTATTCTTTTTTTTTATGTAGTTAAAGTGAAGGACACAGTCATATATGGCCTTGCAGATCCAAGATTGAAATAAACGCAAACATTCCTGCATTAAACATCCGTGATTCAAACGTTCACATCAACGTTTGCAACGGCTTGCTGTCTGTAAGTATGCAGAGAATAACAATGGCGAAAAATTACAATTCAAATTATCTGCAATATGTTATAGCTATAGCAGCCAAATAATATGCATTTTTATTTTCAGTATTCAGGTTTTTCTTGTTTATTATTTCAGGGTCAAAAAAAAAATCTGATCAATATAATGTTGTAAATATTAAGCCAAGTTTTATATCAGAACTATATACAGACAGACACACTGTAAAGCTAAATCTTCACATTAGTACTCTTTACAAAGATACATTTGTATTTCATTTAATGTTCATTTGAGTGTTTCCATATACTGTACACACCACCAAGGCTGCTGATTTACAATGCTGTTAAAATTGTTGTTTTACAAAAAAAAACTATAATTTCCCCAATAAAAGTACTATCTCAATACGGCTGCAATCATTTACTTTGTTTGACATACACTATATATACATACTTCTATCATATTCCACCAGTTTAAGTCCAGGGGTAATTCTTCCTTACCCACAACAGACCTCAGTACTATATAAATATCTATCAGCCATGTTGCTTTGGATTTTACAGCCAAAATCTAGACTTTTACAGTCCCATTAAAGCTCAATAAAGCCCCAGGATTGTTACATGTTTTAAAGGATTTTTAATTTCTTATAGAATGCTTCAAAATATATCTGTCAGATTCATTGTATAAATAAATATAATTAATAATATTAAAATATAAAATATCTCATTTTATTGTTAAACGTGTTACTGCCAAACTGTTTTATGTTGTAAGCTGTAAATACTGTGTAGTTCTTTACGGCATTTATTTAAAAAATAAATGATACAATAACATTTTTTACTAGGAATAGAAAGCCCTGTGTTTAATTTTCTTTTAAAATAACCATTTGCTGTAATGTGAGAGAAAGCACTAATCAAGAACTTTTGTCTTAAGTAAGACAAAATAATATTTATATTTGTAGATAAATAATTTTATGTCAAATAAAGGTTTCATAACTCATCATTATTAGGTAAACATTTGACAAAAAAGAGCCAACATTTTGTATTTCTTATCTAGTAGAACTAGATATGGCACAACCTATCCTTACCAAAGCAATGAATGCGAGTATTTCACTGAATGGCTTTTTTGTATTACAAATTGGCTTATTAGTGATGAAAACCACATCTCAAGATCTTGCCTCTGCTATACAGCCTTCTCAAGCCCAACTATACTATATCCAACTGGTACCTCTCTTGAGTCCATGCTTTGCTCTACATTACCAGGAACTTCTAGCAATGATACCCTTTGTCAGTCTGCTTTCTAGACCACAGGGTCATGCAGATCTTTTGGTGTCGGACTGAAATAACGTGTGCTGTGATGCAGGACAGGACACCGGCAAGCAGCATCAGACAGACAACCCAATTAGAATCAAGCGTTTCCTGTCTCTAGGCAACCCTGGCATTGAGCATGACCCGTACCGGCCAATTACAATTTATCTCCCTGTCCCACTGACACTTTGATGTTCAAGAAATATATAATGACTTCCTCTGAAAGACATTTACCTCAAAAAAGCCTCCACATCTCAACATCTTGAGTAACATTGCTTGGATTATGACGAATAGAAGGTTCCTAAGCAGGTTTCTGATCCCAAAACTATGTTAAGAGTCTTATTTAACAGCAAAATCCTTGCCAGGCAATAGGCAATGATATTTGGTGCTTAATCTTTGAGGTAAGCCAAAAGCATTCCGTTCATTTAGTCCATTCATGAGACTAAACATAAATGTTTTATGCTTTATCATATCATATATCATAACTTATCACATCATACTGTATATATCCATCACCTGCTATATATCTTGAGGCCCAAATATGACAACCTCAAACACAGACTCCAGACTCTTTGAATTATGATTAAATGTATGATTGTCCAGATATCTCAGAGAAATTGACAAAAAGACCAGGCAAATGAGACCAGGAAGGGACAGAATATGAGTTAAAGACACAGAAAATGGTGGTTAGCTGGGGCTCTCCACATAAGAACACCATGTATAGGTGTAAAGGCAGTGGTGGGGGTGGGGCAAGGATTTGGATGAGGAGGTGGCTGAGCAGTTTAAAGTCTCCTTAAGCAAAAAACGTGTTCAAGACTGACCTTGTATACAATGACCATGAGCACCATACTCTGTGTGACAGAGTTACTGTGAATGAGAGGTGAAGTGCCAATACAATGTCAGCTGTAAAAAAATTTTGTGTTTTAACTACTAAAAATAGCCAATAGGGGGCGATATGGAGGTGTTCCCTAACCGTAAGAGACCCTTAGTGTACTGTTATTGACATCACATTAATATTATCAGTGATCAGACTGAGAAGTGGCAGCTAAAACAGATGCTGCATTTTTACTAAAAGAATAGTTCTTCTGAACAGAAAGAGGGAACCCCAAAATGTATGACATAACAAAACTCTGCATAAAACTTATGGAACACCCTCAACTTAAATTAGCTTGAGGTAGGAGTGAGGAATGTATTTTCAAGTCTTAAGTTTAAGTTTAAGCAACAAAAGGAGGATCACAGATATATATATAAAATATAAAATATTTCCACACATTTTATTTTATATTTATAAAACATAAAAGTTTTTCAAAATTAAGTATAGGTTGGTATATTAAAGATTTTAAAAGGATAGTTCACACAAGATGAACATTTCATTTACTCACTCTCATATTGTTCCAAACCTGTATTACTTTCTTTCTGCTATGGAATATAAAATATGTTTTGAAAAATGTTTCAGTGTTTTTTTTTTTTCCCAACCATATAACAAAAGTTAGAGGGGTCCAGTGCTGTTTTAGACAAACACTTTCTTCAAAATATCTTCTTTTATCTTCCACAGAAGAAACAAAGTCCTACATGTTTGGAACAACATGAGGGTGAATAAATGATGACAGAATTTTTCATTTTCTGTGAACTATCCCTTTAATGTACAGAGGCACAAACCAAAACCCTATACGATTACTGTACAGTTATGATGGCCACAATGAGTGCACAGACAACATAATCACATAATCACAAACAGTAACCTGCCCAGGCTTTTTTTTATTTTTATTTTTTAAAGCTTGTGTGTGTTTGATAGACGTATGTATTTGTGTGACAGATAAATGAGGTTTAGAAAGAGATGCAACGCCTCAGCTGCACCCAACCCTCCAACATTGATCAGTAGATTGATTTGAGTGACAAGAAGAACGAATGTACTGTACGTCAATCAACAGCTACAGTTGCCTAATGCAGAACTTAGGAAGATGCTTTCCTCACATGCAGAGATTTACGAGCAGGGATGAATCTTTTGAGCTGTTTAAACTTGGTAATGGCCACATTATAGGCTACATATACAGGCAGCTGTGAGGACATCACCGCATAATACTTCTGGAGCTAGATCAGCAGCCTATTGTGTAACTACTTCCTCGACAAGCATCCACTTTAACAAGCATAATGCAGCATAAATTGGCAGTTCACATCAATAACTCTTGTTAGCATAATGACGCTGATGAGCAGAGATTGGTTCATCTGTTTAGTTCTGATTAAAAGCTGAATCAAGATACCTACAAGTACACACCCACACACTGCCATCAGCTCTGATGGTGTGAAGCGTTGTTCTTGGGATGGTGATAGGCATACTCGCCTTCATTTAGCAAGGACACGTTAGCAAGGGCAGCAGGTAAATAAACCAGCCTGTTCTATATATAGAGACTACACTCCTGCCCTTCATCCACATGAGAGATGGAAAGAGAGAGTGAGACGGGAGGATGATAGATGGATATAAAGAATAAGAAAGATTTTGAAGAAAACAGAAGTCAGGAGGCACTGAAGGGACTACCTCTGGAAGCCAGGAACAACGTAACATTTCAGTAGAGTTACAAAACATAACTGTGGCTTGAAATGGGTGGATAAATGGAGACAGAAATGCTCTGATAAAACCTGATAAAAAAGGCGTTTTGACAGTAAATACTAACCAATTAAGGGAAAGTTCATCTAAAACTTCCAAGCATCAAAAAGGACATTAAAGGGGTCATGAACTGTATTTTTTTTTACTTTTACTTTGTAATGTTCTCTGAAGTCCACAACAAGATTTTTACATAAAACAACATCCTAATTTAGAAGTAATAATCTATTTTCTATCCTATTTTGACCCTCTCTTTTAATCACTCAGTTTTGATAGGAGTGTCACATAAGACATGGAAGTAAACTCCCAGTTATGATTGGGTCACAGTTTTACATAATATTCAACATTCCATCCATTACACATGTGGAATTGTTTTCAGAACATACATAGTTGAAACATTTAAGGGTATTACATATGCTTTATAGGCCAATGTCTTGGTTGTGGCAAATAAAGTTGAAGTACTTGGAGTTACCACAGTTATAATTGACGGTGGATGATTTGTTGTGTTTCCTGTAAACTAATTATGAATGAATTTGTCACACTGTTGTTCTTATAGGCTATTCACCGATTAATAAATGAAAAAATGTATAGGCCTACATTGTCATTTGCAGTGTTGTTTTTAATAAAATTAAACGTTTTGTAATTTATTACTAATGACAAAACAGATGTCACTCAGTGAAGCTTTTATTCAGGTTTAAAGAGAATTGTTTTGATCAAAACAATAACCAAAGAAGTGTTCTCTATGTGCTTTCTTCCGTATCCGATAATCCAATGCATTAATTCCATAAATGTCGAAGAAAAGGAAAGAACAGCAAGTCTATCAGCTAACAGCTAAACTATCACAAGTATTTAGTTTGACTGCAGTGCTACAGTATAAATACACAGCACATATCAAACTATCTGTAACAGACAAAGCAATGGTGACATGGGGCAAGATGACGTCAATTGTTTTTTTTTTACAAATAAATTATCAAATAAATTATATAAATTAGCTAATGTTTCTATTGATTTCCTATAATAAAACATTGGCTGATGTATCATCATCATCCTGCAAATGCTAAATATTTATCTAAACATGTTACAATTTGAAAATTCATCTTCCCCTATCCTGTCGGATCCAATGTAGTTGGCATTGCATCATCTTTAATTTCAGTCTCTCTGAAAAGCCGATGTCAAACTGTGTCTTGTTTAAAAATGAATCCAAAGTAAAATGAAGCGAACAACTGACCAGTGTCTTACTGAGGTGATCTGAGTAGAACTTTGTTAAAATAAAGTTCATCCACATTTTCTTAATCCTTGGTTTTCTGGCCCCCCTGGCTAATTTGTAATCCGGTCCCCAAGGCCCCAATTATCTTTTTGACCCATGTAACAACAATCATTATCTATAAGCATTAACAGACAATTCAATATCTCAATTCAAATTTTTATAAAATAAATGTAAAACAGTACAGTACATACATACAGTACAACACCATTGTACCATATCAGACACTATTTAATCACTGTCTAGATGTCTTATAAGCTGTTGTATATAATATAAGCTGTCCACTTGCAATTTCTTTTTCACCAAGAGCTGGCTTTTCTCACAGCCAAACCTTTGATCAGATCTTTAAAATCAAGCCTTCTTGCTAAATTGTGTTCAATAGACAGCATGGCCAGAACAATGGCAATGCACACTTCAGACATCTTTTTCTCGTAGAAAAATGGCTAAAAATAAGAATTCTCGCCCATGTCCAATGACATGTGGCTACTTGTTGTCCGAAAAAGATACTCACGAGCACTGTCCGGTGTGTTTCGGGATTGTCCACGCCAAGCTGGCTCTCTCCAACCCCGCAGCATGTTTACACTGCCGGCAGCTTCGTCGTTCTAGACTTGAGCAGCGTGTAGCATTTGTTGAGCGAGTGCTCGATGGCACAGCGGACAGGTACGGTCCACTTCTGTCCTCAGGTGCTGTTCCCGATTCGGCACTAGCCGGCACTAGAGGGAAGACCGGTTGACGAGCTCATGGGGGAGTTGCGATCCACAGCTGACTACATACTACGAAAAACACGTTGCGCGTTAGTATCCTTGGGTCATGCGATGGCCAGCACAGTGGTGGCTCAACGTCACCTGTGGTTGACTCTGGCGAACTTGCCGGAACGTGATCGGAATGCGTTCCTCGGCGTACCGATCTCCATGACGGGTCTATTCGGAGAGGGTCTTGACGCGTTTCAAGCACGTTTTGAGAACTCTAAGAAACAGGCGGAATCGCTCAGGGGTTCAATTCCTAGAAGGTATAATAGACCAACACAGTCAGTTGCACAGCCGAGTTTTAGGTCGTCTTCTCGACCACCACCAGCTAAGAGGCCCGCTGCAGCAACAGCGCCTAGGCCCAACGCTTGGGAGGCTGGGCGAGCGCACACACATCCCAAACAGCAGGTAGGGTCGGGAAAGAAAGGCCCGCCCCCAGAAAAAGGGAAATTTTTCTCCGCAGGAAGGAGGGGACGGTCAAATTCCTAGCTCGCAATCGAGGGAGGATCATTGGCCCGGAGGCAGCCGCCTTCTTCTCTCAGTGAAAAAGAAACCCTGCAAAAGAGCGGGTTCACCTTTAAGTTCAATTTCAGTAAAGAAAAGTTGTGTTCATCATACAAAGCCTCATGTGTTGATTTGTCAAAACAATCATACGATGCCTCATGTATTGATTTGTCAGAACAATCAAAATGTTTTGGAATCACCAAAAATGAACCATGTATTGTCCAAAGGGTTAAATGCAGAGATATGCGATATCCAGCAATGCTAAGTAAGAGAGGTGGGGGTTTACCCAATCATGCCGGGGATCCTCGCTGTCAACCTGGACCGGTGGCGCGCATGCGCACCAACACCATGGGTTCTTTGCACGATTCAGTGTGGCTATCGGCTGCAGTTCGTCTCACGCCCCCCGTTTCGGAGGGGTAATTACGACGTCAGTGTCGGTGGAGGTTTCCCCAGTATTAAGAGAAGAAATTCGTGTTCTTCTCAGCAAAACTGCAATTCAGGTGGTTCCACCGGAAAAAATAGAGGAAGGGTTTTACAGCCGTTACTTCCTCCTCCCAAAGAAAAATGGGGCTTGCGCCCGATTCTGGATTTACGGCAGTTAAACAAGCACCTCCGACGTTGCAAATTCAAAATGCTGACAGTACGTCATCTGCTATCCTCCCTGCGTCCCCGGGAATGGTACACATCAGTGGATTTGACCGATGCATACTTTCATGTCACAATTCACCCGGATCACCGAAAATTTCTGAGATTCTCCTTCGAGGGGACTGCATACGAGTTTATGGTCATGTCGTTCGGGTTATCCCTAGCGCCGCGCACATTCACAAAGTGTACAGAAGCGGCACTGACTCCGCTGCGTCATCAAGGCATGAGGGTATTCGCCTATTTGGACGATCTACTCCTGGCCACGGATAACAGGGAACAAGCAGTTTCGCAAAAGCCCTTGTGTCCCATCTACGAGCTCTGGGATTTTTAATAAATCTCAAGAAGAGCTCCCTGGTTCCATATCAGCGGATTTCATATCTCGGTTTAGAGATAGATTCGGTAAAGAACACAGCTATGCTGTCACTTTAAAGAGCCGAAAATCTTCGCAGCTGCCTGGGTCTTTTTCGACTGGGAAGGCGAGTACGTTTTTATACAGTGTTGAGGCTGCTGGGGTTGATGGCCTCAATAATAGCAGTCGTTCGGCTGGGTCTCCTCTTTATGCGGGCATTCCAGAGGTGGGTACTGAGCTCTGGTCTGAATGTCACACAGCATTTAAACAGACAAGTGACGATAACGCCAACCTGCGTTCGGGCTCTTGTTCCCTGTGGATCCCCGGGTCTGTTGACAGAGGGGATTCCCTCGGCAGAGTCACATCACGAGAGGGAAAATCTAATAGCAGCAGGTCTCCCAATCAATGTTGTGGCCACGATGCAGAGTGCTAGGGCACCTTCAACGAGGGGGCTTTATGTGTCGAAATTGCGCATATTTGAACAGTGGTGCGGACAAAAGTCAATATCGCCATGTCAATGCCCGATTGCAGGAATATTGACTTTTCTCCAGGAATTGTTTGAGGAAGGTTGCTCACATTCCACTCTAAAAGTGTACTTAGCTGCCATTTCGGCCTGTAACGAGGGCATTAATGGGGCCGCGCGAGCATGCACCCGCTGGCCGTTCGGTTCCTTAAAGGAGCGAGGCGGCTGAAACCCGTCACAAAATCGATGTTATCATCATGGGGTTTGACTGTGGTTTTGTAGGCTATGTGTGGACCCCCATTTGAGCCCTTTGAATCATTGGGTCTAAAAATGCGGTCTTACAAAACAGCCCTGTTGCTGGCGCTGGCATCGGCAAAACGCGTTGGTGATCTCCATGCGCTGTCAGTACATCCCTCATGCATTCAGTTTTCGCTGGATGTGTCTAAAGTAGTGTTGCGTCCAAATGCGGCGTATACACCAAAAGTCATGTCAGAGGTGTATAGTGCGCTCTCCTTCGAGCTGCCAGCTCTGTCAAATCTATCGATTGATTCAGAGGAGGACGAGAGACTCCATGCGTTATGTCCTGTGCGAGTTTTGCGCAGGTATATTGAACAAACGCAGGCTGTGCGTTCATCCGACCAACTTTTTGTGTGTTTTGCCAACCCAGTTCGGGGGAAACCACTGTCTAAACAGCGTCTTTCACATTTGATCGTGGAGGCAACTTCAATTGCATACAAAAGTAAAGGGTTAACTCTGCCGGCCGGAGTGCGGGCGCATTCTACAAGAGGCATGGCAACGTCATGGCCGTTGTTTAGAGGGGTGTCAGTAGATGTCATTTGTGCGGCAGCCAAGTTAGGCATCCCCGCACACATTTGTTCGGTTTTACCGACTAGATGTTACTGCCATAACGGTGGCTCGATCCGTGCTTACTGCAGGGGGTTTGGACCAAGGGCCGTCACTCTCTTGAAAAAGGGATCATGTGGCGGTGCTGGTCCCTTACGTTTAGTTCACCGACTTGGCGGGGCGTGAATAGAGGTCCCATAGTAATGTGTTGTACCGAGTTGACCGACTGAATGGGAACGTTGAGTTATGCATATAACTACTGCTCCCAGAAGGAGGGAAACGAGGAGATACAACACCTCTGGGCCCCGCACAGTCGGGGTCCCCGTGAAGAGCTGGACTGAAAAAAGGGAATGACGCATTCGACTGTATTTATATGCTGTGGGCAGGTAGCCCCGCCCACGTCGTCATGCGTCATTGGCCTTTCAGGCGTGAATAAAGGTGTCTTCAGCAGATGGCGCTAGAGCGCGATATCTCATAGTAATGTGTTGTACCTCGTTTCCCTCCTTCTGGGAACAGTAGTTATATGCATAACTCAACGTTTTCTCAATGGGTTTCTCCTATTCATTGAAATGAATCGACTCAAACGATTCATTCATGAATCGGACATCATTACAACACTTATTTCATAAACTCAAAATAAAAATGTCAAAGTCCTCAGCGTCTTGCTCTCTGCTCTTTTTTGTGCTTTTTTTCTTCTTTTGGTATCCTGATTTTGCCTGCGCCATCTCTTGCCATCTACTTGATGTACGACGAGTCAGTACTGGGAAGTGCACTGCCACGTTTCTGAATAACCCACGAACGTCTTAAAGGTCCCGTTCTTCGCGATTCCATTTTTCAAACTTTAGTTAGTGTGTAATGTTGCTGTTAGAGCATACATAATACCAGTAAAATTATAAAGCTCAAAGTTCAATGCCTAGCGAGATATTTTATTTAACAGAAGCCCCCTTTCAAAGCCTACAGCGAACGGCCGGTTTGGACTACATCCCTCTACTTCCTTTTTTAATGACGTAACTAGAACAGTTTTTTGACTAAGCTCCGCCCACAGGAATACACAAAAAAGGGGGCGTGGTCTTGTTGCGCTCCAGAAGAGGAAGAGTTTTGTTTGTAGAGTGTGTTTGTCGCCATTTTCATGGCGGAGTCAATTCACCTTTGTTTGGCCTTCCCAGGGACGCTGTGCTTAGAGATCAATGGTTACAGTTTATATTTAATCTGCATCATTCGTCGACAAACCTATACATTGATGTGAGGCAGTAATAATTTAATGTGCAGTCACGTAACATTCAACTTTTAATAAATAAATTATTGTAACGCATGGCAACGATTTCTTTTACACAACATGGCAGCTTTTAAGGCTATATTCATGGTAAAAATAAAGTGTATTCATATAAAGTTGTTCGGATGAAAATTTCAAAAGAACAAACAACAAAAAATTATTTAATTAGGAGGTGTTACAGTACTTTTTGTATTTGTTTGCAGCAGATGTTTTCAACCTCCGTTGGTATTTTGTCACAGTTACCACATACACTTATAAAACATTACTAATCAAAACTCTTGCACACATGTAACTATGGTAGGAATAAACAATGGACTTATTTTAAAAATTCAACAACACCATCGTTAATTCGACAGATGGACAAAACCATATACCACAAGCTTTTAAAACGGTTTGTAACATTTAACATTACAATTTAACCAATTAAAAGTATGACAACTACTAAATAAACAGCTTCATGTTGTGAAACATCCTGCAAAAGTCGTGTTTGAACAGGTTCTAATCGATTCTCTTCATCTATGTTCTCCGGGTCTGATCCCGGGTCAAATTGATAAGGTAATATGTTTGACATTTTTACCATAACAATCAGTGCATGCATCTCCAATTTATGGTAAGAGGCGTGACCTTTCCGGGCAACGTGCGATAAGCTGCTATCGAATCACAACACAGGAACCGTTGGCACAATCAGAACTCGTTACGTATTTCTGAAGGAGGGACTTCATAGAACAAGGAAGTCATGGGGCCGTTTTTTGGACAGTGAAAACTATACAGATGAGTAAATTGTGTGAAAATACTGTGTTTTTTTACATGCAAAACATGAACATATTATATTGCACACTGTAAACACAATCAAAGCTTAAAAAAAACACGAGGACCTTTAAAGACAAACACACACGCACTTAGCACGTGCTATAATGAATGCCTGTTCATTATAGTGTGCATCTTAAAAGATTATTTTACGAAGAGGTAATTTAAATACAAAACTCATACAGGAAATTAAGGAGTGTGACCAGGGCCCTTAGAATCGTCCTAATCCCCCCTGTGTAGAAGTAGGTGTTGATCTTCTTCTGCAAAGGCAGTCTTTCATCACACTGTGACGTCATAATGTGACAAAATCCAATACGAGTCGTTTTCTGAGCTTGGTTTCAATAAAAGCTTTTTTTGGCTAATGAGGAAGTTTTGAGTTCTGAAACTTACAGGATATTGTAATGCCTTAAGAACGACAGACAAGGGATGCTCTGTTTCTGAACTTTCAATTGGAATGGTAACAAGCGCACAAGCCTAACTCACTCTCTTGTTTCTCTTCCGGGCTTTGGAAACCCAGCGTTAACCCTATAACTGCAGGTGCAAAATAAAACAGCAATTTCACAACAATTATCAAGAGTCTATGCACTACAATATTATTATAGTACGTTGCACAAGGACCTCTTAGGATCAGGATCAAGGAAAATTTTATATTTCTCAATTCATGACCCCTTTAGGGTTATGTGAAATTAATCCATACAACTTTTTATGACCATACGGTATATTGTACGTTTTCTAAAATGACACGATCAGTTTGTCAAATCAAAACACTGATAAACGCACATATACAGAGCACATCCAGCATTGCAACAAACACCTTAAACGTCAACTAACATCAAACCTCACTGGTTCTCGCATGGCACATGACCAAATGTCATGATGTTTAAGGTTTGTTTCACCATATTTGATGTCATCTGTGTATATGTTCATTGACCAGTGTTTTGATTTAATTTGAGTGAAAAAAAATGCTTACATTTCAATCTGTTTATCATACAAAGGGATCACACTAATTTTAAGTTTAGTCTGGGCTCTACTGAAAGCTGAAACATTATTTTAAAGATCTTTGTGTGTGTGTGTGTGTGTGTGTGTGTGTGTGTGTGTGTGTGTGTGTGTGTGTGTGTGTGTGTGTTTCTTCTGAAACACTTCTTCTAAAAAAGAAATTTATACAGGTTTGGAACAACTTAAGGTTACATAATGATTTTTTTTTTGGGGGGGGGGGGGGGGGGGGGGGTGTACTATGCCTTTAAGTACATTTGTGCCTAATATTTGACATACACAGATAATAGAGAAGGTGAAAGGACATGAAAACGCAAGACTCTCTGCAACACCATCTGTCCCTCTCTCCCTCTGTGTTTGTGTGAAATATATAGTCCTCTGCAAGCTTTAAAAGGATGAGACAATGACGTCAGCTCGGTATTCAAATTCAAAAAGAACAAAAGACAGAGGAAAAGAGATACAAGAGAAACCAATTTGTTAGATGAAACATGTCTTGTGTGTGTGTGTGTGTGTGTGTGTGTGTGTGTGTAATTTAGAACATCTACTGTGCACCAGCTCTCTTCTGGGACTAAACATTCTGTCAATAGCAAGCCAGATTTTCTACTTATAGGCTACAGACACAAGAAGGTGGACATCCTATTAAAAGTAAAGATTAAAACTCCCTCTGCATATTAAAATCTGTTTAACATGACCAGCACTTATTTGCAAGCTTACAGAACATTGCATTGCAAAGAAGCTCCAAACAGTGGTATTTTTGTTTGTTAGTTGGAATGTGTTATAGTGAAATGCATGTGAATCAAGAAAAAAGGGCCACTGTTCAATATAATAGCTGTAAATAGACTCTTATTTAAACCATCATCTCATATCCTCATAATACATCACAAATATGAATCCAAGTGTTTAAACATGCACACAGAATGAGAACGAGCGAAAAGTCTCTTGGTCTTAAAGATCTAGTTTCTTATGACAATAGCCGTTCCGGATAAGAGGGAATTCCACGTTGTCCAAAAAGCCCATTAGCACCCAGTAAAAAATGATAAGCTGTTTTGGTGATATTTTTTACTTTTCTCTTTCTCTCTCTCTATTTCTGAGTCCAAAAGCTTAAAAATACTGTCTACAGAAGCAGCATACAGAGGTAGGTAGGCAACAAGGCATGTCCAAATTCAATTATCATGTTTACTGAGATACCTTCATCTGATCGAGATACATAGATGTATCATTTGCTGCCTATAATATCCCACATTCCTGTGCTTTTGATTCCATGACAGTTGAGCTAAAAAAAAAAAAAAAATTAAGGGTAACACTTTATAACTAGAAAGTACATTTCCTGAAGAAAATGTGAGTGGTGCTAGCAGTAGCAAAATCTCGGCACTGGGCAGATGCTAACACAATTAACAATGTTGCGATACCATGATATACCACATTCTAGTATGATTTAACATGATTTATCATGTTTCTAGCATGATTTATCACGATTTACCACATTCTAGCATGATTTACTATGATTAGCATGTTGCTAGAATGGTGCTAGCATGATTAGCATGTTACTAGCATGATGCTAGTATGATTAGTATGTTACCAGCATGTTGCTAGCATGATTGGCATGTTGCTAACATGATGCTGGCATGATTAGCATGTTGCTAGCCCATTTTGACTTGTTTTATCATGTTTAACCCTAAGCTAATTGCAATTAGCATGAAGCTATTCACAGCTAGCATGTGTAGCATGTTGGAAGTCCTGTTTCCTAGCATGAGTCAAATGAGCCAACCCCCATCTCTATAAGATGTTCTGATGAAGAGATATAGGTCTTGCAAAAAGGTTGCCAGGGTACTCTGTTTGGTTGTTATGGATTTGCTTGGGAGCTGCCAATGATGAAAATCCAAAGGCTGTTTGACAGTATCATATAAACCAACTCCCATGTTTCTGTGACATTTAGAATGGAATGTATCCCTCTTTGGATTTGGGTTGCTAGAGTGTGGCCAGGAAGTGTTGAAGGGATCTCATGATTGGCTGTTTGCTGGCCCGAGTCAAACAAGACCATCCTCATGTTTCTATGACACTTCTACCCAAAGTTATCCCTTTCATCTCTTTCAATGGAAGTCTATGGAACTTGATGTTATGGTGCTCTAAATGGTTGCAATTGCGTGGCTAGATAGCTTCACAATGATCCCGAGAGACTGATTGATCGTCTGAGTAAAATGAGCCCGCCCCCTTGTCTCTATGACACTGTGATCCAGAGTTATGTTAAATACAAAATCCTTATGCAATTCACCATAGTAGGAAAACCACATGCGTTTCATGGGCCGTGCCTTCACCATAGTATGTCTATGGGGCAACTTTGGCCAGCTCTTGCCGCCCAGGGGTACAACTTTTACCCCATAGTGAGGTATGTTCTTACAGAGCCTGTTAGCCTATTCAAATGTGGTGACCCACACGCAAAATCCTCGCTCTGAGCTCTGACCTGTCAAAATTCATCTCGATGTTAAGTCAATGGGATTTTTCACCCGCCAGGCAAACATCGTACCCCCGATTGCTTAGAAAAGATATAGCACACCTCTCCTCAATAGGCCATACGATTTGACGCCTCACTCTGCAGCGCGCCAAACTTTTGTGTGGAATAATAATAAGTATGCAAGAGAACAATAGTGATGCCTTGCCTTTGGCAAGCACCACTTATAATGGTCCATATCATTAATTAGTAACTATACAGGAAGTAATGCAGGACTAATGAGTAGTACTACATTAACACTTCAGTTACTACTATTAACTAATATAGAAACAAGCTTAACTAATCAGTAAGTAATATCAAATTTAGGAGATAATTCCTTATTAGGTAATCAATAATTACTTAATGGGATTAGCCTCAATAATAACTATTAACTAACTGACAAATTATTAAACATTATCGTTTTTACTCTCAACGTGGTCATAAAATGCATCACTAGTAATTACTCATTTGCTACCTAGTCACTATGCAGGGACTACTAGTGATCTGGACTATTATTTTTAAATATTTTTTCACTTTAAAATATTTGTCCTGATCACTAGTAAGTAGTTCTTGAAGATTGTCTTTTTTTACTCAGAACGTGGACCATAAAATGCATCACTAATTACTCAAGTACCTCACTCATCAAGGACTATTTTTTTTCAGTTTTCATATTTTTAAAGTGGGTCCGGGGGGGGGGGGGGGGGTTGGGGGGGGGGCTGAAAACCAGTCAGTGTCTTATGTGACCACCATTTGCCTCACCCAGTGCAACACATCTTCTTCGCATAGAGCTGATCAGGTTGTTGATTGTGGCCTGTAGAATGTTGCCACTCCTCTTCAATGGCTGTGCGAAGTTACTGGATATTGGCAGGACCTGGAACACGCTGTCGTATACGCCGATCCAGAGCATCCCAAACATGCTCAATGGGTGACATGTCTGGTGAGTATCCTGGCCATGCAACAACTGGGATTGTTTTCAGCTTCCAGGAATTGTGTACAGATCATTGCAACATAGGGCCGTGAATTATCATGCTGCAACATGAGGTGATGGTCATGGATTAATGGCACAAAATTGGCATCAGGATCTCGTCACGGTATCTTTGTGCATTCAAAATGCCATCAATAAAATGCACCTGTGTTCGTTGTCCATAACATACGCCTGCCCATACCATAACCCCACCACCACCATGGGCCACTCGATCCACAACGTTGACATCAGCAAACCTCTCACCCACACGACGCCATACACGCTGTCTGCCATCTGTCCTGTACAGTGAAAACCAGGGTTCATCCGAGAAGAGAACACCTGTACAAAGTGCCAGACGCCATCGAATGTGAGCATTTGCCCACTCAAGTCGGTTACGACAACGAACTGCAGTCAGGTCGAGACCCCAATGAGGATGACGAGCATGCAGATGAGCTTCCCTGAGACAGTTTCTGACAGTTTGTGCAGAAATTCTTTAGTTATGCAAACCGATTGTTGCAGCAGCTGTTCGGGTGGCTGGTCTCAGACGATCTTGGAGGTGAAGATGCTGGATGTGGAGGTCCTAGGCTGGTGTGGTTACACGTGGTCTTCGGTTGTGAGGCCGGCTGGATGTACTGCCAAATTCTCTGAACATTCAATTCACGGGCAACAGCTCTGGTGGACATTACTGCAGTCAAGCATGCCAACTGCATGCTCCCTCAAAACTTGCGACATCTGTGGCATTGTGCTGTGTGATAAAACTGCACATTTTAGAGTGGCTTGTTATTGTGGTCAGCCTAAGGCACACCTGTGCAATAATCATGCTGTCTAATCAGCATCTTGATATGCCACACCTGTGAGATGGATGGATTATCTCAGCAAAGGAGAAGTGCTCACTAACACAGATTTAGACAGACGTGTGAACATTATTTGAGAGAAATAGGCCTTTTGTGTACATAGAAGTTCAGCTCATGAAAAATGGGGGCAAAAACAAAAGTGTTGCGTTCTTTTGTTCTTTTTTTGTTTTTAATTTTGTAACTGTTTTGTTTTAGATCATAAAACCATCATGCTACCATGCTACCTAATATGTCCAAAATCAGTTTTGTGAGGTACCTTCATGCACAAACGCTGCCTGAAAAGTCCTTGCCTGATAGGGCAGCAAGGCAAGTCAGCTGCCTAAGCTTTCGGATGCAGTCAATGTGTCTCTCTCCCTCTCTGTATGCAGCTGCAGCATTTTCTTTTTTTGTACCTAATGAGTTTAAGATCATGTAGTGTTGTGTGTGTGTGTGAGTCTGAGGTGTATTATAAGGGATTGACTATGTGTTTGAGTGAATGAGAGGGCAGAGGCTCAGTGGTGCCAGGGCAGCACAGGAGCAGAGCTAACAGCTCAGAGAGAAGACTGACGCAGGTGCTGGCATTCTCAGAAATACCACACTTCATCTTGCATTCCCTGACTCCAACCTGTCGTCTCACACATCACACACTCACTCTAGGGCTCCGGCAGTGAGACAGACACACACACACACACAAGCATTACTCATTACGGTCTTCTGTGTCACATGATCTTTCAGAAATCATTCTAATATGCTTCTCAAGAAACATTTATTATCAATATAAAGGTTGTAAACAGTTGTGCTGCTTAATATTTTTGTGGGGGGGGGGGGGACGACACATTCTCAGGATTCTTTGATAAATATAAAGTTTAAAAGAACGGTATTTATTTGAAAAATATTTTGTAACATTATAAATGTCTTTACTATCACTTTTAAGAATTGTTTTGTGTCCTTGTTGAATAAAGTATTAATTGCTTAAAATATCCTACCAAACTTTTGAATAGTAGTGTGTGTGTGTGTGTGTGTGTGTGTGTGTGTGTGTGTGTATATATATATATATATATATATATATATATATATATTGTTTTTTCAGCTGTTTGTAATGAACAAATCAAACAAAAGTAATTGATAAGCTCAATACAACAAAATGTTTCAAGTGATTTCCCCAAATTCAACTGAACACATGAAATGCCTGAACTAGATAGGTTTGTTAAGTGTCATGTTTGACTGCATGTTAGAAATATGGCTAAGTCAAAAGAATGGTCCAAAAAGGGAAGAGAAGATATCATCGCCCTTCACAAACAAGGTGTCACGTGCGTGACTCATTCACCCGCTCACACTCTCCTGATTACTGATGATTATCACCTGGACTCAATTGGAGAACATGCTACTTAAGCATAACAGTTTAAATCCTTTTTTGTCTGTCCGCAATAATGTTGGTTACGGACCTATTTCCCTTCTGAACACTTACCTGCTGTTTCCGGGTTTAGAGATCGAGATCGTTTCATCGGATTACTATCTCCTGAAATGGTGCAGCAAGTACGTGACGCTCTCCTTAGCCCTCGAGGCCAGGCCCACTCAACATCAAGACCCGCCACAAGCCAGCCCCATGGTCAATCCATCTCCATTCTCTGGATCAGCAGAGGAGTGCAGTGGATTTATTTTTGCAGCGCCAGCTCGTATTGGAGATGAGGGCTCATCAGTTCTTTACCGAACATTCTGAAATTGCTAATGTCATTTCTCTGCTTAAGGGTCAAGCTCTACAGTGGGCTCGTACGATCTTGGATCAGGGCAGGTCACTGATAGATTCCCTTGATAATTTTATACAGCAAGTGTTCAGTCATCCTGACGGTGATACTTCTATCTCTGAACAGCTGCTTCGTATCCGACCAGGGAGACGAGTAATCAGATTACGCTCTACAGTTTTGCACGTTATCGTTGCTAGCGGTTGGAATGAGCCCGCCTTAATTTCCATCTACCGCCAGGGATTGGTACCTCATCTGCATCTCCAGTTAACCCCTTACGATGACTGGATTGGAACGATTTATTCAGTTATCTATCAGAGTTTCCCACCGCATGCTAGCTTCTTCGTGAACAAGCCCCTTTGCCCCCATCACTGACCTCCTCCCATACCAGTCAATACTCTCCAGAACCCAGCCCTGAACCTATGCAAGTAGAGTTTACACGCCTTTTGTCTGAGGAACATAAGAAAATAATTAATCTTCGACTGTGCCAATACTGTGGTCAGAAGGGTCACTTTATTGCTCCGTGTCCTGTCCGAACGCACAGAACCTCGGTGAGTTCAATCTTAACTGTGAAAAGTACTCTGAATTCCCTATGCACTTCTGTAACGGTTACCTAATGTCTTGTATCTCATACAGTCTCTGCGTTCCTTGACTCTGGAGCCGCCGGAAACTTTGTCTCCGAACAACTATGCCACTTATTGCTACTTTCCTATGCCACTTAGACATACCCAAAATCCCCCTCACTCAGAACCTACCCATCACCTCTATTCTGGGCAAGCCTCTAGGTCGGGGCTACATCTCATACAAGACACCACCCATTATGGTTCAAGTTGGAGTACTACATCTGGAAAAGATCCACTTCCTGGTTCTGGAGGGTTCCACCATGGATATCATGCTTGGGTATCCCTGGTTGTGCAAACACTCACCTGTTCTGTCCTGGCATACTGGAGAAATAATGAAGTGGAGCTCCGAATGTTTCAAAACCTGCATGGCTCCTATCCAACGACCAACAAAATACAAGGAAAAGATCCTGTCACAAAATCAAGCGGTGAGTATGTACACCACCTCAGTTGAGAGTCCAGCCAGTGATGGTCCGATTAATATCCCTGATTGCTATAACTCCTTCCTTGATGTATTTTGCCTGAGGAGAGCTGCCCAGCTTCCACCCCACAGACAATGGGACTGTGCCATTGAGCTGCTACCGGGGACGACAGTGCCAAGAGGGCGAGTTTACCCACTATCCCTACAAGAAAAAAAGGCTATGGAAGAATAAGTCAAGGAGGCTCTTGAATACATCCGTCCATCTACTTTCACTGCCACTTCCAGTTTCTTTTTTGTTCAGAAGAAGGATGGAGGACTACGGCCATGTATCGATTATTGTGCCCTGAACAACTTCACCGTTAAGTATCGTTACCCCCTTACCCTTGTCCCGTCTGCCTTGGAGATGCTCAGGGGCGCAACCATGTTCACAAAGCTCGACCTCCGCAGCGCCTACAACCTCGTTCGAATACGGAGGGGGGATGAATGGAAAATGGCCTTTTCTTACTACTAACGGGCACTACGAGTACCTGGTATGGACTGGTCAATGCCCCCTCCGTGTTCCATGACTTTATGAACGAGGTGTTCCGGGAGAACCTCCATCGCTTTGTGTGTAATTTACATCAATGACATTTTGATCTACTCCCGGAACCAGACCGCACACCGTCAACATGTTGCCCTCGTGTTAAAGCGTTTGCGGAGGCATCAGCTGTTCCTGAAGGCGGAAAAATGCTTGTTCCATCAACACAGTGTTCAGTTCCTTGGTAACAACATTGACAAGCATGGCATAGAAATGGACGAGGGGAAAGTGGAAGCTGTTCGTTCTTGGCCCATTCCTAAGATTATCAAGGACCTTCAACGCTTACTTGGTTTCGCAACTTTTTACCAAAGATTTATCCAAGACTACAGCACCGTTGCAGCCCCTTTAACCTCACTCCTGACGAAGGGACCTAAGACGCTTAGTTGGAACGACAAGAGCTCTGCTGCATTAACCAAGCTGAAATTAGCTTTCACCTCTGCCCCCATTTTGGTCCACCCCAACCCAGAGCTTTCCTTCGCTGTGGAGGTGGACGCATCCACTACAGGTGTTGGTGCGGTATTGTCTCAGCAGCAGGGGACACCAGAAAAGCTCCACCCATGTGCCTTCTTCTCCAGTAAACTCTCACAGGCTGAGCGAAACTATGATATAGGAAACCGCAAGCTCCTGGCAGTACAACTGGCAATTGAGGAGTGGGGACACAGGTTGGAGGGTTCATAGTATCCATTCCAAGTTATAACAGATCACCGGAAACTAGAATACATTCAATCTGTGAAGAGACTGAATCCACGTCAGGCACGCTGGGCTTTGTTTTTTACTCTGCTCCAATTCACAATCTCATACCGCCCTGGTTCCAAGAATATAAAGGCTGAAGCCTTGTCCCAACTTCATGCTCCAGACCAACAGTCCAGCACTCTTGAACCCATCCTACCTTCATCAGTGTTCATTGCTCCTATCCAGTGGGACATTTATGCACGGATCGCTCAAGCCATGGAAACTGAACCCGCTCCGCCTGACTGCCCTCGAGGAAAACAGTTTGTACCCTCCAACCTTCGAGCCTCCCTCCTCGAAACTGTGCATTCCTCATCTGGCACTGGTCACCCCGGTATCCAACAAACCCTCTCGGTCCCAAATGCCTCAGGAAGTGCGCCGCTTCGTACTAGGCTGCCCCGAATGTGCCATCTCCAAGTCACCCCGCCATTTAACAGCTGGCAAACTTCTCCCGCTACCCATTCCTGATTGACCATGGTCCCATTTGGGAGTCGACTTCATGACACACTTACCCGAATATGAAGGTAACACTTGCATATTGGTGGTGGTTGGTCGTTTTTCAAAAGCATGTAAACTGATACCCCTGAGAGGATTAGCATCTGCATTGGAAACGGCTGAGAGACTCTTCCAGTAAGTATTCCAAAACTATGTTCTTCCGGAGGATATCATATCTGATAGAGGTCCTCAATTTATCTCACAGGTATGGAGGAACTTCTTTAAGTTACTAGGTGTAACTGTTAGTCTGTCCTCAGGTTACCACCCACAGTCGAACTGGCAGTCGGAGAGAAAGATACAAGAAATCGTCGCTTCCTGAGGACGTTCTACCATTCTAACCAACACAGCTGGAATTGATTTCTTCCTTGGGCTGAGTATGCACAGGGATGACTCCATTTCAGTGCATACTCGGCTATCAACCTCCCCTGTTTCTCTGGTCAGGGGAACCATGGCACATTCCAGCTGTGGACCACTGGTTCAAGGAGAGCGAGAGGGTTTGGAATGCAGCTCACATCCAACTTCGCAGGGCAGTTCAGCGCCAGAAGAACCAGGCCGACACACGGAGATCCATTCCTCCCCAATACCAACCTGGGCAGAAGGTTTGGCTCTCCACCAGGGACATCCGGTTCCAGCTACCCTGCAAGAAATGAAGTCTCCACGTTACATTGGTTCTTTCCCCATTACCAAACAAATCAATCCTGTCACTTACCAATTACTACTACCCCGTGGCTAGAAGATTCATCCCAGTTTTCATGTGTCCCTTTTAAAACCTCACCGCCCATCTCAATCTGCTTCCTCCACAGAGTCCGGTGCCTCGGATGGTCCCCCACTGCTTCTCCACCTTGATGATGGGCCCGCATTTATCGTCAAAGAGATTCCGGATTCCCGTCGCCGTGGAGGAGAACTAGAATACCTGGTCAACTGGGAAGGCTATGGCCCAGATGAACGGTCCTGGGTGGCAAGAAAAGATATCCTAGACCCTACACTACTCACCCAGTTTCATGCAATTTACCCCAACCTTCCCGCACCACGACCCAGAGGAAGACCACGGCGACGAGTTTTGCGGCCCACAGGAGCGGTCAAGCAATGAAAAAAGGAAGATGCCCATTGTTTGCTGAGTCCTCAGTTGGCTGCTTCGTTCTGTCAGGTTTTGGTTTGAGGAAAGTAGCGAGGACTCAAATGCAGGCCAATGGGTTTTTATTCATTATAAAAATGAAACTAAAGCAAATAAAACTACCCCGTGGGGGGAAACAAGACAGGACTCAAGACTTCACCGACTGGACTTGGCAGGAACACGAAACAAGAGGGGACGACAGACAAGGTTAGACGACGAACCAGCACAGGACTGAAAACACAAGGAGAATAAATGGCAAGCAAACAAAAGAGGGTAACGAGGGAGGACAGGTGGGGCAAATGAATCAATAATCAGGTAACAAGATGGGCGGGGTTAGACAATCGACAGGAGAGCGCATGGCACAAGGAAACATACATGACAAGCCATGTGCTCACACCAAACATGACTAAAACACAAGCACATGGCCAGTAAAACAAATCACAAGCCATATGCTAACACAAAACGAGACATGAACACGCAGCCAATGAGAACACTCATAAGCCACGTGTTCACACAAAACATGACAACATGAAAGCACACACCTAGTGTAAAACACAAGCTGTGTACTACACAGTACAAGACAAAACCGGAGTGTCAGGGCTCTGTCACAAAACCAAGAAATAGACTAGACAGAAGTGACAGAACCCTGACAGATCATGGGTCCTGACATATATGAAGTGAAACAGTATTATACATTCAATATCAATCAATAGTTTTCTAAAACGTGTATTTGGTATCAATCACTCTTTGGTTTTCAATTAAAGAAAACAAAATACCTGCAATTACCTCATAATTCCTAGTTTTGTTTCTTGTATAAAAGGGGGGAAAAGCGCATTTTCCAAATTACGCTTCATCCACACCACTTCTTTTAATAGCGGTTCAGAGTGTGTGAGATTTCTGACCAGTCAGCAGCTCCTCGTCTGCACTCTCCTGCTTTATTCTCTATTTGATGTGATTTCAGCAGCCTTCTCTAATACGAAGGTACCTGACAGAATTACAGGACTGCTGCAGAGAGTAGCTAGATTCACTTTCTTGTGGCTTTCTAAACACTGTTTGTTGGGCCAGTGTGGAGCTGTGAAGTTTAGGGGAGATTACCCCGTCTACAGTTTTTATACAAGGCTTTGAACACAGGAAGTGCATTCTAACTTGCTCTACAATTAATTGAACTCATTCTAAGGTGATGCAGTAGGATACAATTTCATCCAAAGGCCCAAGTTATAGGTTCTTTCACACATATCATAATTGAGATCCTTTTCCTTTCATTGAAAGCCTAAGGAAATTGTTGTAAATAAATAAATAAATACATACATAAAAGACTATCAAACCCTGACAGTCTTTTTAGACACTTAAGATGTATTTAAGATGATTGTGTTCTGATGTTGGTATGAAAATAACATCTTTGGAATTAAATATCCTTTAGATCAAACAGCACATTTTAATGTGATTAAATCAAGGAGGGGACAGACAGGATAGTGATTTAGTCGTTGACGTTCATCTATCATATGCCATTTTCCAATTTTTATAGGCTTCTTAATGTGATGCTAATTTCGTATTACGTTTCCAGTTTTACAGTGATAGTCGCTTAATTATCAGCTGAGCAGAAGGTTGAATAATGAGTGGAGAGGCTGCTGTCTAGTATTGAAGGGACTCTGTTAGTTCTGGGTGACAGACTTATAAGGAGCAATTACACCCACCCATGTCCTGTCTGACAGTTTTATGATTTAACATCCATTTTTTAAATATCCTCCCTTCTCTGTTGAGCTTTAAAAGTGAGGCATATAAGAAAAGCAGCTGAGAAAGGAAGAAAAGGCAGAGAGAAAGAGAGACAGAGCGACTGAGCAATAAATGATGTCACCCTTTGGTCCTACTGAGGATCCACTCCAGAGAGGGATAATTATTACACATCTGAAAACAAGATTGATTTGACTCAAGTCCTTAGACTGCTAATCTTCAGGATGAAGGTGGGCAGAAATGCAGAGTCATTGTATCTCACTTTCATACTCATTATGTGATCATGCCAAATTATTATAATAATTCAGTCTACATATTCATTGTGGGAACAAGTCCTTCCAGGACTGCACTGATATTCCTAAATAATATTTTTTTGCATGGAGGTATGCTGCTAAGTACTACACATTTACCTGATATAAATGTATTGGTTTACCCTTTGTTCCTGCATACCCTAATGCAGACCCTTTCCTACAGACTCTTTCCTTTGCTTTCTACACCAATTACATTATAGAAATTGATGAGAGGAAAGAGGGACCAAACCCTTAATTCATTTTGCCGCAAGAAAGTGCATCTCTGCCTATTTAACTTTAATCCAGTGTCCTGGCAGTAAAAAAAGGGGGCGCTGTACTATATCAAGAAAAGTTATGCGTTTAGCCTGAATGTTAATTTGGGATCAGTATTAGATACCTGTATCTGTGAAACGAATTTGGCGTATGGTGAGAAGTAAATGTCTCAAGATGACACATTTATAAATGCAATGTAGGATTTCAGATCGGCCGGATGTTATGTCGGGGATTTTGCACTCTCTGACTACATCAAAACAATTATATTGTGAATTATTTTTAATATCATTGTGCAGTCAACACTACCGAGTACCTACAAACAATATGTCAGAATTCCTTTTGATATAGCTATTCCCACATGCAATTCCCTTGATAAGAAAAGGCTCAGGCCCAGTGAATATAAAATTACCTAGTCTAGTGGATCTCAAGGACCCCCCACTTTTTGACTTCAAGCACCATGTGCATCATTTCCACCAATGTGCACAATCAGCCCTCTCTGGGACTGACCAAGCATGCTTCTCACCCATACACATTACGTACACCTCATGTGAGACATCCGCCATAATAAAGTAGGGGCACGGCATCACACGTCTCCTGTACTTTAGACCTGACATATTGAATCTAACTCCTGGTCTAAAGACATTCAATTCCCTTCACACACAAACACAATTTTTGCAGGACAGACATGTGCTCAACAAACATGAAACAAATGCTACTCTGCATTTGCACGTCCATACGTTCGGCCAATCAGTTTGCCGTGTTCAGAACCGTGCTTCAGACACTTGCTCACACAGGGGTGTTCCCATAGTGTCAACGCCATGAAGCAGCATCGCAGTTCCACTTTGAAGGGGAACCACTGACCTATCATGGTCATGCAGGTAGTGTCTAATGAACATCTAATGAAGACCTTCTTCATCACTGACAAGCAACAGGATGCATTTTTAGGTTTGTTATGGTATTATGGTAATAATATGATAATAATAATAAAAAATCACTATATCCAGCTATTTTTTGTTATGTTTCCTATTAAGTATGTTTACTAAGTGAGAAACCGCTCTAAATTATTCAGTTTGTGAGTGGCAAATCAATTCAGATTGCATCGATAACCTGTGTGACAGATTTATTGGGAAGAGTTGACTCAAATGAGTGATTTAATCATGAATCGGCATCGCTAGTTTCTTTATTAATGACTCTTTCTGTACATTACATCATTATGCCAGAAGGTGGCGACAAGTGACTCTCTTTTCAAGGCTTTTTGAGTCTTTAGCCATGTTCAAAATCGTTAACTCGTTCACTAATCCTGGATAAGAATCCTGGTCTGGATTTTAATTTAAAAAAGATGGCGGCAGCCAGCGGGAGAGGTGTGTCAGGAGCTCTCCTGGCGCTTTTAGTTTTTTGAGTTATTTTAAACTTGACAGATTCTGGACCATTTGTAAACATAAAGCGAGTTTCCCAAAATATTAGTGTTACAGAGAAACAACGTTAATAAAGCATTTCAGACACGGAAAGCATATTTTAATGCAAGTGTTTGTAAACGCTGCGGCTGGCCAGGATCAACACAAGCGAAGCAATGCAGTTCGGGGGAAACGCCAAAGTGACAGTGGGATTATTATCATAATTTACCTGTTGCTGTCCAGAGATGTGCACCCGTGCCCGAGTCCGATTTCCTGTGGTGCCAACTGCAGGGACGCAGAGAGTATTATTGGGGTTGGGGCTCACTTTACATCGCCCAGGAGGTGGATCTATTGGTGGCGGGGAGTGAAGATCTCGGACAAAGGCGGCTGTGACGCCGGGCTTGGTGAGCACCGAAGGCCTGGGCTGGCCATCTGTCGGCGCATGGACCGACAACAACGGGGCTTCCACCGTTAAGGAGCAAACATCTATTTCCTTGCCCTACGTTTCTGACCCTACTGGATCATATCGTCCTGTTGACATGGTAACAGGTCATTGCGCTCAAGGTAAGCGTGCAGTGCATTCAAAAGCATCATAAACCCTGCTCTGAAAAAACACAGCAAACTGAACTTTTTTAAAACTGTCAATCACTCTTGACTGATCTGGGATCAACAACTCAAACCTAGAAGTCTCTTTGGAGGACATATGAACATCCGTAGCCTCACCCTAAAGTCTGAACAAATACATCATATTCTTACTAACTCTAACATAGACTTTTTAGGCCTATCAGAATCGGGGTTACATAACAACTCTTCATCTGCTGAATTACATGTACCCTGGTAATAATATCTTTAGACAGGACAGATCTGAGGGAAAAGGGGTCATGATTTACATAAAGATCACATTAACTGTCATCAGATATGTTGGCCTCTTGACCATGATTTGGCGTGTATTGGGTTGAATATAGTGCTCTCATCTGAAATGTCTTTTGTGCTCATTGTTGTATATCGTCCACCCTCTTCTAATAATGATTTTTATATCACTAAACTGTAACTGGTTAAATAAGAGTAATAGGAAATCCCTTAAGCAGATCACAGACAGTCTGGATTTTACTCAATTGTGTGAAGGTCCTACTTGAATAACCACATCATCTCAGACACAGATAGATTTAATATTCAGTAACAAGCCTGAATGAATTGTAAAAATATTTAATTTTATTACTGGACTGTCTGACATTACTGTCAAGAAAACTTTTTCGTCATTCTAATAAACCTGTGGAGCAATTCAGGATTCCAAAGAATGAAATGGATAATTTTCAAAGGGCAGCACAGGAGACTAAATAGACAAATATACAGGGATTAACATAGAAGTAGTTAGCAAGATTTTTGCTACCAAGCTACAAAGTTCTCTAGAAAGGTAAAAGGAAAAAAAAACAAAAAACAAATGCACTCCCTTGGCTTAATACTGAAATATTTAATCTGATGACAGAAAGATACTGCTTTAAAAATAGCATTAAAAACCAAGTTAAATAGTGATAGGCATAGGTTCACTTCATTGCGTAATCAAGTAATGAAAGTGATCAGAAAGGCCACAGGCAATTTTTAATGAGGTAAAGGGCAATACAAAATTGATATGGGAACAGATTAAGAATGTAATGGGAATTAGCCACAGGCTTAGAAACCAGTTAGAGTTGAACCTGAATGGTAAATTAATAAAAGATCCAGCACAAATAGCTGTAGCTTTTAATGAATATTTTATCAATTTTGTGGATGAAATCGCACAGAATTTTCCCCTAACAACTGAAGATATTGTCAAAATAGATGAAAGTAAGCCTTCTTTTAGCATTCAACCTATCTCTGAAATTTAAACCCAGGCAATTATTAATCCTCCTACAATCTCAACAGCAAAAGATATTTATGGAATGGACTCTAAAATGCTTAAATCCCTGAAAGGACACCTAGCTTACCCTATCACACAAATTGTTAACCAGTCAGTATTAGAGGGGATATTTCCAACTACCTGGAAGACTGCAGTTGTAACTCCTATATTTAAGTCAAATGACCCTCTGAACATATTTAACTACCACCCAATCAGTATTTTACCTGTGGTATCCAAGGTTGCTGAAAACTGTGTATCAGAGCAGCTTGTCTCTTTTTTTAATAATTGTCCATTCACTCTTCATCCGATGCAGTTTAGCTTCAGGGCCCATCACTCTGCAGAAACAGCTAACTGTTTCTTTTTAGAGACTGTTCGAGCAATAGTTGACAAGGGAGGTGTTGTTGGCACTGTGTTTTTAGATCTTCGTAAAGCTTTAGACACAAATTAGGTCCTTATTGCCAAACTCTCTACTTTTAATTTATCCTCTTCTACAATCAAATTGATTGAATCATATTTAACTGGTAGAACTCAATACGTTTCTGTGAACAACCATCGTTCATTAGTTCTTAATTTACGCACAGGGGTACCACAAGGATCGATACTTGGCCTGCTTTTGTTTAGTATATCAATGATCTGCCATCAGTTTGCCCTGATATCGATACACTAATGTATGCGGACAACACTGTTATTTATGTGCATGCCAAGACAAAACATCTGGCTGCTGCCAAACTGACCACAGCTATGGATCAGATCACCAATTGGCTAAATCGTTCGTGCCTTCAACTAAATGTAGATAAAACTGTGGGAATGTTTTTCACGAAGAGACAATGTAACATTGTGTAAAATATAACGATTTCAGGTCAAAACATTAGTATTGTGCCACAATTTAAGTATTTGGGTGTTATTATTGTTTCTAATCTTTCTTTTAAAGCATATATTAAGAAAGTGTGCAATAGGGTCAAGTTTAGCTTAGCTAATTTTAGATATATTAGAAATGGACATACTTTTAATGCTGCCAAATTATTTATGGATACCATGATTGTGTCACATTTAACATATTGTCTGACAAGCTGGGGTCAAAATAATAGCTTATCACTAAAGCCATTAGCAACTCTTTATAAAAAAAAACTCTCAAAGTTGAAAAACAAAAGTCTGTTTTGAGCGGTGAGGGGAGTCTATCTTAAATGCTTCTGATTGGCCATTGCATTCAAGAAATCAACACATGTCTGTGATTGGCTATATCGCTCAACGCTACAAACATGTTAGAAATAGAAACTCTGGCCTGTAAATCGTTTCTATTTTGTTTTAGTTGTTCTTTTTGTTTTTTTGGCAACAGATGAATAACAATTTATTAGTCTTTAGATGTTTTTTCATAGATATTCTATTTTGAGGGAGTCCCGTGAATTGTTTTATTCTCCCGCAACCCGCACACAGAATCACCTCTCCCACTCGGCCATCAAATCTAGTCCTGCGCCGCACTCTGTTGCTTTGGGTCCCATGGGTGCAGGTCTCTAGCTCCAACTACTTTAAAAGCCGACATCTGGGCACATTTAGGCTTTTATGAACAACCTGGTAAGCACGACCTGGAGAAGACACACACTGTGTGTAAATCATGTCATGCACAAATAAAATATGCAGGGGGTGAAGCAAAATTGAAAATTGAGGATGCAGTGCATCGTCAATGCATTCTGATATCGAATTGAACTGAATCGATGACATGATAATCGTAATCGAACCGAAACGTGAAACCAGTGTAAGTCCACACCCCTATTGAAAAAGGCTCTAAAAGCTTGTTCAAGGACAAGTGAGAATTAAGTTGTGACACGACAACACAT
The DNA here is from genome assembly GCA_030578275.1 of Meda fulgida. NCBI lineage: Eukaryota > Metazoa > Chordata > Actinopteri > Cypriniformes > Leuciscidae > Meda > Meda fulgida. The sequence goes on from CM060622.1 coordinate 28,511,919, forward strand.
TCCAGAACCTTCGCCAAAAAGGGAAGATTAGATATAGGCCTGTAGTTAGACAGATCAGACATATCACACCAAGGCTTTTTAAGAACTCCAGTGACGTTGAGGTTTCATCTATCATATGTACATGTAGATTCCACATTCGACCCCTCCAGATACGTCGGCGTGCCTGCCATCTTGAAACGGTCAGTGTGTCGTCACTTACGGTAAGAATCAATGATGCCACAACATTGCGCAGCTTCTGGTTGTGAAACCACCGAGATTTAATTTCCAGAAGAAATGGAATAACCTTTCACAACAAAATGCATAAATTATGTTGGTGGAGTTGGAGGGGTGCCAAAACAGCTGATTTAATATTTTTTATTAATTTAATAATTTATTATTAGATTTTTAATAATAAATTATTTTATTTATTAATATATTTATAATTTAGATTTATAAGCTATTTAATATTTTTTGTGAACTATTTTTAAATCTAGAAACTCTCCCTAGCAGCATTTTGCGCTCAGAGATGATAATGGTCGCAGAGAGCCCTCAGGCCACCGTTATGATTACATTAGAATGAATACGCTACCTACAGGTGATTAACGAATATTTTGTAATGGTTAATAAAAAAAGATAAAAACTATAACCAGCATGAAATAAATATTTTAAATCACTCCCTCCCTCTCACTCGTGCACTCTCGCGTTGGATTTTGGGGAATAGTGCTTACATTGGATATACACTATAGTGCACTATATTGTGGATAGGGAGCAGTTTTGGACACAGCTCTTATGAGTATGTTTTTTTAATCATTTACTCAGTACATTTATGCTGATTCATTCAAATCAAATGAGTCACTGAATCATTTACTCAACTGCTAATTAATAAAAAAAGCTAATTCCTATGAAACAAGGGTTCATGAATGAGTCATTGAATCATATGCTCAACCGATTTGTTGAACGGGGGGGGGGGGGCACCACAACTGTTTGTTTAAAAATTCTGCTGTGGCTTTGTGTGAATTTTGTTTACTTTTGTTTACAGAGTAAAAACTGACAAATTAACTGCAAATATTGTATATTGTTATTCTTGTTTATCAAACTGTTGTATGAAAACAATATCATGTAACTGTGCAGTGTACTTATGTTTTTTTTGGCGAGAGTAATAACATTTTTTGCAGCTTACCGCTGTAAGTTTAGTCCATGATAACTGATGTACTGTAAGGTTCATATTTAGTGGGACAGATATCAGTAATCACTGGCCATTATATATGGCAAGTATTGTGATAGGAGAGCGGAATAGCCCTGTGATTATGATCTTATTGGTGTTGGAGGGCAGAAAGAGGACAGGGATTGGCTCACAAATTCGTCTGGCATGGTAATGGGCTGTGATAATGCTATTGATGACAGCATAATGGCTGCCTGTGACCATGAATTAAATAAGATCTGTGATGATATTTGTTCAGCTCTCACATGGACTGCCTTGTGGACAAAAGATAATACCGAGGCAAAGTAAGACGAAAGGAAAAGAAAGAGATCAGAGAGAGGCAGAGAAAGAAAAGGAGAAAAAGAAGAATAAGAAGAGGATGACGTAAAGGAACAAGAAGGAGAAGGGAAAAAAGAACGATATGGACTAATCTGTTAGAACTTGTTGGCATTTGGAAGGCCAAACGAATGGTCAGGGCTATTGACTCTGTGCTACATGTCCAAGCATAGCATGGCACAGTCACCTGTGTTATTCAGAGTTTGCATGAACTCTTTGTCAGGGTGCAAAACTCTTTAAAATGGTCTCAGGGGTGAAGCCCTATCTTAAGGGAGCCGAGCAGAGAAGAGCAGAGGCCTGCTTCTATCTCTCAATCTGTGCCTCTCAATCCCAATCACAGGCACATTGTTCTCATCATGTTGTGGAAAAGGCTTTTGACAGGGCACAGTGATGAATCACCCACGCCAGTCTTTCAGCAAGGGAAATAGAGTGAACAAGTACGCGCGAGAGAGCGCAAGAGAGATAGAGCGACAGGGCCTCACAATGTAAGTAAGGGCAGCAGAGAGGAAGGAGAAAAGAAGAAAAAAAGATCAACCGCACAGCATTCAGTTCATTTCTGTAGCTCTTTCATGTCTGGCTCTTTTCATTGGTGAGACGGTGTTTTAAAGTTATTCTCTCCTTTTTTCTCAGGATCAGGTTGAGCAAATAGCAAGAGGCAGAGGCTGAAAGAGGAAGTGCTTTTACCTGGGCAGAGGTGCTGATGGCCATGAGCTCCCTGTTATGTTGGAGATGCTTAGAAAAACAAACGTTAAACAGACTCAATTCCTTAACTAATGAGCTGGCATTCTAATCTTTCAGAGTTTAGCCTGTCTGACACAAAGAGAAAGCACATTTCTCATCACATTCACATCATGAAATATAAATGTTATCAATTCAGTTTCTTTCTTTCTTTTTTATTTAGGGAACACCGGATTTCTGGAAGCGAGATGTTTAATTGTATCTTTGATCATGTTAACATCTCAAAATTATCATTATGCACATACACAATATATAAATTGTTCTGGGCCAAAGTAAGCAATTAAATCTATGTATATTGTCGTAGGTCGAGGCAGTGGCCATTACTGTTTTTTTTCTCAAGAATGATAAACATATAAAAGTATTTGCATATTAGTATGTTTTTGTGCATGTGTGTGTATTTAATTGTTTTAAGTTACTTTTTTTAAATGGGCAATTTGTGCCGAAGGATGGTTGGTTTGTGATTGAGATTTAAGATTTTATTTTGATTAAAAAAAAAGTTTAATTAATACTTTTATTTACCAAGGATACATTAAGTTGATTTAATGTGGCAGTAAAACATGTACAATGTTACAAAAGATTATATTTGAAATAAATGTTGTTTCTTTTGAACTTTCTATTGATCCTAAAAAAATGTATCACGGTTTCCTCAAAAATATCAGGCAAGGATCATTTTGACATTGAAGAAACTGAATATATATTTAAATAGAAAACAGTCATTTTAAATTGTAATAGTATTTCACAATATTAGTGTTTTACTGTATTTTTTATTAAATAAATGCAACCTGGGTGAGCATAAAATACTTATTTCAAAAACATTAAAACATTTTACCAACCCACACTTTTTTTATTGGTAGTGTAGCTATTAATGAATTTTTTTAAAATCAACATTTTAACCGATACCATTATGATTTACAATCACTCTCTGTTGTATTATGTTGATATTGGTTGATATCATGTTGGTGTCCTTATTACAATCTAACAAATTATTTTAAACCCCCTTAAATCTTTCGACTTCACATCTTTGAGATTATCTTGGATTTTTTTTTCTGGGCTGGACTGTAGTGATGTATAAGATGCAGGATTAACTATAATTTACAGCACAATTATAGAGCAGCATGAATGCAGGAGGAGCCAGACTCAAACCACATGCTTCCACCACACCTCCTGAAACCCCAGACTAAACAACATGTGGTGATTGACAAGTCCAATATGCTAAGCCTTCCCATTCTCGGCCTACCAACAAAATATCCTGGTTATTAGCAGACTAATTTCAATGCATGCTGGACTTTTAAACAAGCACAAAATGTTAAAGCCATTTCCTACATATATACAAAGATAAACGGTCCTTAATAAGACAGTGTGAAGCATAGTAAACTCCTTGCCAAGTGCCCCAGGTCATTTCTTTTTAAACCATCTGAGTAATTATGCACTTTATCCTTGGGCCATAAAACGTAAAACTTTTGCACAGGGTGAATTCGGCTGTGTTGATAAATGGGCTTTGGAGTGAACAGAATGCTTAGCTGGGCTAGTTAAAGCATGCGTACTGCGCATAAACAGGAAATGGGTCCAGGGCCCTGACGGCCACAGCTGTGACAAAGGGTTAGCCTTGCGCTTTGTGATCAGATACATATACATATTTCATATCTATTCAGCTCTAATCTTCCAACCCTGAAATGGATTCTGTTTGGAAAGCTAGTGCAAACATTGCAAAAGAAAAAAAACACTGATAATGGTTGCGACTTCCGAAACTTTCCAAAACCAGTGAGGTAGCCTTTTTTTTGATGGCTCGTCTGAATCGATCTGTTGGGTACTTTTTGTGTGAGAAAGATATTGCGCGGATAAAGGCCAACAAGGACGATGAGAGCAGTAGGTTAAAAAGTGAGACGCACCCTTGGCTGAGTGGGTTAGAGGGACTGACACCTGGGCAAACACTGCCGAAAGACTCATCTGTCATCAACTTTGAGAGCGAGTTAGAAACTCAGCCGCTTTTGTCGAGCCACAACAAAGGGGGATATATGATAATTTAACACTTTGCATTCTGTGGTCTCTGAGGTTGAGTTCTTTTAAAGCCAATATTATGGGTCAATAAATATGATAAATTGCTTAAGTCTACATCTTTGACTTAACTATTTGCTGGACTTGATTTGCCTTATTGCTGTTGTTGTGCTCTCTGATCTCCTTGCTGCTACACGATTCTTCGTTGACATGTCCAAGACATACACAGTACTTATCCTCAAGTCTTCATTACATACCTCCATTTCAAACTCGTTAAGGCACAGTAGGAGATAACTAAAACGCCTGAAAATGATTACATGTTTGTATTCTTTGTATTTAGTCTTTTGTGACGCATACTTGGGGGCTGAAGAAAACTCTTGTGTGGCTGGGAATGCTAAGCCATTTAAGGCCCAGATTCCATGGTGAGCTCAGAGCCGTACAGACTGAGTGTCACATTTACGAAAATCTGAGCATTAGTGGAAACACTAACACTCCTTAGCCTTATTCAGTCTGAATGTCTGCTAACAAAAGAATCATATAGAGCCATATTTCATTTGATTTGACATTAAACAGGGATTTTATTCAGGAAACCTGCAGAATACAAGGGCTAACACATTTTAAAAATGTTTTATATATAATAAAGGTACAATAATATTAATAATAATAACTAAATTATTATCATTATTGTTGTTGTTGTTATTATTATGTAGATCTGCAACTATATATTTTTGTGATGGCTATATCAGACATTCATCTGAAATAAAAATGTGTGCTTTTTCAACAATCATCAGTGTCAAGTGTTATCACACCCTTCTTAAATTACCAAGAGAGCTTCTGTATGTGATATGAGCACCAATATGTTAGCTGCTGACTGTGACACTGAGTTGAGCATAAATCAGCTAAGCACATCAGTGAATGAGATTCAGAGACATTTCCATGGCAACACATGCATTGAAATCGCAGAGAGCGATTGTTTTCTGTCAAAGGCCAGCTACACGCACAGAAAACCTTGAGACCACGTAGACTAGCACTGTGTGAAGGCTTTCACTTCTCAGCAGCTGAGATGAAGCACAGCACTCGGACTGCTGTGCATGTAGAAAAGAAACTCTAAGCTGTTTAAGTCAGCCAGTAATCCAGCCATGAGTGCAATGTGACATGACCACTGGGGACAATGAGGGCATGCTCGTTCATTCATTGTCCTGACAGCCTGATATCATCTCCATGTTATCTAGATCTGCTTCCAGCAGAGCAATGGGCTTCTTAACATCGTTGTTAATATGTTTGGAGTAATCAGTGTCTTCATTACAGCCTAAAGCTGCCGTAACAGGATTGTACTTATTTGTGAAATCCCCACAAATCCTCAGAATGGCTGAGTTTTCTGTGAATGTATCCTCCATTCTTAAGATCTATATTCACAAATTATTGATCACTAGACAACATCTGTGGAAAGAGGGGAAACTACACCCCCTATAGCCACTAGTTATTTTTTTAACAACAACAAGGGATATATAGTTGTAAATATTTATGTACCAAATACTGTGCATATTTTGAAATATTTTGGTGTACACATGTAAGGAGAAAGCTGTGGAACCATGTAATAAACCAAATTGTTCTAAAATAGGCACAATAAAACTTCACGTAACAAGTAGACTAAAGTACTGTTTAATGGCACTAAACTATGTAATCATTTACAGTTTATGCTTTGTTAAATATATTACCAAAAGAGTAACCAATCTGCGTATTATGTTGTAGTTACTATTAAGAGGCACATCTTTCCACTTGCTTCAGTAACACTTCATTCAAATGATAACTATCAAAGGCAGTTTTGTTAAAGACAAAAATGAAATTGTAAACAATAATTGAAAGAGAAATATAGTGAGAACATGTCTATTTGTGACTAACTTACTGCTTTATACATTAAAACAAATGTAACAATTGAGAAAAATGTACATTGTTGTCAATCACTGAAAACTCTTTAGTTAAGACACCATGAAATGAAAATTCTTGTTTTTTTTTAAGGAATATTGCCGTAATCATTATAAATCTGTGCACATCATTATTTATTTAATAATAATCTTATTCATAATCTTCTCCGACGTGTTTACTGGTGCGAGGGCGGGACATCCTGTCACTCACATGAGATCACAGCAGTAGCAAACCACAATAATAATCCAATCAATCACAATGGACAAAATCAAGACCCGCCCTACTTTTTTTGATTTTGTTCGAGGAGCTGTTTCACTCAGACATTCTTTGCAAAAGGGAAGAAAAAGACTATAACAACTTTTTTTAATGCTGACAAAAATCTAAATCAGACTCAGTTGTATTCAAAACAAAAAGTGTCCACACAAGGGGACAAAATAAAAATAACAATGAATCATTTTTGCCTTTAAATGACAAAAATTATAATTGGTGAACAAAATGACTCCAGTGCTGAGTCATTTGGTGCAGTTTTGATACGCAGTACAAGCACAAACAGGAGCAAGCTTTTAAAAAGTTAGCATGAGGATTAACACCCCTCCTATGGTAAATCTCTGTACTGCATAGCGATAAATCACTCCACTTAATTTCATTACAAATTCCATTAATCCACAGCATTTTTGGCAGTCAAACTATTTTCTCTTAATGGTTTCCATACAGATTAAAAGCTTTGCTTTTGCCCTTGTGAAAGTTTTCTTCAGATAATGAAGTGCATTTTATTCTAAATTTACAATTAGCAGTGTTGAACCCCGCCGATTCATCCCTTCAATGATTGGAGAAGAGGCAAAAGTCATCTGAAATCAATAGAGTTTAGGAAGAAATGTGGGTTATAGACTAATTACACCCTATTACATAAATAAAGCCAAATAATGATCAGCTTAAATTGATCAGGAGCATCAAAACTTTACAGGCCAATTCAAAGCACGTGATCAGAAATAGTGATCTTTGTACTGATGCGGTACCAGGTAGGGTTTATGATTTATATCCCAGTCTCATAAGTCTCCTGCAGCTCCATCATTAGCCCCTAGGGGATCACATATTAACACAATATTACTACATTTTACATGCCATAGGGTCATGTTGTCACAAAAGGTCAATGTCTGTTGACCTTATATAACTATTTTCACTGGTGTAAAAAGTGACAACTGTTCACTGTTAAATGGGTCTGTTCAAACTTCAGTTTCAGAAAGTATCATTAATATATAAATATTATTTTTTTAATTTTTATTCTTTTATATAGAAATTCTATAGTTATTTATATTTTTCACGCATCCATTTATCACTAGTAACTTCCAAGCAATATTCAAAGTCAAAGCACAAAATCCTGTCACACCATAGTCTGATGTGAAGTTGTTGGTAAAGTAGTAGTTCGTCTTATGTCTCTGTTTGCTGTGAAAATAATCAAAGACTATATCACACATACCAATTTGCATTAACCATAACTATCCCTCTTCTTCTCAACTACAGTGCGAGGAAGCATGTGTACTGCAATTTAAAGATGACAGTAGGAATGGGAATCTCTTCTAATGGCTAGATGGGCATCCGTGATTGGGAGCACTCCCTTGTCTCCAGCTCAAGAAACCAGTCATAAAAGGATTGGACTCCTCAGACTGCATTGGCAAATAATAATTAACTCCCCTTTGGTCTCACAGACACAAGCAATAATTGAAAAAGCAGATCTGAAGACCTCAAAAGACACTTTGCCATGTTCTTATGATGAATTAACATCTGAAAAGCATCCCAATAGGACATTCTTCCAAAAGCTTGTGTAATATTATTTTTCAGGTTAAGTGTCTGAGCAGACAACTAAGAGACATTTAGTCCTGCATTCTGTATAGTCTCTATTGCTATATATCCAATTATCATAATTAACACGGAGCAGAATGTCGGATTTTGTGTTGCTAAGAAAGCTAACTCTAACGGATGAATGTGAAAAACACAATGTGTGCGCTATGGAGGAAGTCATGATTCTCCATACAGAGAGATGGGCACAGATGCTCTTGCTCTCCTTATACGGTTTGTACATTTTATCATCTCCTCGGCAGAGGTGTGTCACTGCACTGTTCTCAATCTGATCTGACAGAGTGCTGGTGTTTTCAGTGATACAACATCTTAGCAAAGTGCTCCAAAGACCAAGCCATGTTTTATTCATTTCATCTTTATAACCCATGAAAATAGACAGAGATGTAACTTCGTCCTGCTGGGTCTGATATAACTAAGTTTCACACATTCACACCAATCTTGGCCTAATATGATTGATTTGCATTAGTCATAATTCTCAACCATTCATTCATGTAGTTTTCTAACCATATTGTTTCATGTAAATTATGTTCTCAGAGAAAGACTTGATTGATCATGCCTAACGCATAAAATTGAGTGATAAAAGTGTCTTTGAGCACAAAATACAGTAATGGTTCTTTTCTAGTTCATCCCAATGATTGGATCTCTCTCTCTGACCTTTTATGTTGTAAAATCTTTAAACGGTTCAAAACACATGTTGGATCTTAAAAAGAGAGCTTTATAATAATAAAAAATAACAATAGATTATAAACAATTTATAGTTTTTTATTATTAGACATTTATTACATTATTTTTATTGCGGTTGTCCTTTTGTTTCATTAATTAAATGTTTTTGTTTTCATCAAGACTTGTAATATAAGACAATACTGTGCACCAGTGGTTCACAATCTTAGTTTTAGCAATGAAACACAAGCACTGTGATACCTATCTTGAACATTTGATAGACCTTACACAAATAAAGTAAATGCTCTCATAAATGCTCACTGAATCTGGATGAGGCCAATCACCACCTCCTTTCATCCAGAGAAGAAATTTACACTATACAGTAGCTCTGGGCCACTGACCACCATCAATATTTTATCAGGCCCCAACCCTGACACATAATTTTTTCATGTGACACTTAAGCTGCTGTGGGGATGGAGGTTTCTAGGCATGTCAGGAAAACTGCATTATTTTGTTCACTGGGATAAAAGATTGTTAGGAATACAAAATGTTATTTCTCTCTTATGTGTGCACGCATATTTCAGACATGACATACATATTGTATGAGTCATGAGTAATGCAAGTTGACCTACAGCAAATGTGTGATTTACGAATGTAAGAATGCTATAAGCTCCATGAGGGAATTATTGCCAAAGCATAGAATCATAAAACATGAATTTCGATTACAAAGGTCTATGGTCATAACCTCATGAAACTATTATTATTGTTAAACAATGCATATGATTTCCAATAAAATAAGTCTTCATTTGAAATAAAGATGGTGACAATAATTTATCAAAGACATTTCAACTTCCTTCCTGCTTTTTTTAACTGCACATCACATTTTCAAATAAACAGAAACAATGTTCATTGTCAAAAGTGAAGTGATTACAATTAAAGTCGGATATTATGGAGGGTGAGATCAAGAAAAAGAAGAGTGTCCTGTTTGCCCAACAGTAGTATTTGAACGAAAAGGATGAGAAAGGATTTGTGGTAAAAAGGAGGTGAGAGGGGGAGGGGGGATAGGTGAACAAAAAAAAAGCACAAAATCTTTTCAATAACTCTGCCGGGTGTTGAGGCCTCAGCCCTGCCTGTCTGTTGCCCTGGGTGCGTGTGAAATGCTTCCCGTGAACAAAGTAAGGCATGGGCGCATCCCAAAGGCCTTTGTGGCCAAAGCCTGGTGAAGAGGCTCTTCACAGCGCCAGCAAACACAGTCTACAGCCTCTCACCACAATTCTGCAGATCCTCCCATTGTGTCCCAACACACATTACACACTCGAGAGGGAAAGAGGAGAAACAAGGCAAAACTAATGAAAAGCTTTGAGTGGCTGCTCTTCTCGGAGCACACCCACACTCTAAAGCCCAAGAACTGCCCCAGACGCACACACGCATACCTCACTTACAGCTAATAATTGCTATTGAAACACTTTTTTGCTGTTGTTACCTGCACATCCTGCCACATCAAGTGGGATGGGTTTGCTGTGGTGTTACTCCAACGACCAGGAGGAGGGACATCCTATTCCTTATCACTATGCGTCATGTGAGGCAAAAAAACAATTTCCCCCTCTCTGAAATAGTTAAAAAGATTAAGGTTAAGTAATGTGTGTGGGAAATGTCAAAAACAGCATGAGAAATTGTACTGAGTGAACTAATGCTGGTTAGAATACAGTTTTCACAGAATAGTCTTAATGTGTAGACACATTCATAACAGCATTAATGGGACTACAGTTTGAGCCAATTATTTTTACCGGACCCAAGGATAGAAGAGGACAAGGGTTTAGTTCTGAATTTGGACTTGGATTTGTTTAGTCCCCTTTGATACTGTTATCTGTTCTTAAACTATTATTCTGTATCCTTAAGATACAATACTTAATCATTTGTAAGTGATGCAGGCCTAAAATTGAGATCTCCTCCATCCACCCTAACCATAACCTTAACCTTGCATTGCACAGCATATTTACTAATTACAAACATGCTAGCATTCCATGGGAAATTTTGGTGGGAAAAGGCTTCAGATAATTATTTTTAAGGAGAAAGAGAAAGATTGAGATAAACAGAAAGTATATAATTGAATGGAGTACATGAAGACATGAACAAAAACACATACATGGGACAATGGTGGTGGGAAGCAGTGGTTCTTTAACAGATTTCCTCCTGTTGATGCATTGGGAAAAGCTGCATTTCATTTGTGATGACTATGCACAACATTGAGATTATATACACACACTGTTCATAAGAAATAAACTTTTTTTCAGCAAGCAGGCGTTGATAAAATATAACAGTAAAGACAATTATAATCTTACAAAAGATTTCTATTTCAAATAAATCCTGTTCTGTTGAAATATCTATTCATTACAGAATCTTGAAAGAAAATAAATGTTTCCACAAAAAAGCAGCACTACTGTTTTCAGTGTTGATATAAAAAGGAGTGTTTATTGAGCAGCAAATCAGCTTATCAGAATGATTTCTGAAGGATCATGTGACACTGAAGACTGGAGTAATGATGCTGAAAATTCAGCTTTAACATTCCAGTAATAAATTAAAATTTTAAATATATTAAAATAAAACACAGTTAGTTTAAATGTTACAATATGACTGATTTTACTCTATTTTTTATTTTAAAAATGCAGCCTTGGTGAGCATTAAAAAAATCAATGTTGTGCACAGTCACCTCTCCAAATAATTTGCCGTCTCTCTCTCGCTTTCTCTCTCTAACTGGCTATGGTGCATCAATAAGTATATTGAAAGTAAAATGAAAAAAATTAAAATTCCTCAGCTTCAAAATTTATATTAACATCTAAAAAGCTCATTTGCTCAGACCTTGGTAGAACTTTGTAGAAAAGCCTATATTTGTTTTTGGAATAAATATTTCATGCATTATATAAAATGAAGGAAGGTCAGCGAGCCAGTCAGCAGTTAAGAACTTTAAAAATATGCACAGTGTGTGAGCGCAGCAGAGGGAGGCAGACATGTGGCCCTGAGTGCATTTTACTGTATTTCATCAGGAAAAGATACATTCTCTAAAAATAGGAAGGATGAAGAACTCAGGGAAGGTTAAGGGGACTCTGAGGAAACACAGGCCTGCTGATCTGTGTAAATTTAGAGACATAACTAGGGAAGATGCTGAGTAGCTTTTTTATTATGTTCAGGTAATGTAAAGCTACAACAAATATGTCTCAAAATAAATAGTTAACTTCTCCTTGAGATACATTTCAAACCTCTCTTACAAGTGTGAGGAAAATATATTAGTATCATATTGAGATATCGAATGTGATATTGACTGTAATATTGTAATTGTAAAAAAGTCTTCTTTAAAAAAAAATTTTTTTTTTTATTTATTTATAAAAAACATCTGGTCAGTTGTTTTGACTCAACATTTTGAACAGCCGCCACATTTTTTTCTACAAAAAAATTATGCAAAATGTCCCGTGTTTCAACTGAACTCATAGATTACTTTATGTATTATTAATATATTTTGGCATGCACTTTTGTCATTATTGCAGAATAACTTGGAGGATATGTTTTAGATATTACTTAAGTTACTGCAGAAAAATGTTGTGGAACACTCTGACATCAGACAGCATTTAGAGACTATAATCAGGGACTACGTTTTAAAATATTTGTCATACAGAATTATTTGCTGTTCTTCTAATTGTTCATGCCCAATCCCTTGAGTACAAAACACATCATCTGCCTGAGTATCCTGACATGATTTCCACACATAGTTCTGTAACCGCATGACATTTTCACTCAGTTATCTGAAGCATGTCTCACCACCTCTCTATGTTGGGTCTTGTCTCTTTAGGATGGAGAAGCTTGTAAAAATATTCTCAAACTGCAAAAGAAAAACAACTTAGGTGAAGGAGATTGTCCTCTGTAAATGGTGAGAACAAATTATTATTTTTTCTCTTGAGTGACAGACAACTTCATGAAGACATGGCAGCTCTGTTTACCATGGGCAAAAATGTCACATTGTAAAGATACAATACAATTATTAAGACACCAGGAACTCAGTATTGTCAGCAGCATAAACGTATATTATATGTGTACATGTTTGAGAGCTTTATTTCAATAAACAATATTTTATCAAGTCACCAGCTGCATCAGAAACTGAATAAAACATAACATGAATCATTATTTATTAGCAGGAAAACAAGTAACATAATCCAAAACTTCCAGCAAAATTGTACTCCCTTCATGATCACACCTTTATGTTTTTTTAGTTTGTGGTGGAAGGGAATTCTTGTCTGATTATTCTGACAACCTTTGTAGCAATGTGGGTAATATGAGACAAAAGTTACTCAATGGCATAGTATCACAATACAAGAACTAGTCTATAACAAAATGCAAAGTCATGGGGATTCATGCGTAAACTCATCTTCAGATTATTATGGGAAATGTCCTTCTAATAAGCCTAGAAGATGATAATCTCCCAAATAAAATAGGTGCAACGCTTGTTTATAATACTTAATATGCAGCACCAGACCAGCTGTGGCCTCATACTGAAAGACACACATTGTTCGCCTCCTGTGAACTGCTGGAAAAGAACCAGCTTTGAAATGTGATTTATGTATCATCTGTGTCACCTTGATAGGCATATATTCACATCATGGAAAACTCTGAAGCAAATTTATGGCCAAACTGCGTTAAACACAGTTTAAACAGCACATATCTTTTGATTAAATGGTCCCAGTGTTTTTCGGACACTTTTTACAATGGACATCAAGACAAGATGCATTAAGATAAAATGCATTAAGACAGAATGTGGTTGAGTGTGCTTATAAACTAAAGCTGTGAGCCAAAGCATAATGCTAGAAAAAAGCATTTCATAGTGTATATAATATCAAATGCACCTTGGAGAATATAATTATCAAAGCAGGGAAATTAGGTCATTTTGATATTTTGCAACTTGTGACCTAATCAGTGATTTAAAGAAAGCATCTGACATTATAGGAATACACAAGAAGTTAACCTGAGATAGTTCATAAAAATGACAATTCTGTCACCACTATCATGTCAATCCAAACCTGAATGATTCACTTTGAAAAATGTCTCAATATTTAGTCTATACAATAATGGTCCATTTTGGGTGTCCAGTGTTGTTTGGACCTCGACCTTATGTTCCACAAAGAAAGTATAAGTTTAGAACAACATGACGGTGAGTAAAAGATGACAGAATTTTCATTTCTGAGTGAACTATTTCTAAGTGATCCTTTCATTTAACACATACATTTAGCTAGTTCTAAGGAATATCTAGAAAGACTAGATGCATTGATCTAGAAACAAGTGACTGTAAGTCTGAAAATGACAGCATAAAAAGCAGCAGGTGTAGCAATTCACTTTCAAAAGCTATATGATTACGATTTTTAATTATATGATGCAACTCTTGTTTAGGTGCATTTAACTTTTCATTCATTTTCCTTTCTCCTAAATATTAAGAGTTTGCCTCTTAAATGCAATGGCCCTCTATGGGTTTTGAAACACTGATACTGCATTTACAGCAAATTGCACCTTCACTTGTAAAAAATTACAGTGCTCAGCGTGTATTTAAGTAAGACTGTGTGCCGTTTGGAAAGCAATACGAGCAGACTCCATGACCACATGAAACACAACTTAAAACTGACTTCAAAGGAGCAATGGAAGAGCAGCAGGAGCAAGCTCTGACAGCAAAAACAATAATTTAATCACATCATTATAAATATTAAGCAAAATTCTGATTTCTCTCATCATCTTTAAAGTGGCTTTTTATGATGTTTACTCCATGTAATAAAGGGTTAGGATGATTGAGGTGTCATGTGGGTGGAACCCTCAGCTTACCCTCGATTAACATCTAAACATGATGCGTCCATTTATCTCTAAACAATCTGCAGACACTGATCGCTCACACTGCCTGAAGCGGATGGATCTTACAAGTTCATCTCCAAGCTGTTAATTCAATCTTTAATTTAATTAACTCATCTTTGAGTTTGTGCCGATCACTTTGTGTACAGATACCCAGGTGTTCAAAACATAAGCCACATCAGAAATGGCATATGTGTGGATATTCACTTGTGTCAATATGTAACTGATAAGTTTACTGATGATAAGTCATGAATACAGCTGATATTCTCACGAAGTCAAAAACGTTGTTTAGAAGCATAGCATTATATTACATATCTGTTGAGACCTGATGCCAAGTTTTTAGCCATGTTTATTTGGGTCTCAAAAAAACGAAAGAGCCTCAGCAATTCCAAACATGTCAGCTGAACATAATTATGTTCATGTTTAATGTCCAGACAGTAGGGGCTGCACTCCATCCTCAAACATAACAAGAGCTTGAACATATCCAACTAAGGAATTAATAGCATGAACTAGCATGTGAAGCGTAAAGTTACATGCACAAATCGGTTTAAATAGAACCATAATGTGCTCTTGGGAAAGGTATGAGCTTAATCTATCCTGTGTAAACCAGGGAAATTCCTATTGTTGGCAGACAGGCCTCAGTCCTTAGGCATTTAAAGTGCATGTCTTGGCTGCATACGACTGCCTGAAGAACACAGACAAAGCACACAAGCACAAAAAAAGAGAAGAGAAAAACAATCAGAAGGGTTTAAATTGTAAAGCATGATAGTGAGGCTGAACAAAAGGATATCCTCAAGTGAAGGATTTGTTATTCACAGAAAACCAAGAAGGCTTCTGTACCATGTAAACATACACAGAGAGAAGAAGAGTAGAGAGAGAAAGCAACTTTTACGTAATGCAGTGAGCGAGAGGACTTTAACGTCTCAAATGCTAGGTCTGTTGGATGCTACAGACAGACAAGGCAAGTCCAGGCTCATGACTGTAAGCATTTAATAAATCTTGCTCTGAGGGAGGAAAGGCCTCCAGAGATTGATGAACTGCTGACAGTTTTATGGCAAAATTACTATTGTTGCAGTGGGGGCACTCATCATTAGTAAAATCAATGATAAGGTATGATCATTTATTTTCCGACCACACTTTTTCCAGCTACCAAGTCACACTCCTCCTTCCTTTTAATTTTGTCACTAGTCTATCAGCATCTCTCTTACAATGATATGCTGCAGGTTGTGAGGAAGCGCTGCTGTGAGTTTGTCAGACGTTTGTACACCACTCATGCAATATTGCTTTGATCTTCAGTGACAAATGCTATGGCAAAACAATTTGGACTAATGCCTCATTATGTAGACTCCCTAATGCATGAGGACAGGCAAATTAATTTAAAACGATCTCATTCAATTTCGGTGCACGCGCTGGCCGTTTTGTCCAGAATTGAATGTGGCCTCGTCAAATGTCAGCGGAGTCTGTGTTTGGCTGATAGTCAAAACAGTTAAATAGGTTAAGACAACAGCTCGTACTTGCATTGACCTGTACAAACACCTATAGCTATCATTTCACTTAAAGTCAGCACTAGATTTGTTGAGTAGAGCGATTAGCATTTATGCAACCATCTGCAGGTGTTTGCATATGATCTGTATATAAATCAAAAGTTGTGCAGAAGCAATATAATGTTACTAAGAAATATAATATGGCTAGTGAAACTTTTGAGTCAAGTGTTCACCTCTCAAGGCTAGGAAAAATGATTTTTCAAGTGCAAGTAGTAATTAAAATAAACAGACATCTTTTTGGAATTCAAGTATTTAGTCATCTCACCTTACCATTTCATTAAATTGTACACACTACATGTTCAATTCAAAGATTTGTAGGACAGATCAAGAATACCTTAGAACAATATGAACATCTAAACACAAGACTTTTACAAATTAAAAAAATTGAGTAAAAAAATATTATTTGTAAAATAACAAGTCATATTAATAATGAGTAACTGTAAAAAATATATATTTTAAAATAGTCAGTTAGATGTGGATTAGCCATAAATATATATTATATATATATATATATATATATATATAAATAATAGCATGCCCTGCATGAATGCCTCTTTACCTTCTATTCATTTTTTACATTAAAACTTCCCTCTCTCCATAACCATTTCAGTGAAGTTTCACAATGTAACTATATGCATTGTAATTGCTAAAGGGTTTGCTGACTTTCCCTCCTCCCTGAGTAGGGCAAGACGCAATAGTTCTGTTGCATTGACAGCTCCTCATGTTCTCACTGAATAGAGTGAGTGAGAGTCCTGTGGAAAGCAAGCTGACATAATCTGCACAGCACATGCATCTACAGAGATGGGCTTAGAGTGGCCACAGACGCTCAAAGCTGGAATCCTTTGCAATTACAACGATGTGCTTTATATCCTAAGCAAGAGCACAGTGGTAAAGACTTTGCTGTTTACCTGATCCACACACTCAAACACACACATACTATGTCCTATTCTCATTCAACTGACAACGGTCCATCCTTAATAGGGATTCTGCTTCTGATGAGAAACCGGTCAAAGAAAGGTCTAGACCTACCGCTAGACAGAGAGACAACTAAAGAGACCATTCTGGACAGAGGGACACCACAAAGCATCCCCTCATTAGCAGTGTCCAAACACTCCAAAACAGGAACAGCTGTCTTTCTGAGAGCAGAGAGAGAGAGGGGTGTCAAGAAAGGTCAAACAGACAAAAGTTTAGTGAGCTTTCTTTCAGACAAATAACAGAGCAGTAGTCTTTAATAGAACTGAGGAACGCAACATTACATGCCAATGATGTAAATATTTAAAATACATGCTGTATTTAAGCAAAAAGTTATGAGAGACTGCTATACTGCGAATAGCATTAATTGACTTATTACTTAAAATTAACATAAAAAATTGATTTAATATGCAAGATTTTGAATACAAAATTATTCCTTAACACTTTATTTTATTAAGCAAATTCAGTAAATGTATACCCTTCTGCTACAAGATAACGTTGCTGTGAAACAAAAACACGATCCGCAATGGATGCTGCACAGTGATGTAGAGAACAGGTGTTTTACATCACAGCTGTTACTATATTGTGATTTTAGCATGAATAGAAAGCTGTATTAACTACTCAGATGCTTAAAGGATTAGTTCACTTTAAAAAAAACTTTTGCTGATAATTTATTCACCCCCATGTCATCCAAGATGTCCATTCGTGACTCTCCTGTCACAAATCTTTTTTCGAGTAATTTCGTTTATTCAAGACCTTGAACCGTTTGGGGTCCATTGAAGTCCATTATATGGAGAAAATCCTGGACTGTTTTCATCAAAAACCTTAATTTCTTTTCGACTGAAGAAAGAAAGACATGGACATCTTGGATGACATAGGGGTGAGTAAATTATCAGCAAAAGTTTTTTTTTAAAAGAAAACTAATCCTTTAAACTGCAACTATCCATTTCATAATTAGAGATGAGATCCCATCAAATTTGAAACTTGTGACTGAAGTATTCATTCAGTTTCACCTTGAGGAAAAATTATGTTTCCTTCTTCTTTCAACAAGTTATTAGTGAACTAAAACCATTTCATATCAAAAGTAAAAGGCTTCCTATGTTCTATTTACAACTAATGCGGGGCCCATAAAGCCTTTTTCACTTTCGCATTGAGTGCAAAAGACTAATAGAATAGTATTGTGCCAAGCGGAAAGACATTTTGCCCTTTCTTGTTGCAGGCTATAGTCTGAGATGAAACCGGAGGCAAGAGGCAGGTCCATTTCTGCAACACGCAAGCTGATGGACAGAACCAATTTCAGCTTCCAAGACCTCCAGACTGATTATATAGCTGAAGAAGTGGTGTGAGGCTGTCTAGACAGAGGCGACCAATGAAATACCAGTGCTAGTAAGTCAGCCTATGTAGGAAGTTCTATCCAATTATTTCTCAAAGTAGTAAAAAGTAAATGAGAAAAGTTTTCTTAATCCCTCAGGGGTAAGACATTTCTATACTTTCCCAAAACAGCTATTTCACAGTTCATAGCTCTGCAGAGTAAATTGGTATTGGATGCTACAAAACATTTTCTCATTAACACATTAAACTTACACACAAAAAAAATCGTATCTGCGCATAATTAAATACTAATAATCACAGACACTCACAGCTAAGAATATTCAGTACATCACTGTCGATTATTCCTCTTCATCAGGAATTAGGACGATGACACTAATAATTATTTGTAAAACAGCCGATTATGGATGTTTACTGCTTATGAAAGTTTACTGCAGCCACAGTGTTTTCAATCATTAGCCAGAAAAAAAAGTTTTTATAATGTGAATGTTTTTATTCAGAAAGGAAAACTAAGAACCAAAAAGAAAACTAAACCCATTTCTCTAATACTTATAACACCTGACCAGCTACCAGTAGCTGTACCGAATCTCATTTAAATCTTGATGCTTAAAGTAAGTCTTTACAAGTAAATATTGTTATTATACAGACATGAACACTTAGAACCCCCCCAAAAAACTAGACTCATATCTCAAAATTTCTTTAAAAGTTTTCCTTAACACCTGAGCTGCTTCAAGTTTAGTTCCAGAATCTCATTTAAACGTGTATAAACTTGCTGCTTATCACAGATTACTATGGCAGAGGAGAATAGCGTTTGATCTTCGTATACAGGACATGTATACGTGAAGTCCTGTATTGGATTCTTTTGCACATGTTAGACTATCAAAGGAGGAATCTTTACATGACCTTGGTCTGAGGTCACTCTTGTATGTTTTTCAGCTCTAGCAGTAAGTTTTCCCAGAGAGGTGTCTATTTACTAAACGGCCAAACGCAACCCTTACCCTGGCTGGTCTGCTACAAAGCAGAAGTGAAATGCTGAAAGATGAAAGCATGACGGAGGCTGTCACTCACCCCATCTGGGCTACGAGCGTCACCACGTTCTCATCGTCTGTCACTCAAACAGGTGTGCAAAAGAGAGAGAAAAGGATAAAGAGTGAGAAAGAAATAAACAGGTCAGAGAGTAGACAAAGCTGGTCTGGTGTGGGCCAATTGAACGGTTTTGTGTGTGTCTATGCGAGATGTACAGCATGGGCTTTGATATGTACCCTCTTACTAAATGTATGTGTCAAGGTGATGAGCAGGAACTTGTTGGGTCCTTGATGGCTTGTTTATTAATCATGAGGCGTGTGAGATAAGTCTCTCATCACCCTAACAGGTATAATTAAGCATTAAAGGGCACGCAAAGCTTGATGTGTCTGAGTCTAGCTTTTAGGTGTCATCCTTACCTCATCCACTCCTTTTGATGTAAAAAATCAGCATGAGAGGAGATTTGCAATGGAGGACATTTTGCACTGAGCCCCAAATGGCAATGTCTGAGGGTTTCCTTTTAAAAAAATATTGTTAGGGTTCCATGAGCGGTTCTCGTGCATAGAAACACCATAACCCTAACACTGTAGGCCTACTAATTAATTATCACGACATGTCATGCATTTAAGTCGAAAACCCCTAAACAAAACAAAAGAAGTCTATCGTGAACAATAAACACCATTCGCCAAAGATTTGCTTTGCTCATTTATCTCTTGCTTATAGATTTTAAATGTATTATATTGTCTATGAGCATTTCTGCCATATTTCACATAAACATGCTCTTTCCAACAGCACAACTCAGCAACTCATTTAGCGTATCATCTGGAATTCGTAACTACAATATTTCTGACTTAACTTGAACGGGGCATTTAACTCTGAAAGAGTTTTCGGACCTGCGCTTGTAGTACCGCTGAAAGGGAGTAGGCCTATGTTTATCAGTAAACTCTCAAAACGCAATGCTTCACAATCATAGCTTTACTGAGAATGACATGTAGCAATGAATCAACAATTAGCCTATTACACACAACAAATGCATCAGCTCTCTTATTTAAAGGGGTGGTTGATTATGATTTCACTATTCTAACTTTAGTAAGTGTGTAATTTGCTGTTTGAGCATAAACAACATCTGCAAAGTTACAACGCAAAGTTCAAAGCTAAAGCTGTCGCATCCGTCTTTTCACATGCAATACAGTACTTAACACAAATGCAATAGCATGTCACTCTGTAGGCATCTTACAACAGTTCCCACACTAGCGATTTGATAGATTACCATGACAGAATATGATAATTTAAGTTAACTCCACATCAGCAACATAAATTCATCAACTATTTAGAAAAGTCCTGTTGCATTCTACATGTTGTCACTTGTTCTTGAGTCGCTCCATCATTGTCCGACTTTTATGTTTAAACATAAAAGGGACATTTAAAGGGACATTTAAAGGGACACACACGAAACGACTTACTGACCCTCAAAAAGGGAGAATTTAAACATGCTGTAAAAAAATATCTGTGGGGTATTTTGAGCTAAAACTTTACACGCACACTCTGGGAACAACAGATACTTATTGAACATATTGTAAAAAGGGGCATTATACCACCCCTTTAAACACATTTTCTCAAATCAGTGCACTTTCAAGCATCACGGAGTGAATAAACCTGAGTATGTACTTCAGGTAGTGTATATCCTATATTAAAACATTTACTATAAAACAAAACAACTCCCTATATTCACAATTTTGCATCTCATTTAAAAACTGCATTCTGTAACTTCTTTGGGTAGCCTGACTTCGTCATACTCATATTCTAGTCCGAATGTGAGTCTGATACTGCTCCATAGGGCTTTGATTATGAGGCGTGTCTTAACCGAACCAGGAAAAAAAAACTCTGCACTCAATTGGATAGACCTACAACCAATCAGAGCAAGCAAACGGCAAGGAAGGACGGCAAACACAGCTTTACGATCGGCAAATGCCTTGATTGCAGTTCTCTGTTCGTCTTTTAAAATTAATGCACTGTCGATTTCTTTTACAAGAGACGCGATAGCGGAATCTATACATCTCATTTCTCCAGCTGCAGTCATCTTTGTTGTAAACCAGTTCAAACCAAGCACTCTTTGATGACGTGATGAGTACGTAACTGCAGATCATCTGTCCATCATCGTATAAAGCCCACCCTGGCAATTTGATTGGACCGACTATTTCTGAACCGATCATAATTACTCCTCAATGGATCGAGTCCAGACCGAACGTCCCGACCAAAAAATGTTGTGGGCGGGGTTCGGGCTGGCATCCAGGCTATTCTTTGGGTTAAAATTATCCAAAAATAATGGCTAACCAGCCATTGTTCAAAGTTGCCATAGCTCGATTCAAAACAGTAAGCTTGTATTAATGTTTTTAATTCCAGTGGTAGCCTACTGGTGGATTTCCGCGGGAAATTCGAACATGTCTTTGAATCATTACGTCACACGTGTACACATAAAGAAGGTGTCTAGACTAGTAGGCCATATTTCGTGTGAGGATGTTGGAGGTGGAGATGTATAGCCTTTTCTCACAGCACGTGATATAATTAAACTTATCAATGGCGGATCCAGAAAGGTTCAAACGAGAATCACCAGTGACAACTGAGATTCACCCGTTGTAAAATGCAAATGACTTCGTTCGGACCTCGGAGTGGCTACAGAACATTTGCACGGTTTTACGTGGTATGATAATTACTGCAATGCTTTTTTCCCCTAGTTGGTCAGAACAAAAGTGGATGTTACTTACTTGTTCAGATGACATTTTCTGGTGAAAATTCTTATGTTGGTCATACTTCCAAAAAGTAGATTCTGTGATTCTGAATGACAGAATCCACACCGCGCGGTGACTGACAGCACATTGTCCTCAAAACATTGGATTCATCCGCGCTGTGCCGTGCCGAGGCACAACCCACGTAAAGTTGATAATTCTGCGAATAACTGCAATTGCAAATTTCGAACAGAGATGGCGACAAAGAGGAAAAACCACGGACTGCAGCAAAACACACATAATAGAAAAGAATAGAATATACTTTATTGTCCCCTCATAATCTGTTTGAAGGATGTGGGACGGGTCCAACAGTACTCTCCGCGCCTGCCTGAGTACCGACTGCTCATAGATGAACTGAAGGGAGAGCTTTTCAGTCCTCCCCATCACCTTCATAGCAGTCTGTACCAGTCGCTGTAACTTTGATAACAATATTTCAATCACACATTTACCTTTTAACCGAGCATAACTTACAAAATAACATTTATATTTAATCATCTCACATGTGCTGTGCGGTTTGTGAAACAAGTGTAGTCCAATCCCAGATCCTATGAGTCTAAACAGCTCAGAAGGAAACTGTGATCACAGACACAGTGGCAAGATAGCTTGTTTGAGAGTCCAATATTGTTACACACACAGTTCGGTTGTATATATATATAGTGTGTGTGTGTGTGTGACAACAAAATTCTATAATCAAATACACACGTACATTAGGACTCACATTACCACCTTTTCTTTTTTACAGAACCGTACTGTTGTCGTTCGCGTCGACCTTATGTAGCCCCGCCCCCTTTCAGCGTTGCGCTGGTTGTCCTTTGTCTTCCGGTCTTTATTTTCACAGCGATCTTGCATATTTATGAATGAACGGCTTGTTTTAAAATCTACCTGGTCGACTAACATTTGTTAGAACATCTGCTTTAAACATCATTACAATCCTTATGATAACTTTCGTTAACTTTACATTAAATAAATCAACTTCAAAAGCTAATTATAGGCTACTCCTAGACAGCGATGCCGTACAGAGCGAGCGCAAAAACGTAAGTTCAAAGACAGTATTCTAAAGATGGCGGCGCCCTCGTTTCTCTGGTGCATAAGGTCTATAGAGTCACGCGCATCTGTATTTCATGAGTGGTTTCAGTTACTTTTTCGGTAACCGAGGAGATGTGAGCTGCATCATGGAAGCTTTCGATCTAGTCACTAGTCTTTCATCAAGTACAACAACATGTTCCTGGAATGGATCAATGTCTATGTTAATCCTGGAACAACATTCCAATCAACCAATCAGATTTGAGGGACATTTTATGTCAAGTTTAGGTTTACAACCCAGGTTTAGGTGCTTCTACATTAGTATTATTCACCCATCAATAGATTTTAGGGATAGACACTGTGGGTAGGCCTTAGGGCTAGTAGGGACAGGGATAGGATTAGGACTAAATTTTCAGATAGAAATGTTGTTTTTCATTTATTGTTAAAATATGTTTATCCAGGAACATGTCTTACTTGGCAAAATAACGGTGACCACAGCAGACAGACACTTAGCTTGAAAAAAAATATTTGCTTATGAATGTTAACTGCAGCCACAATGTTTGTCTAGCTATTTTTTGCCAGAAAAAAAATCTGCAATGAAATATGAAGGCATACTAGCTTGAACTGATCAATAATCCATGTAAATTTGGATACTCATTTAAATCTTGATGCTTATCTCAGATTACTGTGGTAGAATAGCATTTGATATTTGCATACAGACATATAGCAATATGTATTGCATATTATTTTAATTATTTATTATTATTTAGTATTTCATTTATTATTCTTTTGTTGTGATTCCAGTGTGTTACTGTAAGCGTAAACCAATATCAAATCATATGATAATGCACAAAACATCACAAGAACGGAAGTATCTTGAAAGTATTTTCTTTATTTCCAAATTGAGATAAGTGATTCATTGTGATTCCACAACAGGAGAAAAATCCAAAAGCTGACGTGATAAAGCTCACAAAGCTTGTTCACCTTGCTGAAGGGTTACATGAACTGGATCTCCTCCTCCACTTCATCCATCCTTTATTGATTCACAGAGCTGGATGAGAGATGTGTAGAGAGGAACATCAGAGAAAAATGTAAACATGCCACTCTCTTCTGCCCTTGATCTTCCATTTCCCTTCCCTGACACGTGGATGGGCCCGATGGTTCAACACTGTAATGTGAGACAAAACTATCAGCCAATCAAAGCTGTCAAGGCCCAATGCCTTTTTTATCCCCCTGCTAATAATTTTCGTAATGCGTTTTTTTTTTTTTTTTTTTTTTTACATATGGAGAGCAGAAAGTCAGGTAAATATATTAGAATAATGCAGAAAAGATATTGCCTAAATGGAAGACATCTTCTAAAAAGGCTAATAGGCCTTTACCCTGAATGGTCATGGTCTTGTTAGGCAGATATCAAGACTTTTTGATCAAGTCAAGACAAATCACCTTTATTTTTATAGCGCTTTATACAATACAGATTGTTTCAAAGCAGCCTTAAAGTGATCAACAGGAAAATAATGATTAAATCAAGCAAACAGTTAAATTCTGTAAAGCAGCTCTTAAAAAAGAAAATCGTGTCATCAAGTAAGTTCAGTGTTGATTCAATTCCGTTTTAAAGATAATCCATTATTACATTTTGGTAATATGTATTATTGGCCAACAAAATGAATGATGCTCAACAATAAAACATCTGGAAGCATTCCGTGATTAAGAAAAACATGAGCCATCATAGAGCAATGGACCGTGATTTAAGACATATGGAACATTTTTTATTTTATTTTTTCTTCCATGTACATGCTGTCGAAGAGATACAGCTGAGTGGTTGTAAAGTGATGAGCGGCGTAAAGTTATCAAACCTGTTTACTTCTGCACGGATGGCAGGGTCAGGCTGGCAGCCAACGGGCTGTCACCTCCTGAGGCTATCAACCACTCATTACAAAAAAGTGGCATGTTAACATGCCACGGAGGATATCTCATTGAAATGTCTAGGTTCATAACACCTTGACCGTTTTGTAACATTTGAGTGTTACCTAAAAAGCAGACCTATGCCTGATCATTCAAGAATTCAGACATTCTTAGTACTTTTCCATTGTCAGCTCATAACACCTTTGATGGACACATGAATCAATAAATAATAATTTGAAATTTAATTCATTGTTAAACCAAAGAATTTTTGAAATGTGTGGCTGATTATAACAATAAGATTACCCACATCTTGAACAGAATTGTCTATAGAAGTCAAAACATATCCATCTTTTTTATTCACAATGCTGAACAAATGTCACAGCATGCCACTTTAATAATAAAATGATGTACATGTCATCAAGCTGATCATTGTAATGCATGTGGTAATTTTTCATATTTCACAGGCTTTGTCTACAGCATATGATATACAGATTACAACATTTTTACTCTTAATATGACATTATGTTTTGGCTGACATATTCATCTTTTCTCTAGTGTAAAGCTTCCCATCTCTTTAGTGTGAATGTACATCACTGCAATTCAAGACAAGACGTTTTGTTTTCTCAGCATTAACAATCTGCAACAGAGCATATCAAACTTTCAGCTTTTTCCTGTCACAGCCTATATGTCAAATAGATGCTTTCAGATGTTGTGGGATGGATGAAGGATGTTTCAACGCCCCATATCGAAATGCTATTATCGAGTGTCTGTCACATGTCACCACATTTAGAAGCACAGTATTTCTCAAAGAGAATATGATTTCCACAGGACCTGTTCAGGAAAATGTTTTAAGCTTCCAAAGGCTAGACAAATGAACATTTAGACAGTGCATTCATAATAAGAATAATGTCTACAGTGGAAATATGAGAAAATATAATATGAAGTACATAAAAAACATACTTTGGAGATCATTGTATATATTCATATTGACTGAGGGTACAGAAAACAGATGTACAGTAGAAGTGTATGTCAACATGAGCAATAAAAGGAAAAGTGTTCTATGCACTGTATCTTTGGTAGGGTGAAAAACAAGTAAATATGCACTGATAGTTTATCTTTCATCACTGTCTGAAATTACAACACAAGACTAAAGTAGTCCTCTCCTTTGGCACAACCTCAACATGCTTTGAAGTATCAAAGGCGTGCTGAATGACTTGCCTGCTGAACAGTGAGGCAACGTGTCATTTAGGCTTTTTTCTTCCACAAGAACTGTGCTTATCTATTCAATCATTTGGATATGGAGTGAGAGAACACATTGAACAAAACAAAAAAATGGAAAGAACTGTAAAAAATCACAATAGCATTTGAAACCAGCTAAAATTATGATGGTCATTATGTTTTTGAAATAATGTTGCTTAGAAGATTAAGATTCTTGGGGCACTTATTAATTAGAAACGAATGGTGATTTACATATGGAATAACCCAAAAATACTTTACATTACATTAAATTATTGGTACACCATGTGGAGAACTTTATCAAACCTTAAGTCAGTGATGTGTGAAATGAAAAGAACTTTTTGAGAACTTACACTCAAATTGACTGTACAGGAAGACAGTTTTGCATTCAAGAGATAATGTTCGGAAGCCACAAATAAAAACTAACCAAACTCAAACTCGGGGCATAGCGCAGGGAGTTGGAAGGGTGTTTCCCTAACGGTAGACGTAGAAAGTCCCAAATTATGTGATAATTCTAGTGAGCGGTTTGGGACATATTTATATTCCTTGCTCAGAGTACTTTTGCATTTACGACATTTCACCACAAATACATTCCACCAACCCAAGGCAAACGTCAGCCTCCATCATTCAGTCATTCATTCACTCAATCACATGATTAATGTGAGACTTGTGAGGAAGTCTTTGGGCTTTAAACTCCCGCTTTAAATGAGAGTTAATTACCCTCTCTCTGGATGTTTGTGTATATATGTGAGGGGGTTCAACATTAATGATAACGATAATAAATCCACTCAGTGAAAACACTAATTTTCTTAAAAGATTTATCATTTATGCTTTTAACAGTTAGGAGGTCAAAGTAAGCAATCAAACAGCCTGAGGCTATCCAGATGACTGTCAGCTCTTAATAAGCTTCCTTTTTCCATTGCGGTGTGTTCTCAACAGAATTAAACCCCACATGCTGCACAGGTGAGATGTGACTGCGAACTTCAGTATACTGTGTGGGGGGCTATAGCAGCTCTTCCCACACATCCACCCACCAAGAGCACAAGGCCTCATGCTTCAGGAGGTATAATTTTAATCGCTGACCCTATGTGTGAAACCAGCAGGTGACAGAGAGGAGAATGAGGCAGGCTTGTCTCTGGAGGAGGTACAGGAGACTCTCAGGCACAGCAGGGTCGGCACAGCTCTGTGTGTTAATCTCTCCTGGGCTACAATTTATGGCCATTATGGCAGTCTATTTTCAGCCCCTGTGATGGATTCTGCTCAATTATTGGCCATTATGGGGACGAGATGGCTTCGCAAGTGTGTTGCAGATTGCTGGGCACCACTGCGACATTCAAGTGCAATCCACTTGGCACACAGAGCAAGTCCTTACAGACTAGGAGAGCGAGTGCAAAGCATCAAGACTTATTATTATATGTTGTATAAGTGGATGAGGTATGCTGATGGGCAGGAAGTAACATGTGACCAAAGAGACAAATAGTAAAAGCATCACTCGCAGCGCTATTGATCCACCACACGGCATCGCCAAATTTATGTCACTGTAGTTTGTTGGTTTGTGCTCAACATGAACGCAGAGACGTTCCTCCAGCGCAGGTCCCAGAATTTATCCTCTGCAGTCTGAGCTCAGCCAGGCTAACTGACAATGAACATTTCCAACAAGCCATTCACAGAAACAGCAAAGACCTGTTCTGTGGGAGGACCCTTCAGACAAGTTCATCAAACCGCCTGATCGATTACTCTCAGCCGCCAGGAGATTTATGGGAAATCCTTTGTGAGGTCCAAAGCATGAGGTAATGTAGCACTTAGCAAATGAAATAAAAAGACGCAAAAGCACATAGTGATTTGTATTTCATTTTCAGTGGACATGTTCTAACTATTTCGCCTTCCGTTTTTACAAATACTGTTTTCTTCTTTCACATATTTATTTAGTCAGGGGCAATGACACAACAATAACACAATAAAATGAACGGCTCAACCTTTTGATTAGCTCCCATCTCAGTTGGTTGAGGATGCATGTTGTATTATAGTGGCGTTATATTAAAGTTCTAATAGAAGGAAGCACAGGAAATAATGAGCTCCTTTCATTTATTTATTTATTCATTCATTCGTTCTTTCGTTCGTTCATTCGTTCATTCATTCATTTGTTCATTCATTCATTCGTTCGTTCGTTCATTCGTTCATTCATTCATTTGTTCATTAATTCATTAATTCATTAATTCATTCATCCATTCCAACTAAGTCATCCAAACAAGAGCTTTTGTGCTGTGTGTCTCAGAATTCTGAAAGCCAGATCAGGCAAATAGTCTAACATAAGCTGACTTGATTGGAAGCTGCACATTATGTCCTTTAAACAGAACCAATGCTTCTAAGCACAAAAGAGCAACAATCCTTGGGGAGTTTCTCTAATGTTGTTTCAAATTGTTCAGTAATACATATTGCACTTTTCATCTCAAGCTTTAAAAACAAGCTCTCTCCTTAATTATCTTTTCTCACTTTGACGTGAACACATTCATATTCAGATTATGCCTGCCCCTTCTCTTTATGCAGAGATAAATCAATGGATTACTTCTCCTTTTTCAAACTGTCTGTGCCTTGCAAAGTTTGCACAGAAGTTCAGCAAAGGTTTCTTATTTAAAACATCCCACCAACAGAGCCCACAGCCCTTGTTTCTTAGGTCATCGGCACATTGCACAGCTTTTTTTTTTTAACAGAACAGGTAAAATGGTTCACATAGAAGAAAGTTAAATAGAAAGGTCTTTAAACTGGTGGAGGAAGAAAACAAAAAGTGTTCATGTGGAAAATGAAAGCTCATGCTAAGATCCATTTCGATGACAGTTGGAAGAAAGCAGCTTTTATGGAGAGACTTGACTGTACTTTTTTTTAAAAACTGATTATTTACTTAAAAAACACAAATGATGGGCCTCAACTCATGGGGATTGGGGAATACAGTTTTTTGATCGAACACTCAGGATAAATTCCTTACAAATAAATTGCTCCATACCTTTGTCTGTGGCATTAAAGGCCATAGGCTGCACTTTTCTTGCACTAATCTCAAGAATGCATGAGTCTGTGGAAGAAAGCATGATGGTTTTCCTCTGTCGCAGACAGAAAAGGCAAATGTTCTTTTTAAAGACTTCCAGTTTTTATTGATGTGATGGGTGCTGAACATAGCCAGTTATTCACACCTTGTGTATATACGCAATTTATTGAACTCTCTAAATTATAAAATGTCATTTTACACCATTGCATTATTATCACGGGTGAAGATTCTTGTATGTCTGGGTGTTTTTCCTCTTTGTAAAAAAAGTTTGTTTTTTTCACATCACAGAATGACCTCTTTGAGACAACTGAGCTCATGATTCAGGTATGAACAAAGAAGCTTTGAGGAATTCAGCATTTGACGACAGCTCGATGAGATCCTCCAGCTCACAGTACATGTGTTTTAACCACTAATTGACCTTATTCTTTTAAAGTTAACCCTCTGGTGCTCTTGGGGGTCAAAAATTACAGATTTTTTTTTATTTAAATACAATTAATACTATATTTTAGATAATGTTTTTTATTTAATATTTTGTATTTTTAGGGGATTTTATGGTACTAAATTATATATTCACTTTTTGAGCATAGACCTGAACATTTTATCTGTAATGCTTAAGAGCAGTCTTAAATTTGATCTCTTTTTCAAAGACGACACTTGGCAAATTATTGCTGAAGTGAAAAAAGTTTTAAAAAGTGAACATTTACGTTTTATGTTTCTTGTAATGAAAAATTCGCAAAAATACTATTTTCAATTTTTTATCTGAAATATATATTTTCAAAAACACGTTTTACTCTAAAACTGCAAAAAAACAAACAAAAAAAAAACAAAGCCATAAATCTAAATAAGTTGTGTTCCAAATATGAGTTTGATATCTCAAAAAATTAGCTTTCAGTAAGATTTTGCTTGGCCGCAGTACCAAAAGTGTTCCCTAGATAAAATTGGTCTCCCATTAATTTCCAGTGCGGTCATTTTTGAGTAGTGTGACTATTTTTTTTTTTCATTCAAAAATGACGAAGAGCACCAGAGGGTTAATATTTGTATCTCTAAAAAGGCACACTCTTTTAATCATGGTATGTGTCGACTTTAAAAAATTTGAGTTCTTCTTGGAATAAAAAATAAGGATAGAAAAACTGTAACAAGTTATCCAAAGCAACCTTCCTTAAGGTAGGCCTATACATTATACCTACATTATACCTGTATACATTGGCCATATATGTTTTTCCCTCCAAACCAGTGCAAACATGGCCTGCAGCTGATTTAATTGGTCATTTCAATCACGCAGTCACCTGTCAAGAAACGTTCTGACTCTAATAAATAAATAAAATACATAAATATATACATAAATCATGGATGAATCTGAAAAAAAAATCACATAGGCCATGCTCTGGTTTAGGCCTATGTAAAATTACGTTTTTCCCAGTATAAAGATGAGGAGTGTGAATCTTGAAATTGCACAGGTTTTTAGGCTAACTTTTATTTATTTATTTTAATTTTTATTATTATTATGAGTTTATGACATATTTTCTGGACATGAGCATGCGCTTAGGTTGATGATTGGCTAACAAAAGAATACATGTTCTGCTGTTTAATTATTACATTATATATTCTCTATTATAATGCTTTTAACAAACACCATAAACTTGACATGGTTGTTTCTAAATTTCTTTAGCCAACATTTAGGCTATAATAAATGAGCGCAAATGAAAAATGAAAATTCAGACCTCAAATACTAAATGTTTTTAAAACCTTATTTTATATATATTTTATTATTATTATTATTTCATTTTAAAAGCATTTCCACTATTCAATTCATCGTTCGTAATCAGGTAGCCGCTATATTGACAATCAGGAAAATGAGATGAGTTCGTGGGAACGTCACACTGTGTTGAATGGAACTTCGTCGCATAGCGACCAAGTAAACAGTGTTTCTGTGGACAGCAATGCCTCGGGTGAGGTGCTTTTCTTTTCTTCACTCTTTTTCAGGATCCTCTCTGCGTTCTTAAGCTAGTATGAGAGGGTGACTTCTAAGGTTATCAAAATGTGTCGCTGCTTATTTTGCGCCTCATAATTTAAGAGAACGTTTTGTCTTATTTTTCCCGCTAGTCGAGCTTTTGCTAGCTATTATGGTTACTGTTCTGATTCCGTCAGTTGTATCAGTTGCCATGGTTAAACAATTGTACGCCATATCAATGACACTCGCAAGTTCTGGTAAACTCTTTGTAGGGTTATCTCTGTGTTCATATCTGTGAGACGCAGACGCAGGTGTGAGATAAATGGACGCTGTAAAGTAACAGTTAAACTGCATAATAGTGGCTCAAAATGCTACAATCGTGACACTTTTATGAGGCTGGTGGCTATAAAAATCTTTTCAGCTTTACGAATTTAGTCCTGCTCATCAAATCATGTAATCATTATCATTATCATAACCATCATATCAATATAATCTACCGTTGTTATGGTACTCATAAATCACTCGTTTATGACGCAACGTTCAATTTAACAACATGCAATCTTTTCATAAAATAGGATCTTGCTGTAAGACACAGCCTCAAATTCCCAGACTCTCCATATACAACAGAGTTAAATATCACAAATATCGCAGTTTAAGTTTAAAGGTTTGTTTGACCTAGAATGAAAGCACTGGATTAGAAGTTCTCAAGTTGGTAATGTTTCATGGCCATTAGGGTTAGGGTCTAGACTCTATAGGAAAACCAAGTAAAAAAATAATAATAAAGACTCTTTTCAGACATCTCTTTGCAGGTTGGTCTACTGAAGGCTCAGTTTCAGGAATGTTTCTGATCACTTGTCAAAGGCAAAAGACAGATGATAAGTATCAGTCCATTTCTCAAATATTTAAGAGCCCTTGATTATTCACAATAATCCACATTATATCCAATGTAGTATAACTGTAAAGTGTAGGTAAACCACTTTAGACTACTGGTCTATAAAGAAGCATGTTTCTATTTTGATGGAAGTCTACTGCAATTCACAAATATTTCATTATATGAGAAATGGACTGATATTTAGTATCTGCCTTCTTAACTGAGTTTGACAGCTCCATGTTCCTTAGGGATCTGTCCGTAAAGCAGAGAGCAGGAGACTGACTCTAGCAGCTGTAGCACTACAGGACCATATCACACGAAGCGTTCCTATTCAAAACATTCCCCATAACCTCCCCATATCAGACACATCATGTCCTGCTGGCTGTGGAGCTGCACATGTTAGCAGGAGGCACAAAGACCACAACACAAGGCAGAGAGTCAGATATCCTGAGCGGACACCAGGACAAGAGAGAGAGTATGTGCTGGATCATGCCCCTCCACCTCTCACTCTTGGTAGGCTGTGATCATGGTGCTTCATGCTGAAATTTAGCTGAAAGCTCACAGTGACTAATATGCAGTTGTTGATGATGATGCAGCCCAGAGGATGGGTCTGGTGGCAGCTCCCTCAAGAAGACTAACAGCAGAGGAGTGGGCAGAGGTCAAAGCCAGGTCCATCCAGGAGGGAGACTCAACCCAACCCTGTGTCATATGCAGGGAGGAGTTTCGTCTGCAACCACAGGTAACTGCCCTCAGAGGCGCCGTCATGCACATTCACATGCCACCTTAGATTTGAGCCAAGTGGAATTTGAGTGCACCTTCCAGAAGACAAAATATAAATATATTTACATTTGATTGTTAAGTTCCAAGGTTATTATTATAGGTACAAAATTAACAGTGCCCCAAAGTCATTGCCTTTTGGTACATTCTGAAGCCATGGCGCCACAATGTGATTAGTGGGGGATTCCAAACAAAATTTTACCAAATCTTAATATGTCAGCACAATACAACCAAAGAATTTGAGCATTTAATGAGTTGATATCATTGCTATATATATGTGTTATTATATATCCATTTAAATGTCAGCCTTTTGTGAGAATGACTTTTGGCTGAACTCATGCACTAGGGAATCTCTATTCTAACGCAGACGTTAAAGATTACAGAGAGAGAACAACCTCTGATTCACAAAATGTACTTCCAAATACAAATAAGATTCAGTCTTGTGGTGTCCAATGCTGATTATTCAAATTCATGTTTTTTCTATAAGCTAAAGAATATGTGGAAGACTGAAATTATGCAGGACTTATAGTAGATCTAATATTCTAAATTCTGTGGAACAGTAACAGTAAAGGTGTTAAGAATATATGATCTTGCTTAAAAACATAATTGTGTTTGAGTGCAGGGCAGTCACTGGCAGTAGAATTCAGTAACAATTTTGCTTGGTCCATTTTAAAAATGTATATTATATCAGGATTTAACCTGGCATGCATGTATACTAACTACAAAACTACACTTTCAAGATTCACAGTCTTAGAAAGAGGTGCAAGAACTCTCACTGGTGGTGACCCCTCAAAAAAACTATGTGCATGACACCCTTAATTCAAAATATCTTATTTTGTATTTCAGAAGAAAGAAAGTCATACAAGTTAGGAAAAATTTGAGGGCGATTCAATTGTGTATTTTCACTTCTTGGTGAACTATCCCTTTAAGGAACACTTTGAATATAAAGTGTGAGGACAATTATGGAAATGTTCTAATAGACTCAAGGCAGCAAAACATATTTCTCTGTTTTATGCAGAAATGTAATGTATTGCAATTGTAGGAAAGAAGTTAGCAGTCTTGATTGTTTTGGCTAACTTTTGGTTAGTCCACCCAAAAAATGAAAATGATCCTATAATTTACTCACCCTCAAGCCATTCTAGGTGTATATGACTTTCTTCTTTCAGCCAAACACAATCAAAGTTATATTAAAAAATATCCTGGCTCTTACGAGCTTTATAATGGGAGTGAATGGTACTTTGTTTTTTAAAAGCCCAAAAAAGCGCATCCATCCATCTATCATAAAAGTAATCCACACAGCTCCAGGGGGTTAATAAAGGCCTTCTGAAGGGAAGCGATGCGTTTTTTGTTAGAAAAATATCCATAATTATAACTTTATAAACTGTAATCACTAGCCTCAAGTAGGCTAATGTCCGTCGAGTTCCGGCGTATGATGTAGGACTTAGGCATAGTGTAAGCTTAGGTGAGAGTAGACGCATCTCGCATTTCAAACAAACAGAGCTGGGCAACAAATTCATGCTCCTCTGACATTTATCTTTAAAAAATCTCGTTCTTGACTTCTAATTCGTGACTGGCGTTTTGTTTTGCTCTATCCTTTGCTCTTCCGCGTTCATCATCGTCAATATGTCATGTGTCGGGTCAGAGTTCACTCTTCCGCCGGAACTAGACTTGTGTACGGCCGTTACCGGAAGCCAATCATTATATCGCTTCGCTTCAGAAGGCCTTTATTAACCCCTGGGCCTGTATGGATTACTTTTATGATGGATGGTTAAGTTTTTTTGGGCTTCAAAAAACAAAGTACCATTCACTCCCATTATAAAGCTTGAAAGAGCCTGGATATTTTTTAATATAACTCCTATTGTGTTTGGCTGAAAGAAGAAAGTCATATAAACCTAGAGTGGCTTGTGAGTGAGTGAATTATGGTATCATTTTCATTTTTGGGTGAACTATCCCTTTAAACTTCCCTGTATCTCCTCAACTTTATGTCATCTTCTTTCTTATCTCAGTCAAGGTATGATGTGTTCCTGCAGTATGTTCTCTCAATCAGTAGATGCCCCTGCTTTTTCCTACATATACACATGTGCACAATCACACTTTTTAGGGGCCTGTAACTCTACAAATGTAACAATGTCTTGTAACTTTGGTGTTTTGGGAATGAAGTAGCAGTCAGTTGGGTCAGTGTTAGAGGTCAACCAGCCATTTACAGCATCCTGATTCCCTTTTAAGATGCCAATCACCTTAAGAATGCTGGGAAAAAAGACCAGATGTTCAAAGACAACGAAGCTGCCTTAGTCACATGTAAATATTAGTTTAAGCATGTGTCTATGTGTTTGTTAATTAGATCTCAGAGTTTAATAAAAAGTTTCACATTTCACTAAGAGGTAACCAAAAAGACATGGTAGAACATTTTAATTAGGAAGAAATAATATTTAATATATTAATATATAGTTCATATTAAATATTAGAATATTATTTTATAGTATTTATTATATTCATTTTAATAGAAAATATATTAATTTGAGGAATTATGTATTCCTCAAAACAATTATTTAAAGCACAATCTCATTTCTGTTGTAGGGATGAAAACTAATAAGATACAAATACAATATGGTGAGAGGAGATTTAAGTAGATCAGCACTAACAAGAATATTGAAAGTCCAAAATTTTATTAATCACATAATAGTTGATTTGAGAAATATTAATATTATAGAAAATATAAAGTTCTGAAGTATTACATTTGTTAACATCAGGGTTCGTACAAGGTGCTTGATGTACTTGAATTTGACTTTTTGAAATTTAAGTTCTGAAAAAACTCAAATCAGTTGTATAGATAAAGAGACATTTCGCATGGCTATGTGCGTGATATTGCTCATATATTTCCAAGTATATGATACAGCTTTCATTCTTCAGGTCAATCATATATTCATGTGAAGAAAAATAAGGTTGAACAAGGAAAGCGATATGTTTGTCATAGTATCCTTTCAATGGTTAAGGGCATTTCCCACGACTGCAGCGCTGGACAATATCTCTATGAAGTGAAGCGTCAGATTCAACTTCACCCCGGAGCCACTTTGCTTGTCAGTTGTGCCTACAAGGTGTTGTTCAAAGTTAAAATAATATCCTAGTTTACAACCTTGCTTTGTTCCAGAATGAATCAGTGTTTTTTTAATGAATGGTTTAACTCACTCTTAAAGTCCCTTGCAGCCACCTACTGGCATAATGACGTAACCTGCACTGAAGTCTTGATCAGACAGTTTCTCAATACCTATGTCAACATTATAATAGAAAATATTAATTATTGAACAATAATAGC
The DNA here is from genome assembly GCA_030578275.1 of Meda fulgida. Classification (NCBI taxonomy): domain Eukaryota; kingdom Metazoa; phylum Chordata; class Actinopteri; order Cypriniformes; family Leuciscidae; genus Meda; species Meda fulgida. Next base: position 28,548,258 of record CM060622.1, read on the forward strand.
CATTCTAAAATATATATTATTAAATAAGTTGAAATTTTTATTTTCAATACCTTATATCTGTAATTTGTAAATGTATATAAATGTAATCAAATCCTTAAAAAATATTTATACTGCAAACAAGTCATCAGATTGCAATATTGTTTGTTATTATTTACAATGAAATGCTTTACTTTTTACAAATCAAATCCTATGTTTTCTTCTGTTATTACATCTTGCATAAGAAGTTTATGTCCACTTTCTATTGCTCTTCTTTGCAATGAAACTTCTAGGGCTTTGTTAATGTTCCCAGTTGCCACCCACAGTCATTGCATATAGCCACTGCACTTAATTTGTACCATTTTGCTTTATATATGTTCCTTTCTGGCATTTCTGGTGGCTTACCATTCCAGAATAACCTTGCCACCTTGTTCAGTTCATTAACATGCAGTATTTATTTAGAACTCTTTTCAGACTACATTCTCACAGTACATTAAATCACTGTTTTATGGCAGAGTTTAATAGGTATAACAGTGAACAATGTACAACACATGCTACATGATTTGGGAAAACATTAGCCTATCCTAGAGGATTTTATAGAGTTGCTCCTTAAAATGGTTAGGACAGCATGTTTAATGATATTTCTTGTGATGTTTGTATAGGTCCTACTATCCTGTTCCCATGTATTTCACAAAGTAAGTCACCACAGATCCTTCCAACATCATGAATCGTCATGGAGCTTTAATAGCACCTTATGGGAATCACTCTTGAGTTGGTGATTAGTCCATTTGTGCCACTAATTTCAGGTGTGTCTGAAGTCTTTTGAGAAGTTCTCAGGCAGGAAGAGCTGCCCGATGTGCAGGAAGGAGCAGTATGAGACGAGGGTGATCTATGATGGTGCTCGGCTCTATCGAGAAAAGTGTGCTCTCAGGTAAAGATGTATAAGTTCATGAGGTTTGACAATCTACATTCATCTAAATAGCTCTTAAATGAACTTGTAACTGTTTTCTTGTGTTTCAAAAATCTCAGAATACAGGCTCTCTGGCGTGGCTACCATGTTCGCAAATGGTACAGCAACATAAGGAAGCACGTGCCTCCGAAAGACCAACAATTAAGACGAAGATTCTTTGAAAAAAAGGTAACACTAATTGAGATATTTTGAAATTGCCAATTGACACTTTGACACTCTTCTATACAATTGCGTTTTTTAAGTTGATCAATTATATTATTGTATTAATATATTTACACTTTTCTTGTTTGTCTGTAATTTTGAAGTTTGTTATTGATTATTCTGCAAAATGAAAATCCAAATTGAAATAATTCTTGCTAATAAATTTTGTTCAAGATTTGTGAGATTAGTGATGAAGGCTTGAACAGTTTAAAAAAGAAGTCTTTTCCTGTTATTTTCCATGGCGGTTTCATGCAACCTTTGACCCTTCAGAGTGCAGGATACTGATAGCGGGTGAAAGTGGTTAGAGGCTGTTGGTCAGAGACCTCACTGATACAGATGTCTGTTCTTTCAGCCCCCTCATTATCCCACAGCCCAGGGAAAGCAAAGGTTGCCATCTAGTGAGGCAGCAACTGTCAAGTCTTGGTTACGGCTCTAGAGCTGACAGCAGGATTACAGAGTCCAAGCAATACAAGCCATATTCTGAAACTGCTTTGAAGAATAGTGTTCTTATTTCAAAGTATTCCGATTCTGTAACTCCTGTGATAGTATTGTATACCTTTGGGGAATGCAAAATCAGTTTGAATATTTCCTCCTTTTTTTTTTTTCAACATTTGTCTGCTACTAGGGACTCAGTAGAGTTCAGTTGCGATTGCTGAACAACTAATATCTAAATGCTATCTCAGTTTGTAGTGGCGGGAATGGCAGTCAGAAGGTAAAATGATCTACATTTACATTACATATATTAATTTAGCAGCTTAATATATTAAATAGCTTATACAAAGCTCACTAAATATTTTTAAAAGGAAGCTAAAACATCTTTTTACTTAAGCTTTTAACTAGCAAATTACTTTCGAAGCATATAGAAAGTATTATGTTGTCTTTTATTGTTACTTGGTTTTCATTTCCATTTGTATGCATTTCTTTTTTTGTATACTAATTTTATCTTTTATTATCATTATAAAGTGGGTATCATATTTGATCTGAAGTTATATTAATTATGGTATTTTTTACTTCTTTTTATGTGAAGTACTTGGTGATAATTGTAATTTTGTAAAGCCCTTTTTGAGCTGCAGGTTCTTGTGCGGCAGGTGTTATACAATTAAAGTTAATATTATTACTAATAAATCAACTTACAGTGTTTTCAAGATATACATTTGATAATTTTCCCTAGGAATCAGACCCATAATCTTGGTGTTGCTAGTGCCATGATATAACATTGGCAAAATATTATGTGGATATATTATATTTGGCATGCTACTTGTGAATGAGTTAATAGTATATTTCTAGTGCTTGTCTGTTTCTCTAGACCTTTGGCACACCAGGAAGCAGTTAACCAGCTAAACAATATGGAACAAAAGATAGAAAGAATGTAGTCTGCTTATCTCTTTGCTTTTAGATAGGTTTTCAATCAACTAGTCGCTCTTTTTTTTCTTCAGGTACCTCACTAAGTCAACATATTAGAAAGTTAAATTGGTGACATTATGATTGATTGTACCTGAATGTGAAGAGGCAGAGTTCACATTGCCAAGTGTTGTTTGTCCTTCTTTAAGAAGGTCTACGTTTGAACTCTGTGGAACGCTTAACGTCTGTTTAATTACTGATCAAATACAGCTATAAGGAAACCACTGATGTCATTCGGTGCAATAGCCGCCACAGGATGTGTGTGTGTGTGTACCTGTGCATGCTTAATCTTGCAGGTCAATTCCTGGGATTGTCCAAAAAGTTTCCTTCATACATCCATTCATATTGCTATTGATCTGGCTGTTAACATCCTTTCATTGTCAGTGTAAGATTCAGAATTGATTTATGTTATGATGGAACATCAGTTTGCCTTGTCAAGTCCAAAACCCATTTTCGTGTCATTTATTTCCTTAATCAGTTTCAGGAGATGAACGACAGCTTGGTGCAGTCATGCAGCACAGATGTGGAAGCATTTCTAAACGATATCGATCGATCGGTGGCCATGAGCCACGACATCCTGCGTTGCTTCGACAAGAAGTACACGAGTGTTTCTGAAATGAGGGATAAAGACTGGCTGGAAGCTCAAGAGAAGGTTAGGAATAAAGCCGCTGCTCCTTCACCTACACATGCAGACGGAGACTGAAATACCAGTGTACCTTTATAAAAGAGCAGCTCATCAATGCCTCTAATCCCTCTCTGCAGTCGCTCCTCGGTCCTGCCCTTAGTCCGACATGCCGCCACCTGTCCCAGAACGCTCGAGCCGAACTGGCAGCACAGATGTTCCAATTCAACAGTATCAAACCCTCCATGAGATGATTGTTTACCTTGCTAATGAATGAGCAGAAATAATCCACTGTGTTTACTAAAAAACACAAGCTGTGTGGATAATGCACGCCTAGCCTTTCATTACATGCGAGCTGAAGAAAAGATTTGGCATTTCAGTGGGCCTCATTGTTATTGTGTTGAGGCAGCCAATGGCGGTGATCCACTAAAAAAGAAAATGCTCATTTTTTATCTTCTGGATGAGAGGTCGGGAGATAACTTGAGACTCAAACCTAGAGTTAGCAGAGTTCAAGTTAGAACCAACCCATTCCCACCCAGGCAAACAGAATGAACAATTATGAAACGTTCTTGTGCGAAGCAATTGCCCTTCGCTGAATAAAGGAAGCTGACAGTCAGTTAATGATTATGGCTGCACACCTACCTTCTGTTAGACTCAACTGAATGCCAACTGTGATACGAGCTGCACACAGCGGTCATAAAGCTGCTAATCATTTTCCCCTGATAATGTAACAGGAAAACAATCTCACGGAACGAGGCGTGTGTCTGTTCATGACTGTGACATGGAACATCAGCACTTCAGAGGCCGAGAAAGCAAATGATTTGCTTGTTAACTCAAGGGAATAATAGAAAAATCTAGTTTGATAATTAAATACCAAATAACACTACACTACCGGTCAACCAATTGGAATAGCTACGATTTTTAAAAAAAAATGCTGTTGAAAGAAGTCTCTTTCAGCTCCCAAAGGCTGCATTTCAGTAATACAGTAAAAACAGTAATACTGTGAGATATTATTTCAATTTTAAATAACTTTTTTCTATTTGAATATATTTTAAAATGTAATTATTTTTTGTGATAAAGCTGAATTCTCAGCATCATCACTCCAGTCTTCAGTGTCACATGATCCTTCAGAAATCAGTCAATTTTCTGCTCAAGAAACATTTCTTATTATTTTTCAATGTTGAAAATAGTTGTGCTGCTTAATAATTTGGAAACCGTGATACACTTCCATTCAAAATTATCCATTCAAAATGTTAAGCAGCAAAAACTGCATTCAACATTGAAATTATTAAGAACCATTATTAATAATTGAGTACCATTAGTAATTGATAATAATAGAGTAGCAAATCAGCATATCAGAATGATTTCTGAAGGTTCTTATGACACTGGTGACTGGAGTAATGATGATGAAAAATACAGCTGTCACCACAGGAATAAATTATATTTTAAAATATATTCAAATAGAAAACTGTTATTATTTTTTTGACCAATACTTTGTGTTTTTCTTACAAACAAGGCTACCAGCATTAGCACTGACAAATTTTCACTGAATTAATTCAGTGTGGAGGACATAACTGATAACAACTATAAAACGGATATACACAAGAGAAACAGATACACGTACATAAGGAATAATAATATAGTAACAATACAAATAGTGTCTATTGAAATAAAGATAATAAAGGCATCTATAAAATAAAAGGAAACCATAAAAAAAGGGAAACCGGAAAAAAAGAAGAAAAAAAAAGGAGAACCATTTGCCTTGATCTACAATCTTGGTATACTTTCCTATCCTATACCTTTAGATCACTTAAGTTTTAAGAATAGAAATCAAGCTGTCATGAGTTCGGTTCTAGTGCTTAGTTTTAATCTTTGCTCTATTAATTAAGGCACTGGATCTCTCTAAACGAACAATATCTATAAAATAGGACACCCATTGCTGTTTTGACAAAAGAATTGGGAGGAAACCAAGAACTAATTATGGTTTTCTTGGCAGCTGATAACCCAGAGAAGAAAGTCCGTTTTTGATTTAACGTAAAGGCAACAGAGGAGACATCGTTAAGAAGGAAAAGACATGGCTCAGGAACAATGGTCAGTTCCAAAAGTTGTGATAGAACAGAAGAGATTGAAAACTATTATTTTTAATTATAATAATATTTCACACTATTACTACTCTTACTGCATTTGTAATCAGCTTTGATGAGCATAAGATACTTTTTTCAAAAATATATTAAAAAACGTATTATTCCAAACTGAACAGTAGTGTATATATATTTGTCCCACAATTAACCTGGGGACATCTAGAACAACTTGGCACCAAGCATGGTACTGTCAGTTTCATTCCTTCTAAGTGATAGTTGGCTTGAATTTAAAGTTAGTAATAAAAAATGATGTAAATGTTATAGGTCAAAGGGCATTTGATCAATAGATGCATAGCAGCAATTTTGATCATCTTTGTATCTGATTAGCAACTGAGTCAGTTGCACCTGCTAATTGCTGGTGTCAGTGTCACAGTGGTTTCTCACCAGCATAAATCATTGTGTATTTTGAATGGTTATAGTCTCTTAAACGTCAAGAATGGTCCCTGATACCAAATTGTATGGGTAGTGGACAATTCATTAGACGATTGGTTAAATTTGCAAATGGATACTGGATGATATATATGATATATATGATGTCGACATTTTAGCACCTTCTTGAAAGCAACTGGATGGGTATATATGCATTTTAAGCATTATCAGTGTAATTCTCACATAAATCTTTAGTAGGCAGCATTACTGTTTGTTCTCACATACTTAGTCTAATTACTCACTGATAATGTTTTCCACTGGGAAGCTCTTTCCTGGTACTGAAATAATTCTTTTGAATTACACAATCTCCTAAAAATTGACACTACAAATTATTCTTTTTCTTGGTTCCACTAGGCTGTCCAGCGAGGCGTTCAGGACTGCCCCATTTGCCTGAACCGCTTGAGCTCACACAACGGCTCATCGAAGGAAGACAGAAATGTCCTATTATTGTCCTGTTCCCATCTCTTCCACAAACCCTGTCTGCAGGCCTTTGAGCTTTTCTGCCAGGAGGTGAAACCCAAATGTCCTCTCTGCCGGTCACACTACGCTAAAATGCTTGTTTGGAATTGAAGCTCACTATATTTATTACATAATCCTGATGTTACAGAGTATTTACTTAAAGAGACGAAATTAAACTTCCCCCACATCAGTTAAAAAGTGAATTTGTGGTTCTACATTATGATACAGTCCAAAGAAAAAAAAATTGTGTCAAAACCACAAACTTTATTGTAACACTGAAATTAAATACAAAGTAACCTAAAGATAATTTGAACAATTTGCTTCACAAACATATGCAATTAAACACTAACGGGGAAAAAAAAAAACATTCTGAAAAAACAATTCACACATGTAAAAGAATCAAGAGGCAAAGACAGAAACAGAATTAATCTTTCCCTTAGAGCTGAAAATGAGAATTGAAATGAAACCAGACATTGCACACCATAGACATTTAACCTATGATGAACAAACAAGTTGTTTCGGTGTGTAGACAGGCCACTGTCTACACACCGTGTAACGCTGAAGTGAAGACAGTGAAACGCTGTCTGTCAGAGTTTGACAGATTGATGAACCAAAGACACCACAGCATCCTTGACGTAGTGTGTAGTTTTGTAACTCAACAATGTCGCAGACGATGGGATTGAGGATTGGAAAGAGAGATGAACAACTGAAGCAGAAAAACAGAGTATGGAATGAATAGGCTTTGTTTTCTTTCACAGTTAATTCTAGTACATCACTGCAAATGCCTCTATTTTGAGAAACCCAACACACCAACTAACACACCAGTCCTTGTGCTGCTTAAAGTAGGACCAGGTGTGAAGCCTGGCACAGCAACATCCCTCAAAAAGCCAATTCAACTAAAAGAGTAGTAGTAACAAAAGTAGAATTTTGCATCTTGTGACAGTATTGATAGTTAATGACACAACATGTTCTGGCATTACAAGCTTTGTGCAGACAAAAGTGATACAAACACACACACACACACACACACACACACACACACACACACACACACACACACACACACACACACACACACACAAAAGAAAAACATTTAAAAAAAAAAGCTTACTTCAATGACACAATTATTCACAACATACACTTATTCTCCAAATATTTTCTTACAAAATATTCTTTGTGCAAATCAACAGGAGGAAAAGGTATTTTACGTGAAACTTTGTTAAATCCATGACAATAAAAATACAAAAACAATGCATCATATTGAACCACAAAACCCACTGAGGAGTCAATTTTAAATGACCATTTCACAGGCTTTGAATTCAGTGTCCCTCATTTGAATCCTTCAACTTTCCACTAACTACAATATATTTCTTAAAATGTTTCCTGACCAAACATTAATATTCCATATCAGAGCCTTGACAGGTTCTTTTTTCAGGTTCAGTTTGAGTTAAAAATACACATCCAGTCGTTTTGGTATGTCATGTTATTGACAAGAGGGATTCACAGTGAATTAGTCGATAAAAAGTTACACACACTAACTAGGGATGCACCGATATGAAAATTTGGCAGAAATTTGAAAGCCGATATATTGACTGATAAATCTAAACCTAAATCCATTTTTATATAATTATTGAGAGCCTGATTACAAAAACAAAAGTCTCACCATTAAAAGCCATGTCCCAAGCACTTCAACATAACTCAAGCATATACAGTACAGTAGCCTAGTTTGAACCAGTGTAAGTTTTAAAATTAATTTACACTCCTATGGCTACATTTCTTTATCCAAATTTTTTTTTACAAAATTAATAAAAAATAATGCCTACATAATGCAAAGTAGTCATTGGACAACATTACTTGCGTATAAAGAATAAAATGCATGAGCGATGGATAAATAAAATGTACTAGCCTGTGCACGGACAATAATGAAATGATTTTAATTAAACCATATTTTTGATGAAAATAATATGAGAAAAACAAAAGTCCTGGTTATTATTAATAATGCATCAATGTTTTTGAAAAGGAAACATCTAAAGTTAATATTATTGTTTCAAATAACAGCCTTGTACGGAGCCCCCCTAGTCCCACTTTGTCAAAAAAATGTATTATAAATTTCTCGTGGCCTCAAGATAGTAACTCATGGCCTAAAGACAGTTAACTCGTGGCCTCAAGATAATTAACTCGTGGCCTCAAGATAATTAACTCGTGGCCTCAAGATAATTAACTCGTGGCCTCAATTAACTCGTGGCCTCAAGATTATTAACTCGTGGCCTCAAGATAATTAACTCGTGGCCTCAAGATAGTAACTCATGGCCTCAAGATAGTAACTCGTGGCCTCAAGATAGTAACTCGTGGCCTCAAGATAATTAACTCGTGGCCTCAAGATAATTAACTCGTGGCCTCAAGATAATTAGCTTGTGGCCTCAAGATAGTAACTCGTGGCCTCAAGATAGTAACTCGTGGCCTCAAGATAATTAACTCGTGGCCTCAAGATAGTAACTCGTGGCCTCAAGATAATTAACTCGTGGCCTCAAGATAGTAACTCGTGGCCTCAAGATAATTAACTCGTGGCCAAAAGATAGTAACTCGTGGCCTCAAGATAATTAACTCGTGGCCTAAAGATAGTAACTCGTGGCCTCAAGACAGGTAACTCGTGGCCTCAAGACAGTTAACTCGTGGCCTCAAGACAGTTAACTCGTGGCCTCAAGACAGTTAACTCGTGGCCTCAAGATAATTAACTCGTGGCCTCAAGATAGTAACTCGTGGCCTCAAGATAATTAACTCGTGGCCTCAAGATAGTAACTCGTGGCCTCAAGATAATTAACTCGTGGCCTCAAGATAGTAACTCGTGGCCTCAAGATAATTAACTCGTGGCCTCAAGATAATTAACTCGTGGCCTCAAGATAATTAACTCGTGGCCTCAAGATAGTAACTCGTGGCCTCAAGATAGTAACTCGTGGCCTCAAGATAGTAACTCGTGGCCTCAAGATAATTTAACTCGTGGCCTCAAGATAATTAACTCGTGGCCTCAAGATAATTAACTCGTGGCCTCAAAATAGTAACTCGTGGCCTCAAGATAATTAACTCGTGGCCTCAAGATAGTAACTCGTGGCCTCAAGATAGTAACTCGTGGCCTCAAGATAGTAACTCGGGGCTACTTGGGCGCAGAGATATCACGCAAGTGACGCAACACCTGAAATAAAGCTTGCCACAAAGAACCGGCAAAAGTAATGATTATGCATGAAACATTTGAATTGTTTATTAATAAACAAGTGTTTTCTATATGTCAGTGCCTGCAAAGATAAAGATGATGATGCAGACTCACCATCTTCGCAGTATTAACGCTCCTATTGAGAGAAATGCACACTTCATGAATTAGCCTACATAAGCAGAGAGTAGCTCATTTCTTTTAGTTTTTAATTGTTTTGTTTAAAAGTAGACATTTCAATCTTTCTAGATATAGCCTACTTCTCAGGTATGTGAGGCAAGTAGCTTATACGGTGAGTTTCGGTTCATTTATGAGACGCGCTCCAGTTCACGCGCGCGCCTCCGTGTTCTGATTATATTGTCTACTATATTTGCTTCTTATTAATTAATCCAGGCAAATTTGTTGATGAAACATTGATTAAAATGAAGATACAATTTATACAAAACAAAATTTTCAAGCAAAAATAATATTCGAAGATCGCTGGGTATTATTTGATTATTATTCTAAAATCGCACCCCTCCACCACATGTACGCACACATATAGGCCACACACCAGAGCATGTGAGCAAAGCGGAGCGGTGTGACCGCTTAAAGATAAGTTAAAAAACTTAAACATAAGTTTCATATTTATGTTTAAATAATATAATGTTATTTTTTTAATTTCATCTATGTTGATTATATGAAAAGGGAACCGCATGAGAAGAGTAGCCTAAAATAGGATCATAAGATGCCCAATATATCGGAAAACATTTGGAATGGATCAGACATGATTTTAAACACTAACAGTTTTGTATTTTAGAAAGTATTTCTTTAAAGTAAATTTCATTTTGTATAAATTGTATCTTAATTTTAATCAATGTTTCATCAACAAATTTGCCTGAATTAATAAATAAGAAGCAAATATAGTAGACAATATAATCTGGACATGGAGGGGCCGGTAACTGGACCACGTCTCATAAATGAAACAAAACTCAGACAGACCTGAGAAGTATATCCATAGAAAGATTGAAATGTCTACTTTTAAACAAAACAATTAAAAACTAAAAGAAATTAGCTACTCTCTGCTTATGTAGGCTAATTCATGAAGTGTGCATTTCTCTCAATAGGAGCGTTAATACTGCGAAGATGGTGAGTCTGCATCATCATCTTTATCTTTGCAGGCACTGACATATAGAAAACACTTGTTTATTAATAAACAATTCAAATGTTTCATGCATAATCATTACTTTTGCCGGTTCTTTGTGGCAAGCTTATTTCAGGTGTTGCGTCACTTTCGTGATATCTCTGCGCCCAAGTAGCCCCGAGTTACTATCTTGTATCTTGAGGCCACGAGTTACTATCTTGAGGCCACGAGTTACTATCTTGAGGCCACGAGTTACTATTTTGAGGCCACGAGTTACTATCTTGAGGCCACGAGTTACTATCTTGAGGCCACGAGTTACTATCTTGAGGCCACGAGTTACTATCTTGAGGCCACGAGTTACTAGAGGCCACGAGTTACTATCTTGAGGCCACGAGTTACTATCTTCAGGCCACGAGATACTTATCTTGAGGCCACGAGTTACTATCTTGAGGCCACAAGATAGTTATAATAAATTTTTTTGACAAAATGGGACTAGGGGGGCTCCGTAGCCTTGCTATTTGAGCTGTGTGTGTTGAAGCTGAAGAGCTGAATGAACACTGGCAAACTAAAGTGCTTTGTTAGCGGGCTTATTAATTCAACCAAACGCATCGTGCATGAGATTAATCAGATATTTATGCAACATAAACATAATATTACAACTTATATCTGCACAAAATGATGCAAATGCACAAGTGAACATGAACTTGTGCTAGTATGAATGTGTAACTCCTGTTGTGGACATGCTCTACCCGCAACAACGTGCTGAAACATGACAACTAAACCCAATGAATTCACAACGTTTATCTACAATAGTGTTCTCATTATAATGTTATGTAATATGACAGTCCAAATCATAGTTATTAATGTCATGCATTGCTGTTTGAGCTGCATGTGCTAAAGCTGAAGATGACCACCGGCACGCTTTACTAATCCCTTAATTATTAACCAAATGCATCCTATGAGATAAATCAGATAGATACACAAAATAAACGTATTACAGCTTATAATTGCACGAACTAAAAGGCTGCGGATTCACAAGCAAACTTATAGTCATGATGAAGGTGTAACTCTGCTGTGGATGTGCTTTTCCTGCAATACACTAAAACATGGGCGTACAAAGAATTTCCAACATTCTTTCACAGTTTTGTTCACTTATCATTGTAATTTTATGTAGCCTATGACAGAGTTGCGCTGCACATGTTGCACTTAACTGTGTCCCTTTCGAAGTGATTCCAATCATATTTCAATCGATTCAACCCCATCATACCAAACAATGCGCATCTGAAGTGTCTCAGCTGAAGGAAATAATACATTATTTATCGGCTTTAATCGGCCAAAATTTCTTATCAGGTCGACAACAATAACATTAAAAAGGATCATATATCGTCCGATACCAACATGGCGGCTGATATATCGTGCATCCCTAACAGTCTGTCTCACTCTTTCACTCATTTATACATCTCACAGCTCGCCTCCTCAATACAGACAACAGGAGACGAAAACGGAAAAAAGCCTAGAAAGCCTGTTTAAGGCATCAAAGGTGACTTTTTTTTTTTACAATAAACAAATGCTGAGAGACTAATTGTCTGGCCTTTTCCACAAAAAGCATAGTATGAATGAGGCTCAAGAGCCTGTTTCATATCTACATTCTACAAAAATAAAAAGAGAAATATACGGTATATACACATGTAAATACATAATTTACATTAGTATGAGGCTTGTCATAGTTAAAGAGATAAACAATGAAGAGTAAACAGGATGTCTATGCAGCTTTACATCAATGTTCTTTTTATGGTCTACATGTTCTTTTTAGCCTGTTGGTTTTGTCCTCTGAATGGGAATGTTTGGAAACTATACAGAACATTGTACAATAAATGCGTGACCAGTAACATTTCAACAAAGTTAAAATTAAAGCTAAAAAAGTTTCTATGACACTATTTCATTGCTACAAAGTATTTCATTGCCCTTCAATAAGTCGTGCTGCTTTCTAGTCTCAGCTCGGACTTCACATTCATTTCACCGCACAATAAGCTTTATTAGACATGTAACCGACTGATGTGGCTCTGCAGTCCTAATTCCACAGCCTCTATATACAAGATCCTACATAATGTAAGAGTGTCAACTCTAATCTGCGTATGCCAGTAATTCACTAGACCAAACAGGCTAAACTGGCCTGAAAATCCAGCAGGAGAGCGAGTAGAAAAACATTTAATGTTCATGGATATAATAATCTGCCATTTGCAAAAAGCAAAGCAGCTTCAGAGGTACAGACTAAATGTTTGAAGGCTGTTTTGCTAGTGATGCTGAAATAAGGCAAACAAGCTCTGCAGCGATAACCAAGTTCAAAGGATGTATGTTACTGGTTATATCCTCTCCCAACAAGGGAAAAAAGCCCCAATCACTTTGTGTAGTACATGTAGAATAGCATAGTATCAAAGGCTGTGGAGGAAGTAGCAGATTTAAGAACAGGAATCTTAATCCCAAAATTGTGCCTCACCTTCCCCCAAAATATTTGGTGCATTTTACTATAACAACACAGAAGCATCTCTCTGCTGTCATTTAATTTTTGTTGCCTTCCTAATTCTAGACTATGGTACACAACAATCCATTAAATGTGTTAAATCATTGAGGTGATATTACCGAGAGTGACTGGCAGGTCGAAACATTCCTAAACACAATCTACCGCAACCAATTCAAGTAAACACAACAAGATATTAAGATGGTTGTTGGTGGTGACAAAACCCATAATGTCCACTTCTGAACTTTGCCTACCGATGGAAACAAGAGCAGTTGCAGTGCAAATAGAAATTTGGCAGGTAGGATCCTCCACTGGTAGTAACATTCCAATCCTACCCAGAATATGCCAACATTTTGAGTAAGGCACATGTTTGAGGAGTTTCCTTGTCAATTCCCATTACTTCATTCTGTCACATCCAACAAACCTGAATTGTCACAGTACAGCATGAGGAAACAAATCATAATGCTTCCTCTTTTATAATTGATCATCTAATAAATAATAATTGATCATGTATGCATAATTGAATGTAAACCTATTCAATGGCAGACACAGAATAACAAAACTTTACAAACAAGACATTTGACAGATATGGACCTATTCTGACAATCAAACTGATTTTGTAATGAGTGCCATTTTAATTAGAACCAGTCAATTTGGTATTAAAATATTTGAAACTATATAAATGTTAAGTAACACTCACTGCAGCAATTTCTTTCCCAGTGCCAAACTTCAAAGCTCTGCAATTCTTAAGGTAATATAGTTTAATATTAATTAGTTTATATTTCATGTGTGTGCTGTTTTTACGTGAACTGCTCTTGTGGCCTAAACCTGTTTCATGTAACAAGTTCTATTTAACTTGACAAAACACTGTTCAAAAAAATCTGCCCACAAAATCTACAATAATTTTAGAAGAAAATGATATGCCCTAAATGAGACTAATGCACGGTTCATTGCATGTGAAATTCAATCAGCTTGGCAAACAGCTTAATATTTCCACTAATCAAAGAGAAAGTTTTGATGATAATAATAATAATAATACCCCATTGAAGGGTGCAGTCAAGAGGCCTTTTAGATGAGCAGGTCAGCACGGAAATAACATTTTCTCACCTGAAATGAAAGCATTTACAAGCTGAACAACAAACATTGACCAAAATTAAATCATTGTGAATCTCAGATTGGTTTCAGCTGGAAGAATTCTACAGTGAGTTTCAGTAGCATGTACAACTGTACAGAGTAGATTGACTGAGAACATGAGGTGATGGACATATTCCACAGGTCAGGTAAACGCTTGACACTAGAAAAATCTCACATTAACATATTTTCTCAATTATCCCTTTTCTTTTTTTAGTTTTTGATGCTTTCTGACTGTGTACCACTATATTTTTAAAATGAAAAAGCCAACTATACACATACGCGTGTTTGTGTGAGAATGTCTCAATGATTTTTCTATCACAAAGTTTTCTGATGCCCGTTGACAGCATGCTTTCCTGACTCTGTATCCGTCGTACTGTTTGACAGATTCAATTTATCCAGACCTGAAACCAAAGAAAAAAAAAGAATTTGAAAGATTCAGATTTGATCTCTTCTTCTCTCACTCTCTCTCTAATAGACAAACTAGCATTTCAAACCCCAAAACTGCAGTAGCCTATGCATCATCAATCAGTGGATTGCTCTGAATACAAACAGACAGAGACATGAGTCCAACAAAAGAGATGTAGAGAACAGGAATGTGGGAAAAATTTAGAGAACACACATTATGTAAAAAATAATTGTTGGTTTAACTTGTTATAAATATTGTTTTTTACAGTGCAGGAATGAGGGAAATGTAGAGCAGAACGAAATTTGGAGTTTAAAAGATGTAAGAAGTCGTAATAGAATGAAGTCAGGCAGAATACATTACCAAGGGCTTTGAGAAGTTCCTCTCGCACGGCGGACGTGAATTTTCGGACGAGACACAATGTGGTTACCACAGCAAACAGAAGATTGTATGAAAGTACGATGTAAAAATTTCCAAGCCAATTAAATCGTCCGAAATCACCCAGGAGATCAAACCTTGTTATTCCTGCAGAAAGGGAGACAGAGAAAAATGGTTGTCAGATTCTCTAGTTTTTACTCTACCACCTCTTCCTATAATCAACAAAAGGGCTGCTGAACAGCCGAACAGACAATTTTGCATTCATTCTCTCTTAATAATCCTACACCAAACCAATTTTACAACCTAAAGATTTGTTACTTTTTTTACAACCCACAATTTTCAAATTATTTTTATTTTCTCTGAATTAACGGAATATCAAGCAAAAGAACCCCATGCACAAAAAAACCCATCAGTGAAATGAGAATGTAAACTCATGATGAAATATATGTGCCACGATTGTTTATTTGGGTTGGAGATTCTTAAAAGGATTTGGCATTTTAAACTCACTGTCAATGTCTCAAGCATGAATAAAAGGATTGAAGAAAGGGGAAACGTATGGTTGGAAATAAAGGACTGAAAGAGCAGGTGAGGGCTCAAGATGAAGACGTGATAAAAAGGAGGCAATTCTGAAAGACACTTAAAGGACTACAACTCCATCTTAATCAGATAACAACACCTAAGATAAGTCTGCCATTTACCATCTGCTGACATATTACACTTAGAGTGAAGTTTGTTTATTGTTCATCACACAAAACTGACTGAGAATAACACATTCTTTCTGAAACAAAAAGGACAAGTTAAACTCTGCTGTTTTATATGACTAAATGATCCATAGCCACAGGGTGCACGTGCACATTCAAATGACATGTATTTGTGCAAAATAGATTTGAGTATAATGTTGGCAAACAAGTGTTTGCTTAACTTAA
The DNA here is from genome assembly GCA_030578275.1 of Meda fulgida. Lineage (NCBI taxonomy): Eukaryota > Metazoa > Chordata > Actinopteri > Cypriniformes > Leuciscidae > Meda > Meda fulgida. The sequence continues at coordinate 28,564,144 of CM060622.1, forward strand.
TAATAGTGAATGCAGCACGTGCAGTCTGAAACTTTTTAACTCAGGTCATCACTGTATCACTTTAGACTGCATGGATGCAAACATGCTCAAATAAGGCAAAAAAGAATAAAAACTGTATTTATCAAAAATATGACAAAATATTTTAAAGAGATTTGTTTTACAAAATTATTTAAGCTCATGAAAAGAAAAGGTTTTGCTGCACAGGATTTTGTTTTTTATAGAAATAATACATAGAATATACTTGCATGTTTCATTTTCTAATTTCTAGTCGGAATTCAGATAAATGATTGTTCAACCAAAATAAATTTAGCCTTTTTAAACACTGACTATAAATTACTTGTCTTTAAACGCAAATTTTTTTGAGTTCAACTAGTTTCATGTGTCAGAAAGGAACAATCTGCCTTCCTCCTTTTTCCTCCACTTAAATGCATCATGGCTTTTCTTATTGGGCATGATTCTTTTTTCCTCCTCTCTCTCCAGTTTTGGGTGCTTCTTTAAATACCATAACTCAACCTTTTTCTGGACTATCTCTAAATAAAACTTTGCACACAACAGGCTCACTCATCAGGATAACTTAAAACAACTTCAATGTTTCACTTTCAAAATATAAAGCATCATCAGAAAAAGCATAAGTTGAAAATGGTAAAACGGGGTCAAGTTTTAATCCCTGGGCAAACATATGTATTCTAAGTTGGAAGTGCTTTAAACATAGTTTTCAGACTGACCAATCAGCTTAAAAAAACATTTTGTATGCACCCAGCATCCACCAATTACTGCAAAAGCTCAACGGTGTAGACTTACAAACCTACAGCCCGCTAACAAATTGTAGAAAATGAAAAGGATTCATAAATTATAATCAATTCATCTTTTTCTTTTTGTCTGACCACTTTTGTCTGTCCACTTTTCAGATTGATAAATCCCTTTTAGGTTTTTCGTCCATGCCTAAAAGGAGGGAAAAGACTGCAGGAGGTAATATAAATTTATAAAGTCACATTCACACCATTATCCTGAATTAAATGAACTGCATACAATCTAATAATACCTGTAGTCCATCACATACCACAAGGTTTATAATAGGGATGCACTGAAATTTTGGCTAACAAAAATTTTGGTCCGAAAAAGCTATTTTCGGATTCAGGCCAAAACATACATTTAATTATCGCTTCTCCAATGGCACGTTTTGACTGTTCAGCGTCTGTTTCGTGCAGGTGTGCACACAATGTGGATAAGCTCTAACAGTTAAAACATGTCAGCTGTCAGGACATTAGCTCTGGGTTGATAATATTCATTACTCGGTTTTAATTGGCAATGATATGGTTTCTTAAATCTAAAATTTTTCAACTGTGCTGTTTTCTGTTGATGCGTGAACAAGCCTTCACTAAACATTTGTAGCCCGTCTGCCATTCAATAATTGCAAAAAGCTGTGATTTGTTACTTTTAATATGAAGCAAAGCCTCGACTTAAAAATTCTGTTGATTTTATTACAAATTCAAGCAATAAATGTCGTTGTGGCACTCTTTAATACGGTGTGACAGATCACTGTAGCTACAGCACAGATAAAGCGCACGTGAAGCGATCATCTCATCTCCTATTTACTACTAGTTATAGCACGAAATAAACATGGGTGAACACCAGAAGGTATGCTGAAAGATACATTACAACGTACACATTACAACATTCCATCCACATGCAGGATATTTTTGAGTCTATTGGATAGCAAATGAGTTTTAATTGGTCTGTTTCAGACTCTATAGCTGCTTTTCCACTGTTGGGCCAAATCGTTGTCTTTGCTTAACCGTTCCATTCTGTGCCGATCAGGGTCAGCCGGCACATATGTGGTTTCATTTTCCACTGTGCTGATAACGGCCACTCTTTGGAATGTAATACAAATGTGTCAGTCTTTGCCTTGGCTATTTACTGATGATATGAGATGTAAATATACTGTGTTATGGAGGATGATCAGATATTTCTTTAAATTGTATCATTAATTTGGGTTTACGTAGCTCAAATAGCACGCTTAGCCAGCTACAGAGAAACTGGTAGCCAGGCAGCAGACAAGTGACCAATCCTGAGTGGTGACGTCACTACACGTATTCCATCAGCACTACACGTAATCGGCAAAGTTAGCCAACCGTGCTGAGAACTCCGAGCTCAGAGCAGTTTGTAATCATGCCGTGCTGTACTAGGCTCAAGTGAACCATAACTGGAACCGTTCCTTACCGTTATTAGAACCGTTCGGTGGAAAAGCAGCTTATATGAACAAAGTTGATGAAATTCTTTGGTAAAAAACAAACAAAAAACTACTCTCCTTTCATCTATTCATTCCAGCACAGCAGAAATGTTAATATTTTTCTGAAGCTCCAAATGGGTCACTGTACTCACTCTCTCACACACACACACACACACACACACACACACACACACACACACACACACACACACACACACACACACACACACACACACACACACACACACACACACACACGAAGGCTATTTGAACAGCTGTCTCTGTAGCTTGGCATGTTGTTTATTGCAGCTATTGTGACGGCTGCTTGTCTGTCCTTTTTCTCGCTCCATTCTTGTGTAAAATCTCTATGACAAATCCTGCTGGAATGTTACTTGTTAAATCTTAAAAGTGGAAATGAGTTTGCAGGTATGTGTAAGGTGCAAGTATGTCAGTGCAGCTGGATTATGTAGAACAATTGTAGTACCCAAAAACAAGCAAACAAACATTACATGCATGTTAAATGAAGGATAGTGTATGCATGCATGCAAGGAGCACCTTACCAAGTGTTCGGGACATGACAGGCAAGGCCGAGCTCAGCACTAGAATAGATACACAGCAACCGATGATCTACAAGAAAAGGAAAAACAAGTCTAAGAAACATGTCCGTCATTCCAAATTAAATATAAAATGACAAAAGATTTCATAGTCAATGGCTTTGGTATTTTAAGGTGTCCTCGTTACACTGTAATTATACATTTAAGTACAAAATATTGTAATGCAATAATTTGGAAGTTAAGTTATTTTTGTATTCAGATGCTAAACAATATATTCAGGTATTTAATTTTTTTTTTTTTAGAGAATAACATGAACAATGAACTGTTTGTAAATATTTTCCCATCTGACTAAGTGTCAACAGGCCATAAAACTGAAGCAGTGTTGCAGATCCTACCGTTGTCATGGTAGTTTCGTCCTTTCTGGGAGTGAGCTCCTGAAAGATGCGAAGGCTATAGAAGCCAACCAAAGACGAGACCATCAGATAACTGTTCAAGAGTTAAGACTAACACAGAGGTTTCTCGTCAAACCCTTTACTAGCATGAACACTCACAACAATCATAAGTAAACAACTAGAGTCCCTTCACTAAACACACACAATCTGGGATCAAACACTAGACTACAGCTCATGCATAATTTGAGAAATCACACACAGCAAAGGATACAACATGAGAATAATTTCAATAACTGCCTGGGCAACTCCAAACGTGGATAAAGAGGCATTGCCAATATCTCTCTCCTGCCAAAACAAAGAGTGAAAGTTACTGTCAAAGGTTATTTTCATAAACGTAATAATTTCCCCATATAAAATTACGTTTCAGAACATGATCATTTTTTTGTATGACTCTCATAAGCGCCGGTTTAGGTTCTGGACTGAGGCAATACTCTTACATGGAGAAACTGCATGTAGTGGACGTGTTTTAGCGACATGCCCAACGCAAAGGCTCCTGTTACAACTGAAGCTGTTAATCTAAATAAGACTACAGTGTTGACACCTCAGTGCTTCAGGCGGTGTGGGCAGAAAAAAGCGGCACAAATATTTGGAGCTGTTCTGAGTGAACGCTATTATGAAGAAATAAAACGTATAAAGCTCAGATTAGCGAAGTTTCCCCTCTCACCAATGAGGACAGACAGAGTGAAATTGGCGAAGAAATGAATGGAAGCAGATGAAAGAAATCTTTTTTAAATTCACCGCTGCTCACACACGCATAATATGCGAGCAGGTGTTCAAACAAAACAAAAAAAAAAGAAAAGAATGAAAAAGCATTGGTGCTCTTACAGTAAGAGACTGCATTGAATGAATGGCTGCCAAAAATTAGGAGAAAAATTTGGAAAAATGAAACCAAAACAAATGCGTTGCCAAACAAAGTTTTTCAATCTCAGGCCTTTAATATCTTTTGAAGTCATTGATGTGATCTAAAGATTTGGATTAGAATTATTACAATAAAAGCCAACATTTATTTGACACAATTTATCAATGTAAAACAATCTTAGTCTAGGCTTGACAAGTAAAATAAATAAATAAAATAAAATAAAAATCAATCATCAGTCTCATTCTAATGATGTGCACTTGACAGAAGACCAATTCAAAATCAACAGAGCATATACAAATATTTATGATCTTTTTCACTGGATTAGATTAAATCTGAACCAGATTTTATAATGTCAGTCTTGCTTTGTTGATACTGATGTCAGGACTGAAGAAAGTTTACATGCATTTACAAAGTTTTACAAGTTTACAAAACAGAGACGCTTAACTAAGCACTGACTTGTAAAATATGATCAAACATTCACTTTATATTACTGAATCATCCAAGAAAGTTAGCTTGTAGTTAATGTGAAATGAGACCAAAAATAGGTAATGTGATCAAACATAAAACCACAACCCATTTTCAGTTGCTCAATAATAGCATAAACACCACTGAGAGTGTTTCAGAGGAATTATGAGAGCTAAGAATTATAATTATAATATTGTGTGAGTGTATATTTATGTAGTAGAGCTACACAATTAATCATTAAAAGATCGCAATCTTGATTCAAATACCCACACAATCTTATTCCTAAATGACAATGATTCAGCCATGTATATTAAATGTTTGACAAGTACGATCACAGCGAACATTCAAATCCGTGTCGGGGCTGCCACTGAGCCAGAGAGAGCAGTTGTCATGTATAGGTATGAAACAGCTTCACAAACAGTCTTTTCAACCACACTAGGCCTCCCTTGTAGAAGAGATATTGTATCTCAATGGGACCTTCCTGGTTCAATAAATAAAATCACAGAAGTACTGGGATAAAAGTCTATATTTGGGATATAAACACCGGTAGTGATCAAAATAAAGTAACAGTCACTTGGCGACAAGTGACTGTTAAAAAAATGTACTTATTGAATCATTAGTTCAAGAGATTCATTCAAAAACACTGATTCATCAAGTAATGAAACAAGTGAAATCTTTATGATTGAGCTATTGAATCATTTATTCAAACCAATTTTTTAAATAGACTAGAACAATACACATGTTGTCAGAACCTCTAGTAAATGTTTTGTTTAGTTGTCCATTCAGAATCATGATCTCTATTTTAAACAAAAAATCTTAATTCCCAATTTATACAGAATCGTTTAATTAGTTTAATTTAGTTCATATTAGTTATTTTTAGAAAATCTTTAACAGCATTTATTAATCTAGGTTAAAGTAAATTCATGTAATGTTATATATACATATGTACACACACACACAGTTTTACTCCACATTCATCCTTGACTCTCATTTAACTTCTAACCATAAACCGACTGAAATTATTGAACTGGACAGGCATATGAAATCTCCTTTTATGCTCAGAGCTGTGTCAGGTGTTTGTTGGCGCTACTTAACACCTGTGATTGAGTGAGTTTAAGGATATCTGTGTGTTTACCTTCCTTCAGGTGTGTCCTAACTACACTACATGTTTTGATGTGCCTCAGCTACCTCTGATGTTGGATAATAACAGAAAAAAACTTTTTAAAAAATTATTCGATTTTTTTACATTCTCTCTTTTTTAGAAAGCGGTTTACTGACAGGTTAGGGGGGCTAAATGCCATCTGTCGACTCTTATCAAAGGTTCAGAGGTCAAAAAGAGAAACATGATATCCCTTGCTTTCCCGCTCATCTAGTTTCATTCCATCACTCCTTCTGCTCCGTATGACATGTGAGATATGAGTTCGGATGAGAAACGGACATTAATGAGGCTGTTTTTAGCATCGACAATAATTCTGAATCCATGGGGAGTGACAGCAATAAGACTTTTATGGCAGTCATTAGCAACAGTGCATCAGACAGCTTAATGCAAGCAGTGCCATTGCATTAGATCACCTTACCTCATAGCCACATTTACGACACCCTGCCTTATCTGACGGTCTCGGTGTTAACCTAGTTACCTTAACTCGCATCAATCTCTTTTAAGATTGTTGCGGAATGCTGGCCCACACCCCACCACATCTCAACCTGACGTAAAAACCATCAAACAGACGTAGAGACACCACTGCTGGGTTGTCGTGGTTACACGAGATCATAAGCATGGCACCAGCCCAGCTCATCAAACGCATAAACCATTAAACCAGCCTGTCAGAGGGCCCTTCATCTCTGAACACTGTGACAAGTGTAATTTGGGGGATTTTCAGTCAAGCATCATGCCAAGGCAAATATCGACACTAATAAAATAATTAGAATGTGAAGCGGGCACTCTAATAAAGAAGCTCAACACTGTCAAACCGTGGCCAGAAAAGGGATCTGCCTTTCCTTTGTTGTGGGAAGAAAAGGTAAATGTGCAATGCAAGGACAGCAGGTGGGAGTGGTGAAGTAAGGTGAGATAAGAGCATCATTGTATAGAGGGAAGGAAAGAGTGAGAACAAAATGTTCATTAAAAAAAAACAAAAAAAAACAAACAGGAAATGACGTAATGGTTCCCATGGACCTATTAAAGCATTTATCTGTCCAAGCTCAAATTAGTGGTAAACTGACTTGGACCCAAATTTAACCAGCTGTAGCTTGTAATTACCTTGTCAAAAGAGAAAACTGACACTGTCGTCAGTGCATAACTGCTCAAAGGTTAAATGATGGTTTCATTGCAGCAGTTGAACTAAATTCATGCTTATAGCCCTTCAATTAAAGTGATAAAGGTGCTGGTCAGCAGCAACTCCGTAGGACTTCGGTCAAGTACTCAAAACACCCAGTTAAAACAAATGAGGTCTGTGTGAAGAGTTTCACACACGTACAGTGCGTGAGTGCCTTTGAATTGATATCAAGCAGAGTGAACAGGAGCACAACTCTGATAAAGAGCATCAAACAGCAGCGACATGATACACATCTCGACTGGCCTTTTCTTCTACAGCACACACCTGAGCATATCAGGAAATCAGTTTGTGTCAATGGCAAAGCATGATTGTAGCAGCACACAGCAGTAGTGTGAGGAGGCGGCAACAAGTGAAGGAAAAACCCAGAAAAGCAGAGTATTGGTTTGACTTGCATTTTTCTTACCGTTGAACCCTTTGGCATAGCCGTCTCATCAACGAGCAAGTACACAATGTTCAGAGCAACCAGGAGAACAGAAATTGCCTGCAAGCAGCACAGATTAAAACAAGCATAAGCATTATAAACAGCAGAAAGAAACATAAAACCAACTAATAAAATAAACTGCATCAAGTCATATGCTTTGTGGTTCAACCCTGCAAAGTCTAAAACATACCGTTCCAGCAAGAAGGATCAGCATCACTATGGGGTACAGGAGGTTCTTTTCCCAGGCTGAGGCCTTCTTTCTCCTTTCTAGGACGGTGGGATGAGAGAAACGATTTTAGTGCACATATCGCTGACTGATTGTACATACTGTATGTTTAACCTTTCAATTTAACCTTATAATTCCTTTAATTAGTCCATGCTTCTCATTGTCGGATCATTTTTTTATTTTTTATATATGGAGTAAAATAAACAATCTGTGTTTAATGCAGGAGTATTTTTAAAACATTACTTTGCAATTAACAAAGCAATAAGAACACTATTCATAAATGTAACACTACACAAAAAGTTCTCTCCAACTTCTAACTTTTGATTGGTAGTGTATAAGAACTAACTGTAGCTTCTGTGATAATCTATTGCTTTGCAATTCATTAGTGTGTAGAGATAACAGCAACCAGTTATTTCTGGGTTTACTGAATTATGGCTACATATAAGCATGTCTATAGTTCAGAGTTTCGGTATAGTTCAGAACAGTGATGGAAAACCTCAAACATTAAGGCTTCTCCTGCTCCACTCATTAAGTGGGTCTAGATTAGAACATCTTCTCTCTATCTCAGTGTCTGTCACTCCTGTGCCGGCTCTGTCCTCTACTCTCTCCTTCTCAACATCTCCCGCTCTGATTCTGCTCTGAGGTTGGCTGGGTTCCCTGCATATGCACCATGCTGCCTCTAAATTAATGACCGCACTTGGAGAGACAGCCACAATAAAGTTTGCATCACACTCCAATATCCTAAGTGCCTTTGTGGCCTCCTCTCCTTCCAAATGCTTGTCTCTCTGGAATCATTTATAATACCCCAAAACACAAGCTGACGTCGAAAATGATAAAGCCATACCCCATCTGGCCCCACTCCAAATGACTGTTCACATTCAAATATGCACACACTTTGCAATTCAACATTATTATGAGTGGATATTGCAACCTACACATATTTTAAACTGACAGTTCATAATCATGGCTCAATTTAGTTTAATATAACGTTGTTAAAAACATCTCTCACCGAGTTTGTTCCTCTGATTGCGAATGTTGTCTAGTTCTTTGTAGAGATGGTGCTGAGAGTTTCCAGGGAAATAAGAGTTTGACATGGTACCTGAGTGACAGAAGACAGAAAGAGCGAAACAAAAGAAAGATACTGTCATTCAGTTTACCTTGGCTTATTAATAGCTTCTGTAAAAAAAGATCAAAGGAAACATTAGTGATGGGAACATAAATCAGTGGTTTGAACGTTATCTTTTCACTTACTCAAGTACATAATTAATATATCACAACATTTGTCAGAAAGTCTGTCAAGAAAGAACAGCTTTCATGAACTGGAGATTCAATATCTACAATTCAATATCTGGACGCCCAAGAAGTGAGACTGAGCGAATGCCCTGCAGGAGGTTTATCACCACAGCTCAGCATTATTGTGTATTAAAACATTTTCTATTCTGCTTCACTAACTCTCCACTTTCAACAACTGCAACATTTAAGAAAATCTCATGAGCACCAAACAACAGCAATCTCAAATGTGGTTAACAGTGCTGGAAAACAATGCTTTTAAAAGTTAATTATTGCTTTCAAAAAGTGAGTAATTACATTAAATCATTATATTTCATGAAAAGGAACACATTTGATACTTTTTTATTGACATTTTTTTAAGTCATAACTTCTGGAGAGAAATAGCACAGACACTGGTCAAATATTCTAGTGCGCATGTGTCAAACCACCTATGCATCCGGCTGGACGCAAATGCACTCTTCGCGTCAGGACTGAGGTATACTTTGGGTCTAGGCCAGACGTGTGCATGCTGCAACTGGTTCTGACGGAAGAGGGGACTGAGGTTTCTTCAAAACACTGACTGTGTGTGTGTCAGGAGGTGAGAGTGAGAGGGCAAAACCAGAGAGGGGTTCTCCAAGAAAACCACAGACTTGTGTCTCATTTAGCTCTCATTTATCTGTTTCATTCTGGTGTTTTTTTTCTCTCTTCTGTTTCAGTGGTTCGTTTGCTCCTCAAAGCAAAGGATTGGTTTGCACAGCCTCGGGGGACACACACTGGCAGATCAGCAGCAATTAGTTCAGTGTTACACCGTTACTGGCGTGCAATAAAAACACAATCTTTCATCTTTTCACCGACATGGGGCTGAGAAGTCAATCACTTTGATCAAAACGTGATTATTATTATGATGATTGTACCACGCCCTGTCTGGTAGAGGTTCAGGTTCATAAAGAAATCTATTAAAAAAAAAAAAAAAAAAAAAACACAACAGGTGGGTTCCTGATCGTGTACTTGTCCATACCAGTGATTTTTAGGGAAAATCTGTACCCTCCAACCAAACCTGTGAGAACAATGAAATAGGAAGTGTCACTATTAGCTGATCAGGACCGGATTGTTCTGCCAAACATTGCTCACAGTTGCCCTAAAGGGCTAACATGAGGTGAGCAAAAAGTGAGAGAAAAAGAACAACAGTCTTTTTTTGTCAAACGTGTCTTATGGAATAATAATTCCAATAGTTTGTTAAAATCAGCATTAGTCAATCATTTCCAAAAAGAAGATTAGGAAACACTTGACTAAATTCATGCTTATAGCCCTTCAATTAAGGTGATAAAGGTGCTGGTCAGCAGCAACTCCGTAGAGGGATGCTGGCAGAAGGAAAGGAGATGATGTCATTGTTTTCTAAAGAAACTTCAGTCGGTTCTGCATTACGTCAGTGGTAATTATGTAAAGCAGAGAGCCATCCGGTACCGAGGAGAGTTTATGCAAGGTCACCCTGCCACTGCGCATCTGGGCAACAGAGAAAAGCATAGCAAGAGCCAAGACAGAGGACAAACAAATGCCTGCAATTATATGAAAGCATACACTCAGACAAATGCATCTAAACACACAGCCACAAGATTCCCTCACATTGCATAAACAAGTGCACTAATGCATACGTAGAATGACATTCACACATAGCAATACACACACACACACACACACACACACACACACACAGAGAGAGAGAGTGTAATGTAACTACATGAATGCATTCAAAATAATACTTCAAAATACAACACATAGACACCAAATGGAGTGATCTGTATTAATGGCCTAAATTTAAGGACAGTAAAGTTGACAGATGCAGATTACTGGATCAATGGAATAATTAACACGCTTATCAATTAGCCCATATCGAAGGCCTGCAAGAGAATGTGTGCAGGCATGTAGTATCTAAATGAAGTTACAGTCAGTTGGGTAATTGTTATTAGATAGAACACAGATAAGAGATTAAAGCAAAGTAGACAGTTTCCTCTTGAACTCTCTTCCCCTCAACCTCACCTCAGGTTTTTATTTACGGTGCAAAAAAAGAAAAGAACGAAAATTCCTTAAATTCCTGATAAGGTAAATTCGTTCTCTCTTTAACGCCTGAGCGAGATCTTCCTATAACGCAGAGTTCTTATGCTTTGCCAAAATTGCATTCCGCATCCCTAGTGGCCTTTTGTCACCCGATCACAGTGACTGCCACTGCGGTTCACATCAAACAACAACCACAAAAAAAGCGAATATCGTTAAGACCGATTACAATTATTTTATCAGGTGTTCAAAGCAAATCTGCCTTTGGTGCTAACACTACAGAACCAAACAACCAAATGAGAGGCTATTGAAATTCATCCATGGGATTTGGCCAACTGGGTACTATCAGTTAAGATTATCTAGCTTACCTCCGTGAATTCAATAGAAAAAGCACATGTTCTATGTCGACTGGCATCTGTACACTCTGTTGCGTGCTTGAGTTGAAGCTAAAGTCTAGTTTGGCTTTAAGCCTAAACACTTCCTGCATTGTGTGGATGTTTGTGTAGGGCAGCAGTCGGGAACCTGCGGTCGCGAGGCACACCTGGCTCTTTGACAAAAATCATGTGGCTCGCCAGGTATGGCACCCTGGCCTTTACCAATAAATGATCAATAAAAAATTAGGCGCATCAATAGAGATTGATTTCTGCAGAAAAAGCAGCCAATTACAATTCCTTTATTGTATATCCTGAAGTTAATGAAAAGAAAGTTTAGAATAAAACATTTCAAGTTGTACCAGTGTGCCAATGTGTGTTTTAAGTGCTGTTCGTGAGTGTCATGACATCAATCCTAGAGTTCCGGCACTCAGATTGAAGCAGCTACGTAGCTTGTTTTTTAGTAGTTTAAAAATGTTTAGAACAGCAGCAAAAATGTAAAAGTATGCTATATTTTAAAAAAGTGACTTTTAATTTTATTGAAACTGGGCCTTTGCTGTGCCAAGAGACAAAAATGAAAAAATGGCTCTTAGGTCAAAAAATGTTAATGAACCCTGGTGTAGGGGAATAAAAGCCAGCTAAAAGAAGACAAATGTGTGAGAAAACTTTAAATTCTACTTTTATGATGTTTCACCAGCTACTTAATTGATTTAAACAAAATCACTGGAGTCCCTGGTTTGACTCTCATTAATGTGGCTGCTCCAAGTCCTGTTTACTAGTGGTTCTAATCAACAATAAATAGCAGTACATACAGTGCTACATCACAGTGCAGCAGCCTCTATATAAAATTAAAATAAATAGATGAATAAACTATATGCTTTGGCTGGAAATTTCTTAATTCCACTTTAATTCTTAAAAACTGGTAACTTTAAAATTACTGGGTTTTGTTTTGTACACATATACATATATACATATATATATATATATATATATATATATATATATATACACAAGTTTAATATATACAGAAAGTTTTGGTGTAATAAACAGAGATAGCTATATTTAATTTAATCCTTTCTTTTGAACAAAAATTGAAGTCCAACATGTTTAAGGATTAATATGTCAAATCTGTCATCTGGGTGGCATGGTGATGTGGCATAGTGGCTCAATCTCAACCGAACAGTAACTGGTTGACCAGGCTGAGCCATGAAATATGACCATAGTGTTTTTAGCAATGCATTTATCCCCAGGTTACTCAAGAGAATCTACCACTGTAATAAGTGCAAGATTATACAATTCATGTGTCCCATCATACAAAAAACAAACATGCTCACCATTGAGTCTACGCTCCAGGGCCTCTTCCTGCAGCTGTATACAATAAATCTGTTCATCCAGATCCTCTAAAATCTACACGGACAAAGAGAGGGAGTGTGTGAGGGACAATGATAGAGTGAAGGAAATGCTCCTTTAAACACACACACACACACACACACACACACACACACACACACACACACACACACACACACACACACACACACACACACACACACACACACACACACACACACACACACACACACAGAGAGAGAGAGAGAGTGTAATTGTACTTACTGTGGGTTTGACTAGTAACTGGCCCATCACTGTGAACATGCGTGACATTCCCACTGGAGTACACACTGATGAGATGAGACAAGAAGCTGCTTAAAACCACGCACACATGCTCATTTAAGCTTTTCTAAGGCAAGTGTAGGAATCCAACCTCTGAACTAAAGAGTTCAAGTTTATGTAACTACTGTTACAGTGGGTGAAACAAGTGAAAAGAGCATTCGGAGTGACACCAGGAGTGGACGATATAACTAAAAATATATTTTCTTGATCATTTTCAGCCTTGTATGCCATTTTGACACATTAGCTCTGGAAAAAAAAAACATAATTTTAAATCATTTCAATGAGAGGAACCATTTTAACCAAACAGACACTTCAGCTAAGTAGATTCAAAATGCTCAAAGTATCAAAACAGTAAAATTCTAGTTATGTTTTCCACACTGTTTTTCATTAAATTAACTAATTTAATTGTATGCACCAATATAACAATACATAGAAATAATCAACACTCGTTCACAGTGTTGCTTAAATTTTATATCGCCAGCAAAATCATGAACTAATGCACAATCACATTAACTGCATGCGTATTTAAAATCTCTTCCGGTATAGTATTCTCCCATAACAAACTGCAACAAAGTCTTTCTGTCATAACTGTCAGTCACAGCTAACTATGTTATATTAGGTTAAAAAAAATTAAACCTTTAGAAGAAAAGTGCAACATTCAATCTACAAACACCGACTTGTCACTGTTCAGACAGTGCTTATTTTTCCTTACAATGTCTATACACTGCTCTGCACTGGAAGTTACGGTGGCCAATAAGGGCTAAATGCCAAAACGATGGTTTCCTGTGAACTTACTAAGCAGCAATAGGCCACCCATCAGAGAGATGCAGGAGTAGAGGTACGGCAGATAAAACTCCCATAAATCTAGAACATGAGAATGAGACAGGCACAGTAAACCACAGATCAATACATACAGTATCTGATTACATCACATGCATGCATCCACAGCAGCAGGAGGAGGGTTAAAAGAGATACCGTAGAGCGATTCCATACTGGCCGCATCATTGTTGATGAGAGCTGACGCCACCCATACAATGCCCAGGATGAGGAGACCCAGCAGAAAGAGCATGACAAATGTCTCCAGCACTCGAGCCTTTATGCCCTGAAACCAACAAACACCCTCTTTATTGATTTCAAGTTTACTTATGGCTGTAGCCAAGAGTGATTCAAACACACACAGGTGTAAATGAGGTTCTAATTGGAAATTTGGTTGCCCTGGGACTTCCCTATAACACTGCCTCAATGTCAAGCCCCCTTCCCAACACAAACACACACACAACAATAGGTCACAACATACACAAAGAAACTAATGACCTTCCTCCCTCTCATTCACTGACACGCACACTTATATGAACTGTTATTAACATGTCCGGTCGGAGTTTGCGGCTAAAATGAAAAAGGTGGCTACTACTGTCTGAGATTAACTCCAGAGGCTCATCTGGAAACTATTAGGAGTTATTTCTGGGTCAGTAAGTTCCTGATGTGTGGCATTTAACTCCACTCCTGATTGCTTTGTTTCCACAGAACGTAGATATTGACATTATAGCACGATTGTAAACTGCAAGATTGTGACAAGTCCGATTTTTCACTATGCAGAAAAAACTATTTGGGGTCAGTAAGTTAATATTAGTTAATGAATTAACTGCGACCTTATTGTCAAGCAGACTATTATTATAAATTTTGATCAATATAAAGAATTTTTATTTTTTTAATCAAAAAAAAAGTTCTCTTGAACTTTGTTTTCAAAGAATCCTAAAAAGTATCACTGTTAAAAAAAAGAAAGAAAAAAGGCCTGCACGATTAATTATATTTTAATCGTGAAAATTTCTGCTTCTCTCATATTCAACGCAATATTTGCCCAACTGATTATTTGTCCTTAATAAGTTTTTATTTTTGCTTATTTACTATTTGCATTGGTAATAAGCCTCCACTATCTCTCCTACTTGATGTCAGATTTCAAGAGAATAAATCCCCTAAATGGGTCTTTTCTGCCCACTGTTTTACTTTTATCTTCCCAATCTGGCAACAAATCTGTGCATATCTCTGTGCAGTAAAAAAGCAATGATGATCTAACAACACTGACAAACATGCATGTTGGAGTTAAGTGATGTTCATTTCTGTTCCAATGAAAGTGTCATACATTGTGTTCCTTCACGAGGCAGCGTGCAATTTGCTGCAACTAAATCTGCTAGCGAACAGTCTCTGTGACGATCTGTAATAAATTTAAACATGATTCTTGACCATATTGTTTGCGATCATGGTTGGTGAATAAATGTGGTCCGTGCAACTACTGTGCTAAAATACAAAGTAAAAATGTACATCATTTGGAATTATTGAAATAAATATTAGGAATTTCACATTTTCATGTTTACCAGTTTTCATAATCCATTGAAATCCATACAAACAGTATTCTCGTCGCTTGACAAACTTAAGGTTGAGCCACTGTAGCCACTTGGACTATTTAACGATGTCTTTACTAACTTTTCTGGGCCGGCAGATGCAATTACCTAGCAGCCTATGAAGGAGTGAGCCAGCTCTCACATTTCATCAAAAATATCTTCATCTTTGGAACACAAATTAACGAAAGTCTCAAGGGTTTGGAACAACATGAGGGTGAGTAATTACTGACAGACTTTTCATTTTTGGGTGAACTAACCCTTGAAGTCCATGTGCTATTATCCCTTTTGACTGATATATATATATATATATATATATAAAATCATGATTATCAGTTTAACCATTATGGTGCAGCCCTACAAGCAAGCATGTACAACATTAATAAGCAGTAATTGAATCCAGCAATTACACATCTGACTGAACCCATTAGGATTATTTCCCTTCACCTTCACTGGCCCTTCTATACTTTTTCAAGTGTCTACATTCCCAGCATCCTTAATACAAGCCTGTCTCAGTCTCTGTCCTTAAGGTATTTGATGTATGTGTGCAGTAGTTAACAGCTTTTCTTGATATTAAGAGAATCTAGAGCACCTCCAAGTGACTTCCTGATGAACAACATCTGCCTCATATCAGTCTCCCCTCAATGGATTTTGAACCTTTTATATTTTAACTGTGAATGAATGCGTTACAAAAAAAACAGTGTCAATAAATAACTGAAAATCTGCACACAAAAAAAGAGAAGACTATATGCATTTGGTGATGTCACATGGCTATTTTTCTAAAGTTACTTGTATTTAGAACAAGAAAACAAATTTGACAAGAAAAGAGTTTTAAAAGTGAAGCGCTACCATTCTGGTATCTAAGAAGAGAGAGACACGTGGCAGAGAAGGGTTGAGCTCCTCTACTCTTGCCCATCTAAATGTGAGCATTGCTTAATATAGTAACTCTAAAATATTCAGCATCTAGTCCACACACACACTTCTTGGAAGTCAACCTGGTATTAGCAGAGGTCCGAATAGAGTGTACTGCAGTGTGTGTGTGTGTGTGTGTGTGTGTGTGTGTAAGAGAGAGAGAGAGAGAGAGAGAGAGAGAGAGAGAGAGAGAGAGATAAATAAATGGAAAAGCGAATGTTTGCATTTATGCATGTTTTGTTGGTCTGAGTCACCTAAGAGGGCTCTCCCTGACCTTACACACCCTCAGTCAGGGTCACAAACTGCTCTCTCTCTCTCTCATTCCCAAAATGACTGTCTGTGTAACAAGCATAAATGGAAAACGTAAAAAAAAAAAAAATGCTTAATTTCACATGGTCTCAAAGCTTAGTGCATGTCAAGCTCAAAAAGAAAGAAAGACAGAGAGAGAGAGAGAGAGAGAGAGAGAGAGAGAGAGAGAGAGAGAGGGAGGGAGAGGGAGAGGGAGAGGGAGAGGGAGAGAGAGAGAGAGAGAGAGAGAGAGAGAGAGGGGGGGGGGGGGGGGGAGGGAGAGGGAGAGAGAGAGAGAGAGAGAGAGAGGGAGAAAGAGAGAGCAAAGAAAAAAGAAAAAAGAAGAACCTCTACGAAGTTAGACAAAATTCTTAAAACCGATCTGACCTTGCAAAACAGACAGAACAACATGCATGTTCACAAACATGCAGTGTTTTCCCTGTCTACTACGATTTCCCCTCAATGAACTACTAACTCTCATCAATAAAGGCTTAGCATGAACAGTAGTCATTACCTTCTCTTTAAGCCTGCTACACCGAGAGCAGTGTCAGAGACACAAAACAGAGCGCAGAACACGCAGGGGACATGAATCACTGTATATCAACACACACACAGGCCATTGATGTGCCATTCTGACTAATACATTAGAAGCCAGTCAAAATGACGAGAAAACAGGATATATGACTTGAGGAAGGCACTTCAGTACTTTTGAAGTTTGTGGGTGTGTTTCATTTTCTTTTTATCCCTCTTCCTACAGTGTCACCATCTTTTTCTTGTTAGCATGAGGTGTCTAACAAATAAGACCTTTGAGAACGGCTTCTGAACTAATCTGGGGTTTGTCAAGAACACAAACAGCAAGATGTTAAAAGCCAAGAAAATGTTTAAGAGTGATAAAAAAAATCAGAAATGAATAGAAAAGGGAAGCGGGCAATAATTTATCAGTGTGTTGTTCAAACACACTAAAATACACGACGAGGCATCTAGTGTAAAAGAGGCAAACTATTGCACAAACAGTGCTGATGGTAGTGAACAGTCAACACACATTCATTTGCATTCAAGTAAACCTCACAAGAAATACATACATTCACGCTTTCTAAGGTTTGACTATGGAGGATATTATCCAATCCAGTGTTGCGCCTTTTACCGTCAAAATAGAGAAACTCATATGTTGTCATAGAAACGAGTATAGAATGGGGCGCAGGCAGAGTAAATACACAGTGTCATGGCCTTAGCAAGCAAAGCCTGGGAGCGAGAATCACATCTCAAAAATAAATATCAGTCCTATTGTGGACAGACTACAAAGGAAGAGACTGACACACACCGACACACACACACACACACACACACACACACACACACACACACACACACACACACACACACACACACACACACACACGTTAAAGATTCATGCGATTCCTGAGGAGTCAGTTAAGTTAGAGTCTTAGTGATAATAACCAATAGATTTCACTAGTCCTATCCCCAGGTGCATCGTAGAGAGTTAGGAGGCTATAAGTACCTCCTCATTGGTTTTTTAATGTGATACTGACTGAGGCATCCGGTTCATGCTTATAAAATCATAATCCTGCCATCTGTTGTACATGATAAGAACTGCAGGCCTAGGCTATACATCTGTTAGTATAAAAGAATAAAATGTCATCAGCATGCACTATTGGTAAACAAAGAGAGCAAGATTAATCACACTTTGGCAATTGTGGTATCTGTGGTATATGCGCTGAAAAAAAGAGGAGGAAGCAAATGAAGAGAATATGGATGTGTTCATGGCTAGGGAAATAAGGTGAAAAGAGTAGTTTTAAGTTTTAGCGCCATGTCACATTGATCAATATGCCATTTCATGTTACATTTTTATTGGCTAGTCAGTGGACGCAAGTCGTAGCAGCAAAAACACTGGGTTTCATTTACGAAATGAACGTACAATAATAAACTGGGCGTACGGTTATTTCCACACAAAACTTGGCATTTATGGAAGTGAGCGGGGGCTAGGATCAAATCTTACGTCAGGTCTCGTCTACGCAGGTTTTTGAGTTAGTGTGAACTTGCATAGTAAATCTGGAGGAGAATTGTTATGAGAGCATTTTGATCATTTCGATTATTTTGACTGACAACTGAAGCTCATTAGTCGATCATTAACCGTTAAGATTAGATTAAATTAGATTACATGGGTGTCTCTGACCCATTTAAAATTCCACAAATGGGGTTTAGCGTTACATGCACAAATAGCAGTATGAACAACAGAACATGAGGATTCAAACATCATCACATCACGCACCAGCAGCACTTGTTTGAACAGAGAAAAACTGAGTAAAATTAAGTAAAAGAAATACAATAAATAGGACTACATGAAATATATTTAACTTAAACAATTAACAGATTAACAAAAGAAAAAACTGTGACACTTGTTTTTGTGACACTCTAGGGCATTGTATTTGTTTCTTTATATCTTTTTATTTTATTAAATCCAACTGATCGCGCAGGCGCCTCGCACACACACACTATTATATTCTAGCGTTAACTTGACATTTCAGCCATTCATCATCAAACTAAAATGCAGTCAACCAAACATTAAAGTTGCACTGCTTAGTTTAAATGGTCTGCGGTAAAATCAGTGTGCCCAGTGCCCAACCGAACACATGTTTGCGCATGTGAAGGATGCTGTTTTACATGGATTCTAGATTACAAAGCCCAGTTTAGCTACATGATGAATAACAGTTTAGCAACCAAATGTTACATAGCAAATATGGAAACATTTAGATACTTGCCCAATGCTTTTTCGGTTTCACTTTAAATAAATACATTTTGGCTTGACGTATGTTGTATAATGAATGCCACTATGACTATCTAATTAATATATAACTATAAGCTACTTATTTTTCATCCTTGTACTTTTCTGAATACCGTTAAATTAGTAAAAACCAGGGATCCATTTAGGATCCATTAGGGATCCATTTAGGAAAAATTTAGGATCCACGACCAGAGAAATCACCACGATTGGCTATGGAGTGAAAACAGACTCAAAACCTTCCACAAATGCACAAGAGAGATCCACATGCGCACGCACCCATCCACAAATGCACGCGAGAGATCCACACACGCAAATCAATCCACAAATGCACACCATGAGATCCACACACGCAAACCAATCCACAGATGCACGCAAGAGATCCACACTCGCAAATCAATCCACAAATGCACGTGACAGATCCACACACACATACACACAAAGCAATGCACAGATGCACGCGAGAGATCCACACAAGCAAATCAATCCACAAATGCACACCATGAGATCCACACACGCAAATTAATCCACAGATGCACACGACAGATCCACACACACACATAGCAATCCACAGATGTACGCAAGAGATCCACACCCACCCACACACACACACACACACACACACACACAGTAATCCACGAATGCACGCGAGAGATCCACACACACACACACACACACACACACACACACACACACACACACACACACACACACACACACACACACACACACAGCGATCCACGAATGCAAGCGAGAGATCCGCACACAGAGCAATCATGCATAATTGTCCTTACTCACATTGCTTTGCTCACAATCCCCAAATGCTTTATCTGTACCTATAATTTCATGCACAGCGAATCACGTGACTTTAGAGACTGTTGTTCCGCGGCCTTGATTCACAAATGCACACAAGCCTATCTGTCCACAAGCCTATCTGTCCACATTACCTGCAAGGATGCGATATGGTGTCTTCCTCCAGAGGGCGCAAACCAGCCTTTGAGCTGAGTCTTTCAAAGGGCTGGATTCATTTCGTTTTCTGATTTGCGAGACAACTGAAGTCTAAACATTTTTCACTAAATATCATATACATAAATGTGTGTGTGTGTGGATCTCTTGCGTGCATCTGTGGATTGCTATGTGTGTGTGTGGATCTATCGCGTGCATTTGTGGATTGATTTGCGAGTGTGGATCTCTCCCTTGCATCTGTGGATTGATTTGCGTGTGTGGATCTCTCCCTTGCATCTGTGGATTGATTTGCGTGTGTGGATCTCTCGCGTGCATCTGTGGATTGCTTTGTGTGTGTGTGTGGATCTGTCGCGTGCATTTGTGGATTGATTTGCGTGTGTAGATCTCTCCCTTGCATCTGTGAATTGGTTTACGTGTGTGGATCTCATGGTGTGCATTTGTCGATTGATTTGCGTGTGTGGATCTCATGGTATGCATTTGTGGATTGATTTGCGTGTGTGGATCTCTCGCGTGCATCTGTGGATTGCTTTGTGTGTGTGTAGATCTGTTGCGTGCATTTGTGGATTGATTTGCGTGTGTGGATCATGGTGTGCATTTGTGGATTGATTTGCGTCTGTGGATCTCTCGCGTGCATTTGTGGAATGGGTGCGCGCACATGCAGATCTCTCGTGTGCATATGTGGATGGGTGCGCGCACATGCGGATCTCTTGCGTGCATTTGTGGATGGGTGCGCGCACATGCGGATCTCTTGCGTGCATTTGTGGATGGGTGCGCGCGCATGTGGATCTCTCGTGTGCATTTGTGGAAGGTTTTGAGACTGTTTTCACTCCATAATTGGCCATCTTTCGTCTGGGACAGTCCAAAATCGTACATTGTGTACTGGGTGCATAAAGCTTTTGACAAATATTTTATATTTACGAGGTTTGAATAATTACGTTTTTAATGTTTTTGAAAGAAGTCTGTTATGCTCAAAAAGAAAATACTCAGCAATAGTGTTGACTTATGAATTTGCACATGGTTTGTCTTAAAGCATAGTAAAAACACCATATACACATATAAACAACATTAAAAACTTGATTTTCACCACAGGGGGACTTTAAGTTATAACAATAGAGCGGATAGTTTAAATTGAAATATTTTACAATATTACTGTTTTAACTATATTTCTGATCAAATAAATGCAGCATTGGTGAGCAGAAGAGACTTATTCAAAAAGCATTTAAAAAAAACTAATTTTTCTAAAAATTCTTTCTAAAAAAAAATCTAAAATTTTATAATCTATAATAATTTTAAACTTTTGACTGGCAGTCAGAAAGTGGATATAGAAAGATAAAACAGTCCAGTCACACACTCCACATATATTGTTGGTTTTGTTTATTACATTTGATGAAGTACTAATACAAACACTAGCCCATAAAACGCACCAGCTACAGCTCACACAAGCTTTTAACAAACTACCCAGTTTAATTTCCTCCAGTTACTGAATGTAGCTTGCCATATATACGTCCCCGTTTAACCATCTAACATGGAGACTGGCACAAGCAGGCCATTTGACTTTATACTTAAAAAGAAAACATGAAATCTTGATTTTATGGGCTTCTGCAGTTGACGACTTAACCCTTCCCTGTATCAGCAGGGGGCTTTCATACAAGCGGCAGTTTCTGATCATTTCCTCTCTTTTTGCTACATGTGCGCACATACATACTTTCCACTGGTCATTCTGAGACGTGTAGGCCAACATAAAGCAGTGCTTCCCTTTCTCCTGTGTTTCTGGTTGATCAATGGCCAGAAACAGTCATGGTGCAAACGAGACAAAACGAAGCAGTACGCCTTGCTCCCGTACAAATGAGTGCAGCCCTCATAAACTACAGTAGCAACTAATCTTTATGTAGCTTTGCCAGAAGGGACATAAACCAGGAGCGACTTCAAACTGTGATGAGAGTAAGACAGAGGGCAACGTGATGCATTCCCTCCCACCTTTTCATTTTTATCTGCACGCTCTATTGTGACGGTGTGTGTTTGCTGGTTTATGGTCTCTATGAGCACCGGTGACAGCCCTTCTTTGAGTGACTAATAGCATAAGGTTGAATGAGCTGGAGAAATAAGACCGCTCTGCTTTTGAACTTTTATCTTTTTAGGGTGGGGGAGTGGCTGAAATTAAAATGGTCACACATAAAACCGTGTATGTGTGTTTGGGTAAGCAAGGGTGAGTAAGTGCACAAACTTGGGTGTGCTGGGAGTTTTGGTTTGTACAAATGTGTAAAAATATCTTTAGTATCTTATGTGTCCTTGGTCATTGTATATAAACACAAAGCCTGAAGCTTGGAGAACACACACAAACACACATTACCACATACCTTTTTTGAACCAGCAAAGCCCTCGGACTCCAGGAAGAAATAGGCAAAAGGCATCAGCACAAAGAGACAGAGATTTGAGAAGAGGGACACCAGGTTCCACAGGCCTGAACAAAGAAAAATATGTTCATTCAACTTTAAGTTCAGCTAACTAACCGGATCACTATCATTTTATATAATAACAGCATTTGGAAAACATCCCCCCATCCCTTGTTCAGTAAATATTATGTCTAATTTGATGGTGCATTTAGTTAGTGCGGTTTATAACTTTATGCCATGTTTAAATCCATCCCACAGATTTCCCCTCCAAAATCAATGAAGAAAATTAAAAAAGTTAAAGTTTCAAAAGCTCCAAATGTTCTCATCATGTAAAACAAACCAAAAACTCCACAGAGAAACCATCTGCACAAATAACAGACATATGACACCATCTTGTGGCCATGGCTGAAACTAAGGAGAAAAATACTTCAGCTGTAATAAAATTACTATAAATGGGAGAAGTATGGACTCATAGAACAATGATATTTTTTCAACAACAAAATTATATACTGTGAATACTGTAAAGTCGTTTTACTAAACTTTTTCTATGTAACACACAATAAACTTTAATCAGATAAAAAAAATCGAAATGCAAGGACACTAGGACAGATACAATGGGCTGCGTTTTAAGGAGAACAAATTAGACCTTTAGCAGCACACAAGTAGCATTTAATTCCTACAACAGTCTGTAAAAGTCACGTAATACATGACAGACGAAAAGGAAACAAACTTACAGTGAAAAAAGGAGTGATACTGACCATGAATGAGTGATCCATTGAGCCATTGTATGTAGTAGTTTTTTGGAAGGGACAGCAGGATCTCATAACTGATTATAGAAAATGGTAAGAGGAGAACAGCCCCTCCAGACACTGCCAATGTGAATGTACACAGGTACATACTGAAAGAAAGAAAGAAAGAAAGAAAGAAAGAAAGAAAGAAAGAAAGAAAGAAAGAAAGAAAGAAAGAAAGAAAGAAAGAAAGAAAGAAAGAAAGAAAGAAAAGGAGGAAATGTAAAAAGTAAGTAAAAAGCACATTTTATGCATTATTATGTTAATTAAATGAACCATTATTAGTTTTAACTTCACATTTAAGATCATGGAATAATAATATAGTGTTACATGATGATATCAAGTGCCTACAAGTCAAGGTACAGTGGAACATCTAATAAAAAAAATGTTAAACTAAAGTTTCACTGACATTAATATAACTGGATCCTTTTAGTGCACCATAAAAAGATGGCAATTGTTATTATTATTATACTCACGATATTCTGTTGACAATGGCATCTTCATCTTCCTGGTCATCTGAGAGGCATAACCACAGATGCAAAGTCATTGGTTTTGCCGTTTTTATTTTTGATAAAGGTTATGTTCCTCTAGTTCTTTAGACCTATATGCTCTGACAATCTCTAACCATGACAAAATGTCAGCCAGCTGTTTTATAATCTAGTGTAAAGTTCTTTACTGTGAACTTGCAACACAAATAGCTCTAGCTACAGAGGACACAGAGACGTGACAGATGGTTTAATATGTCTAAAGCATGATCTCTCTTCATTTAACTGAAAGCTACATGAAAACTGGTTAATCATAAATCACAAACATGTGAATAAACCTTTAGAATTAATCGGCCAGATGGAGGCTGTCAAGAATCAAAGCAGGTTAGAGAGTAAGGGGGAGAGGAACAGATTGAAAAATGGCAACAAAAGAAGAAAGAAAGAAAAGGGTCAGAGAGAGATGGACAAAAAGCATAGAACAGCACCACTAAATAGAGTGGTCCAGGTATGACGTCAGAAGCTGGAAGTCTAATTCGTCGCTAGTTTTTGCTGTGATTGACGCTTTCCACAAGGGTTAGCTGACGTTACTTATGCTACTTTTAAATGGGAGGACGTGACCTTCTCAAGAACTCATAACTGTTTGTGTTAGGACTGAAAGGTTGGAGGTGGCAGTTTCTTGAGTTATGGAGTTGGATGATACTCAAGGGAATGTGCGTACATTAAAACATAACTGTAAGGCGTTATAGAAGGTGTAAACCCCTTAAAAGTGTGCAAGCAATAAAATTGATATTTTGTCATCTAGGAATTTGATCTAAATGGCTAAGATTTGATCTAAATCTTTTAATGGCACCGACCGAATTACATCGGTTCTACCGATTCACATTAAATCAATCGGGCCAAATTTCAGTACCTGAGAACGCATCTGGCCGTGAGAGTAAGACTATACAAACCCGTCAAAATAAAAGTTCGGAAAATTCACAACACAGAATTTGTGGAAAGCACAACATTTCATAGAAATTATTTTTTTTTTATTACTAAAATGACCAAGGCAGCTCTGCCATAATGTCAATAACACTTATACAAATGACTTTACAGTTTCTTTACAGTTATTGAGGTAAACATGCCTAAATTACCGAAAAAAGGTACCGTTGGGTAACGGCACAGAACCGTAACAGTTAAAATGTGAACGGTACCCAACCCTACTCACAGAACATCATCAACCTTTGAGAGTCAAATATATGACTGGAAAACTTATCTATAACATCATATAATATCTCAAAAGTAAAAAGCTGAATTTTTTCAAGGTAGATATTATAAATACAATTGCATGTGTTTGGTGCAACAGTTTGATCAGTAACAACAATTGGATTAGTCTAGTCATACACTTACCACTTTTCCTCTTGTAGCGTGAAATGACGCAATACGACACAATGTATAGTACTGCAAACAGGAGGAAGCAGACCTAGAAAAAGATGAAGGAAATGAATGAGTTTCCAAACACTGAAGTTCTGCAAGGGTTTTTACATTTAAATAATGTATGATGTTTTAATAAACTTTACATACAAGGCTAGTTTAACTAAAAGGTACCTAACTGAAATTCAGTGGTCTAGAATATTTAACCCAAGACAGTTTTTTGTGCTGTGTGTCCTGAAATCCATTGTCGGGGCTGCCACTCTACCTGAGAGAGCTGTTGTCATATATAGGTATGAAACAGCTTTTCAACCACCACAGTATCATTATTTCTGTGTTACAATAATTCAAATGATCACTGAATAAAAGTTTTACAGTTTACAGTAGCGATCAAACTAAAGTAAATCACCTTTTGGTAGTAACTTGATGCTTCAAATAAAGAAAGGAAACGTGGTGACAAGTAAAAGATGGTTTTAAAAAAAAGTTTTTAAAAAAATTAAAATTGTGATTGAATCATTCATTCAAGAGATTCATTCAGATTTTTTTTTAATTCAGATTAAACACTTTTTAAATAGACTGCAGCAATGTTGTCAGAATGTCTGGTAATTGTTATTTTGTTTAGTTGAAAAATCATGATCTCTATTTTAAACAAAAAAAATTGTGATCCTCAATTTATCCAGAATTGTGCAGCTCTAATTCCCAACATAATTCAATACTGTATAAGTCGTGCCTGTATCAAAAAAAATATTTCAAACAGTAAGAGCCCAATTAAATGATAAAATATTACCTCAAAAATATGCTATATCTGTAATCTTTAGAGCTGTAGCTATGTGATATGGCAAGAATCAGCAGTGTCAGGACACTGGGTGTATTTTAGGAGGGACTGATGGATCTGCATAAACATGCTGGTCAAGCGTGAATTTTTACTCATATTACACCTTGCCTGTAGCCTCACAGAACTACAGATCCCAAACAGAGGTCTGCATTACATACATGCAACTATGCACACACATTAGGAGCAGAGTAGTGAGTAGTGTCCACACACACACTGCAAACTGTGAACAAACACACACGCACACCCCCGGAGCAGTGGGCAGCCATTCGGTGCGGTGCCCACTGCCCAGGGAGCGACTAGGGGTTTGGTGCCTTGCTCAAGGGCACCTGAGTTGTGGGTATTGAAGGTGAAAGAGAGCGCTGTTCATTCACTCCCCCACCTACATCCTGTCGGTATTGAGAATTGAAGCCGCAACATTCGGGTTACCAATCTGATTCGCTAACCAATAGGTCACGAGCCCATGACTGCACACCAAAATATAATAAATATCACAATAGGGAAGTTACAAGTAACTGTCACAACTTATGCTTCATGCTGACTATAAACTTCCAGTTAAACTTCTTCTAGAAGAACTTTCTCAGCAAAAACATACATTAAGTTGCTTTAGATGAAATATAACTCCTATTAAAGCATAAATAATATGCATGACAACCCTTCACATAGTGAGGCAATCTTAAACCTCAAAACCATTATGTCAAACACCGATTGGCAGTCTATTGAGGTACAAGCCAAAGAGGCCAATCTAAAACAATTATCATATTCAGTGATGCTTATTAAAGAAAGTCCACAAATTATTATCCACCCAGAACATCCACAGCAAAGCAACATGCTACAATCTGGCTGCACCACAAAACAAAATTTTCATTTATATTTGTAATTATTATATTTGATAGTTTCTTGAAAAAAAAAGTTTTACAACACATGAATATTTTACATTTTCAACAACAGATACTCTGTGACTGCTAAACGTCATGAACGCTTTTGTTAGAAATAAAATGGCATGCCATATGATGGAAAACATTACTGATATGTTTATAATTTTCAACCCATTCTAAGTGATCCTCCCAAGACTATTACAAGTAACTCTCACGGCTCTGGGCCCTCCTTAGACCTTAGGTTCACACCAAGGACGATAACTATAAAGATAACAATAAAGATATAGTTCTAAAAAGCGTTTTCAATATTAAAGAATAGCATGTTCACACCACAGCTATAATAATAACAGGACAGAGAAACGATATCGTTGGAATCAATTTCAGAGCGATTTTATCCAGCTGATGAACGATAAAATCAAGAATCCATCCTGCTGTAACGAGCTCGAGCATTTAAAGTGTCACACAAGCACGCGCTTAGAATAAATAGAACGATATCGTCCGCTGGTGTGGACGCTAATATAGTTATCTTTATAGTTATCGTTCTTCTGTGAAAGGGGGATTTTATTCTTAAATTCTGCTTTAAAAAAAAACTCTGAAGCTGAGATCTTAGCACAATCATCACTCAAAATCCTTGAATAATAAACAAAGTACACTCACACTGAATTAATGAATGCATATTAAAAATATATAAAACTGTAAACAGTACACAGTACTTTGTGTGGTAAAGGCCAAAATATATCAAGATTATTATATATTAGCAACGTCATCCTTGAATGACAGTCAAGAATCAGGACAGTTTAGAAACTACTAGGACATTATTATCATAGCATCAAAAAAGAGCCATAAAAACAGATATTTGGTAGACAAACTTATTGTATGCATGCAGCTGATAACAGCTATCTCACTTCTACACACCTTTAAGCACAATTAATTTAGACTATTAAATACACTGCACGTGCTTCTACATTTTCACTCTAAAGTTAGTAGTAAAATTTAAAGGTCAGTATATGAAATGTACTGACAAATATGAAAATAAGAGCCAAAATTGCAACAGTGAATCACACTTAATTTCTAATCTTGCGTATATTTCATTGCTTCACTTTCTAAAGAATAACTTGCTTCCCTTTTAAAGTGTGGATCAAGAACAATGTTGATTACTAAATCATTCTATTTTGCATTTTTCAAAAGTTTTGCATTTATTGTAAGGCAGAGACCACAGCTGGGGTCAAACTAGAGTTTTCTGGCTGTTCTTACAAGTAAAGGCTGCAAAATTTGTTCAGTCATACATGCCAGTTAGCATTGACAGATTAATTCGTGATATTTAATCACTTGCAGATCTTGAGAACAGGTTTTCTTACGGTGGAAGGAGATACATATTATATCCTGACACCCAAAATAAACACTGCAAACCTGCAAAGCGTATGTACACCAACAACAGCAAACAAGCTGTCAGTGCAGAACCTTTAGGATTAACGTTAACGTTACTCAACTGGTTAACGTTACGTCTGCTCTAATTCTAGAAATTCAGGAATGCATGTCACAAAAACATAGACTTTTAAAGAGCATCATGCATACAATAACACACTACAACGAATAACTTAACCCCAGCTTTTGGCTTTGTTTAATAAATAAAATTGGATAAAATGCCACCGAAAGGGATCAATGAGCTCAATAATGTAGCTAACTAAAAGCTAACAGGCTAGCAAACTAGCCTAATGAACCTCACTCAAATATAGTACATTTTCAACAGAGAAACTATCAAAAGTTTCAACCAGAGTACACCCACTTATATTCACATTTCAAGAAATAGACGCAATGGAGGCTAAATGCGATAAAGAACAACACGGTAGGCAAACACGGTCACTCTTCATCAGTCTCTCTGTACTCACGATGTACTCGCGCACTTGGCTGTGGAAATTCTGCTCTCTGATCGTCACATCGTCTTCTTCCATTCTTCATATTGCAGAAACACATTCATTAGCAACACATTTTTGTGGCAAGTCCAATCACTGTAAGAGAAAGCGCATCTATAGGATAATCAGACCGCCCTGAGGAGAAGATCTCGGCTGACAGACAGACACAGATCCAGTCGCGTCTCAGCGCCAAATAAACGATCAAAACAGTCAATATATATTGCGTCATTATTCAGCGACACACAACAGGACAAGAGGGCGTTTGCACACATGTACACAGCTGTCACTGAGAATAGACTTAAATTATTTGAAAGAATTACATATTTCAGCATTTGTTGTTGTTTTGGACACATCTGACGTTTCCTGTCGTACTACTGAGAGTATGTTTTTTCTCGCTTGGCCAAACACATAACCACAGATATCGTGGGTAAACATCCTGCAGGCTCCTAGTGTCAATAATAGAAATACAATAATAATAGGTAACACTTTATTTTACAGTGTTCTTGTCACATGTCGTTACTATAGTAATAACAGAAATTAAATGAATTTGCAAATGCACTCTGGTATTGTTCATTTGGGGGTCACACTTGTGTTGTTCGCAGTTAAAAGTGACCGAACACCAGAAATGTAATTTTTTTTCAGTAAAATCCATATAATATATTTTTGTTCAATAATATTTTGTATTTTGAGAGAATTTCATGGTACTAATGAATTTTTCTCATTGAAAAAAACCCTGATATTTTGTATTACTTTTCAATTAAAGCAGTATTTCATGCTAAAACAGACCTGTAAAATCCAATTTATGAAAGCCAGATTAGTGTCATCTGGTGAGAGTAAAAAATGAGAAAGAAAAAAATCTGTACTGCCATGGTTTAACCAATAGATTCCTTGTGTGTTTGTGTGTGTGTGTGTGTGTGTGTGTGTGTGTGTGTGTGTGTGTGTGTGTGTGTGTGTGTGTGTGTGTGTGTGTGTGTGTGTGTGTGTGTGTGTGTGTGTGTGTGTGTGTGTGTGTGTTTGTGTGTGTGTGTGTCTGTAGCCTGGTAAACCCTACGTTATGGGGACAAAATGTCCCCACAAGGATGGCAATATCCGAAATCCTTGTTCGTGTGGGGACATTTTTTGGTCCCCATGAGGAAATCAGCTTATAAATCATACTAAGTGATGTTGTTTGAAAATGTAAAAATGCAGAATGTTTCCTGTGATGGGTAGGTTTAGGGATAGGGTTAGTGTAAGGGAATAGAATATACAGTCTGTACAGTATAAAAACCATTTTGTCTATGGAAAGTCCCCATAAAACATGGAAACACAGTGTGTGTGTGTGTGTGTGTGTGTGTGTGTGTGTGTGTGTGTGTGTGTGTGTGTGTGTGTGTGTGTGTGTGTGTGTGTGTGTGTGTGTGTGTGTGTGTGAGAGAGAGAGTGTGCGTGTGAGTGTATGTGTGTGTGTGTTTTGTACACTCAATGTTTTAAAGTGTAACCCCTTCCTTGCTGTCTGTGCATTGTGGCTGAATGATTGATTTTATGTCACGGATTTTTCAAAAACTTGCTTTGTGTAACAGTCACACCAGCTCATATATTTGTGTCTGTGGGGGTGTTTCTATTTTGCACTCTTGATATTTTAGTGTCACCCCTTCTGTGCACTTTTTTCTGCATCGTGGATGATTTAGATTGTACTACACACACAAAAATCTCAGTATTTTTGCGTATTTCCCATTAATTTCCGCAAACAATACAAGAGGGACTTTTTTTCCGACCATTTAGCTTTTTCGAATCAAGTCCACAATATATATATATATATATATTTCACATAGTGACTGCCATAAAAGTCATAGAGTTCCGTACCATTCTTATGAAGTACCTTTTTTTTTTAAATTTCCGCTCTTTTTTCGTTCTAAAATGATCAAACAACACCAGAGGGTTAACTAAACCCTAAGTGTAAACCTAACCCTAATGTAAGTAAATTATGTAATTACACTGTAACAAGGACACCTTAATTGTAACATCATAATAATAATAATTTGTTTTTCAAAATTAATGTAATGTAAGTATCAAATATTAGTATATCAGGCTCTGTCTCTCTCTCTCTCTCTCTCTCTCTCTCTCTCTCTCTCTCACACACACACACACACACACACACACACACACACACACACACACACACACTGAATCAATCACTCAGCCACAACGCACACACAGCAAGGAAGGGGTTACACTTTAAAACGTTGTGTACAAAACACACACACACACACACACACACACACACACACACACACACACACACACACACACACACACACACACACACACACACACACACACACACACACACACACACACACACACACGATTCATAAGATTAAATTATTTGTATCTCAACGAGTAAGCTCCAACTCAGTAGGTGGCGATAAAGCCAGTCAGATGTGTTTTCTCTGCTGTAATCTCGTGATCATCTAACGACGAGTAAACATCAATGGCTGCCGCCTGCTTCTACATGTGTTAATTTTCAAAACCTATTTTATGCGATATTTTGCGATTTTCCGTCTTTAAACACGACAATAAATAAAGAGTTTATAGTTCGCTTTGAAAATGAAGGTAAAGGCGCAGCGCAAGAGTAAAGGGAAAGGTGGAAGGCAAATACACAAGGAGAAACTTCAGAAATTCATGGATTCGGTTAGTAACTTTGTGAAGAGCAAAGGCGGCTTCGATGACAACGAAAACAACCAAAGAGCAACCTTCTTAAAGAGGAAAAGTAGAAAAGAGCTGCGCAAAGAGAAACGTAAGTTAAAGAAATCTAAGATGAAAAGTCACTACATGGGTCAATCCCTCCTGAAGCCCAGCGAGGAGGAGGAACCTGTGCAAAATGAAGAAAATACTCAGAAACCAGCTGCGAAGCCGATTGGAAATCTTAAAAATGCCGCTCAGAGACAGCAGGAGAGAAATAAAGACAATATTAATATGAAAGATAGTGTAGAAGAGACTAAAAGGAAAGTCCACTTCTCCGAGCATCTGCCAAAGCAGAGAACGAAATCTAGTCTGCACGAGAGCAGAAAGCGGGCTCTGTTAGAGGCTAATATCGAAGAGGACAAGGAAATAAAGAAATTAGAAAAACGTCTTGGACTGAATAAAAGAAAGAACAAAAAGAGCCTGCCTCAGTCATTCGCCAACGATGGACTCGATTATATTTTAGGGATTCTTGAGCCTGGAGCATCTGCAACAGGACTGTATGAGAGTGATGAAGAAATGGACGCTGACAAAGCGAAGGATAACTTCGATGATTTAGAAGAAGACAGCGACAGGCAAATGACAGATGATGAGAACAACGGTGAGGGTGAAGATGACGCTGATGAAGAGGTAGGAGATGGAGAGGATGACACAATTATGGAAGAAGAGGAGGATGTAGAAGAAGACGACACACAGATAAAAGATTATGTGGAAGGAGATGAAGAAGAGGAAGATCCCAAAGATGCATCAGAGGAAAATAATCATCGGGAGGAAGTTGAATCTGAACAATATACACCTGAAAGCCAGGAACTAGTATGTCATTGAAAATCTTTTATTATTATTGTTTAGGTCTAAATTCAGTCTTGTTCTCTATTAGTCAAGTCACATTTATTTATAGAGGAAATTCAGATTGTTTTAAAGCAGCTTCTCGGTAATAAACAGAACATAAACTGAGTTAATGTTGAAAAATTAATGAATTATAAAAGTCAATTCAGCTATAGCGGACTGTACTGGTGTACTGGCCATTACTCTTTTACTCACAGTCTATTGCATGCTCATCAAAAGTCTGTTTTGAAGCTGATATTTCTGGTTTCTTCTTTTTATAGAATTCTGCCACTGTGGGCAAGTATGTTCCACCTCACCTACGAGAAGACATAGACAGCAAGCGCAAAGCCGAGCTGGAGAAACTGAAGCGCCGTGTAAAAGGTCTGATAAACAGGTAAGGTGCTGTGGAAAGTAGGCTACTATGACAACATAAAAGCTTCATTTTTAAAAATGTATACTATCTTTGGTGAACCAGGTGAAATTCAGCCAACGTGTTGTTGATCAGTTTGATTATCCGCTTTTTGCTTGGCAGATTAAGTCAGCCCAACATGGCATCTATCAGCAGTCAGTTGGAAGAGCTGTACATGAGCACCAGCAGGAAGGACATGAACGATACACTCACGGACATTCTGCTGGCTGCCTGCGTCACACCTGCTCTCATGCCTGAAAGGTTACCTTATTATACTTCATTTTATAACCCAGTCTTTGATCATTTGTGTAGTGTTTAATTTAATTGTTGACTTGAGAAAGCCCACATACTGATGTTCTTCTTCTGAGACTAAAACCCCTAGTGCTTTCAGGCTACAACCTCCAGGGTCAGGGGTCAGATCTTCATACTGTTCTGATTTAAAGCTGGAATCTGCTACATGACTTTCTCCCTGATGTTTTGGCCCAATTTGCAGTCTAGACGCATCAATGCTAGTTGCATAAAGTCAGAACCAGTCTGCAGATTTTAAACCGTCCAAGTTGACAGATTTTGCAGACAGATGCGTGGTGTTTATGATGAGCACAGACTTTTTTTTAGCTTCATACTGTGATTCCATCCAGTCAGAGGATATCAAACATGTTTGACATGTTGAGCTATTTTAGAACACATTGTTTTCATTGGTCATGCATCTCCTAGAAACGAGGGACGTGTTTCTGCGTGAGTTTGTTGTGTTCTGAACAACTTGAAAGTCTGTTAGTATGTGATCCTCAGTGGTTTA
This sequence comes from Meda fulgida, assembly GCA_030578275.1. NCBI lineage: Eukaryota > Metazoa > Chordata > Actinopteri > Cypriniformes > Leuciscidae > Meda > Meda fulgida. The sequence continues at coordinate 28,597,856 of CM060622.1, forward strand.
ATGTATGTTGCCTTGTTTTTCTCTATAACCATTTACAAAGCCGGCAAGTGTATGATGCCTGTATGATTTTAAGTGTAGTGTATTCCAGCATTTACTGTGCTTTATCTTTTCTAACTTGATTAAAAAAATCTATTTCCTAGCAAGCACAACACCCTTGTGAGCACCCAGTAGCAACCACCTTAAAAAACACTCAACTTAAAGTTAACCCAAAAAGGAATATTCTGTCATTGATTACCCTCATGTCGTTCCATACACGCAAGACTTTCATTCATCTTCAGAACACAAATAAAGTTTTTTTTTAATGAAATCTAAAAGCTAAGACCCTCCCCCATAGACTGCTACGCAACTGATACTTTGATGCTTCAAAAAGTTAATTAAGAGATTGTAAAACTAATCCATATGAATTGAGCTGTTTAGTCAATTTTCTGAACAGACTCGGATCTCTTTATATGATGAACAGATTGAATTGAGGTTTTTATTCGCATATAAACATTGGTCTACTCACACATCAGTGTGAGTACACTTCTCACTTCTCACACACTTCTGTGGTAAACAGAAGCTCAAGCATGTTCGCTTGACGTCCGAAAACCAATGAGGTTCATTCTCGTGTTACGCAGCACGTTTGAGCTTCAGCATCAAGCAACTTCGGCTGAGCTTCTGTTTATGTCCGCTGATCAATGTTTATACTTGAATAAAAGCCTAAATTCAATCTGTTCATCATGTAAAGTGATCGAGTCTCTTCAGAAAAATTTGACTATACAGCTCAATTAATATGGAGTAGTTTTACGTTCTCTTTATGAACTTTTTGAAGGGTCAAAGTGGTAGTTTCATAGCTGTCAATGGAGGAACAGAAAGCTCATATTTCATCAAAAAGATCTTCATTTGTGTTCAGAAGACGAACAAAACTTTGGAACGACATGAGGGTGAGTAATTAAAGGGATTGTTCAGCCCAAAAATGAAAATTAGCCCATGATTTACTCACCCTCAAGCCATCCTAGGTGTATATGACTTTCTTCTTTCAGACAAATACAATTGGAGTTGTATTAAAAATATATCTTTCGAGCTTTATAATGGCAGTGAATGCCTGTTTCTGTTTTGAAGTCCATCAAAGTGCATCCATCCATGATAAAAGTGTTCCACGCGACTCTGGGGGGTTAATAAAGGCCTTCTGAAGTGAAGTGAAGTGAGGCGACGTGTTTGTGTAAGAAAAATATCCATATTTAAGACTAAAATAACTAGCTTCTTGCAGACGGCCTACGCAAGTTGACTTAAGCCAAAAGAGTAACACTTGACCAGAGATGGGCACAAATACATCAAAAACTATTTTGTTACAAAATACAAATACTGGCTCATGAAATGCAACAAAATAAAATACAAAATACTGATGTGAAAAATGTATTTAAATAAAATACAAGTAATTAGTATTTTGAAAATACAAAAATACTCCCACAATAATCTTAAGTCTTTTTTTTTTTTATTACTGAAAGGTCAATAACACAAATAGTAGCAATAACACAAATATGAGAAATGTGTACATTCAAAATGGCGAAGTAGCAAAATAAAAAAAGTATGGGCATTTCACTAAATCTCTAGGGCCTGAAATAGCTCCCTCTGACGTAAATGGCATGTACAGCTAAGTTCACATCAATGGTGTGGTAGGCTGCCCTTAATAGCAAAACGTGTTTGATGTAGGCTACGTAAGGCACAATTATTTTCTCTATAATGCCGTTCAGTGTGCAATATGTGTGTGTGTAGACTGTATATTTTTCACAAAACACTTTCCCTTAATGCCGTTTTTTAGAGGAGCAGTGCCACTTCTGTGTTTAAAACTCATTCACTTCTTGGAGGGAGCCCGGTCTACAGGGTGTCACGTGATTTTCGTGCATCTAACCTGGACATTGCCAACATCAGACCGAAAATATGGCAAAATCATTTACTATGGGGATTTTTCTTAAGTATTTGAAATACTATTTGAGTATTTGAAATACTCTAAATACACTCCCTCAAAATATTTTGTTACAAACTACATTTTATTGTTTCCACACCTGCAAAATACAAATTACAAAATACACTAAAGTAATTAAATACGTATTTAAAATACATTTAATTGAAATACTCTCCATGTCTGCACTTGACGATGTATGATGTAGGAGTAGCGTAACCTTTGACGCCTCTCGCGGTTAAAAAAATCAGGGCTGGGAAACAAACTCAAGCTCCTCCGACATTTCTCTTTAAAAAATTCTCGTTTTAGACTTCTAATTCATGACTGGTGTTTTGTTTTGCTCTATCCTCTGCTCCTCGTCCATGCGTTATGTCAAGTGTTACTCTTTCGAAGTAAATCGATGCGTACGGCCGTCTGTCGGAAGCTAGTTGTTTTAGTCGATAAAGTTTTACATATGGATATTTTTCTTGCACAAACGCATCGCTTCAGAAGCACTTTATTAAACCCCCAGAGCCTTTTTCCATGGATGGATGCACTTTGATGGACTTCAAAACATAAACGGCCATTCACTGCCATTATAAAGCTTGGAAGAGCCAGTACTTTTTTTTAATATAACCCATGAGTAAATCATGGGCTAATTTTCATTTTTGGGTGAACTATTCATTTAAGTATGACCTTAAAACGTATCAGCAGCTCTGATACAAACACAATAATAAATACCTGTAAATTATTATTGTTAACACTAACATTCTCTCTTCCAGGCTTTTAATGGAGCACATCCTACTTGTCAGCGTCCTCCACCATAGAGTTGGCCTGGAGGTATCTAATATTTACATTACTACATCTCACAGATTCAAACACTTGTCATCATGGCAATATAGTCCAGACTTGCTGCCAGGAGCAGACATAGAGACTGCCTCTCTCCCGAAGCCCAGAACCCCCTTTTTTCAAGCATTTACACCAAGCTTAAGTGAGATGGGAACAACTAAGCCTAACTAATGCGCACAGACACTCAATAATAAAGCAACTAATTAGGGCCCGAGCACCGATGGTGTTAGGACCCTCTTGGAATTGCTCTGTTTATGACGTTAAATACTTGGGCATTCATCTATCTAAAAACTTGGCAATAGGAGAATCCAAAAATATCATGAATCGCATGTTTGAGGGCCTAAACATGCACGAAAACTCACGAAAATTTGCACACGCGTCAGAACTGGCGAAAATTTACATCTGATATGCGTTTCAGAATTGGGCGGGGCAAAATGGCTCGATAGCGCCACCTATAAAGGTTCAACGGAGTGCGCCTCCCGCTACGTTTCACGTACGTGTACGAAATTCGGTACATACATGTAATGGCCCAATACCTACAAAAAAGTCTCTTGGAGCATAGCCCTAAACACAACCGGAAGTCGGCCATTTTGAACTTCCTCTCAGATTTATGTGCAGTTTTTGCCATTTTCAGGCCTCGTACTTTAACGAACTCCTCCTACAGTTTTAATCTGATCATCTTCAAATTTGGTGAGTGTAATCTTAAGGCCTTTGCGACGTTAAATTGCGAAGATCTTGAGTTTTCGTCGAAGGGCGTGTCCTCAGCGGCCTGCGAATTTCGATGTTTCGCCATGAAACAGGAAGTTGCTGTAACTCAGGCAAACAATGTCTAATATGCCTCAAACTTAACACGTTTGATAAGAGTTCTGTCCTGAACACATGTCCATGCTCAAATTCAGCTACAGTCATAGCGCCACCTGCTGGTAACAGGAAGTGGCATGGTTAACACTGTTGAGGACTCCTAATAATATATAAAAAAGTGACAGCAAGTGTTAAACATGCTAGCAACATACTAGAAACATGTTAAAACATGCTAGCAAACACTTAGCTAAGTGCTAAAGCATGTTATTATTGCAATTAAATAGGAATTTGCTGTAACTCAAGCATGGAATATCAAATCTGCCCCAAATTTCACACGTTTGATAAGAATCATGGCCTGAAAACATCTACATGAGAATATTCAGTTATAGTAATAGCGCCACCTACTGGCAACAGGAAGTGACATGTTTATCACTGTGATGCAGTACTAGCAACATATTAATTATGCCATTTAGTTATAAACATGTTAGAAACATGTTAAAACATGCTAGTAATTCTTAGCTAAGTGCTAAAGCATGCTAATACAATGAAACAGGAAGTTGTTGTTACTCAAGAAGGCAATGTCCAATCTGCCTCAAACTTAACACGTTTGATAAGAGTTCTGTCCTGAACACATGTCCATGCTCAAATTCAGTTACAGTCATAGCACCACCTGCTGGCAACAGGGAGTGACATTTTTAACACTGTTTTGGACTCCTAATAATATATAAAAAAGTGCCAGCAAGTGCTAAACATGCTAGCAACATACTACAAACATGCTAAAACATGCTAGCAAACACTTAGCTAAATGTTAAATTATATTACTGCAATTAAATAGGAATTTGCTGTAACTCAGGCATGGAATGTCCAATCTGTCCCAAACTTCACACGTTTGTTAAGAGTCCTGCCCTGAAAAAATCTACATGAGAATTTTCAGTTAAAATAATAGCGCCACTTACTGGCAACAGGAAGTGACATGTTTAACAGTGTGATGCAGTACTAGCAACATAGTAAATATGCCATTGAGTTATACACATGTTAGAAACATGTTAAAACATGCTAGCAATTCTTAGCTAAGTGCTAAAGCATGCTAATGCAATGAAACAGGAAGTTGTTGTTACTGAAGAAGGCAATATCCAGTCTGCCCCAAACTTCACATGTTTGATAAGAGTCATGGCCTGAACGCATCTACATGACAATTTTAAGTTAAAGTAGCAGCGCCATCTGCTGTCGACAGGAAGTGACATGTTTTACACTGTGGTGCAGTACTAGCAACATAGTAAATATGCCATTGAGTTCTAAACATGCTAGAAACATGCTAAAACATGCTAGCAACACTTATCTGAGTGATAATGCATGCTATTATCCCCATAATAAAGGACATTTTTGTAACTGACTTTGACATACTCCTATGTTTACCTACTTAAATGCACATTGCCCACCGTGCTCTGTCTTCCTAAAGCCACCGGGTGGCGGTGGCACGGGTGCGAGGGCCCTTTCAATGGTGCTTGCAGCTTTAATAATAAATGGAACACATTTATAAATAAACTGTAAATCTTAAAGGGTTTATCTTAAATTATGGCAATGCTAATTACATTACATTAAAGGGATAGTTCACCAAACAATGACAATTCTGTCATCATTTACTCATCAAGTTACTCATCAAGTTGTTCCAAACCTGTATGAATTTATTTCTTCTGCTGAAGACAAAAGATGTTTTGAAGAATGGTGGGTAACCAAACAGTTGACTGGCCCCATTGACTTCCATAGTTTTTTTTCTTTTCTTTTCTTTTCTTTTGCTTGACACCTGCTAATTTCTCACTTTCTCTCTTGTTTTCTTTGAGGTTGGAGCTCATTTTCTGGAGACTGTAGTCCGTCAGTTTGATAAAACTTACAGTCAACTTGATGCTACTGCAGACAAAGAATGTGACAACTTGTTGTCCATAATTGCCCACATATACAACTTCCATGTGGTTCATGCTCTCCTAGTGTTTGACATTCTGAAGAAGCTGGTGACACGTTTCAGCTCAAAGGATATAGAACTAGTTCTGCTGGTGCTGAAGAACGTTGGGTTTGCTCTGAGAAAGGATGATCCGCTAGCTCTTAAGGAGCTGATCTCTGAGGCTCAGCGGAAAGCCAACGCTGAAGGAGAGCGTTTTCAGGACCAAACAAGGGTAAGACACATTTGTCCTGTGAAGAAGCTGCCTTCTGGTGCTTAGAAATTATCATATTATATTTACATTTAATCATTAAACTATTTTATCCAAAGCGACTTACAAATGAGGACAATTGTGCTATAGTCGGTCTCAAGTTCTACAAACAGACGTTTGTTATGTTGGTTTTCTTGTCAGATTCGGTTTATGTTGGAGACTATGCTGGCACTGAAGAACAATGACATGAGGAAGATACCGGGTTATGACCCTGAACCTCTGGAGAAATTAAGGAAACTGCAGAGGACTTTGGTGAGAAAATGACTGATGTTACTTACATTGGTAGATTTATAAGGTGGACTTGCGATGCATTATTATCAGCCCTAAATTCAGTGGTGTTATTGGTACCAAATTAACTTCTTGCTGTGGCCACTAGGGGTCAGACTAACTCCATACTTTGGTGTGGTCACACATTGATCGCAGTTTTGTCCAGTATTTTCAGAGAAATGTTGAATTGTAGCCCCTTACTTGGTTTCAGAGTGCTCATGCACTAACACAACCCTCTTAATAGATTCACAGCAGTGGCAGTGATATGAAGTTGAGAGTCTCACTAGACAATCTTTTGGAAGCTGAACGCATTGGCCGCTGGTGGATTGTGGGATCTTCCTGGAGTGGAGCACCCATGATTGATGACCATGAGAACAAGACAACCACCACATCCACCAAAGGGGAACAAGTGAGGTTTTTGTCTTCTTTTTTTGCTTATTTAGAAATGTTTGAAATGTATATGAAGAATATAGGGTAACACTTTACAGTAAGGTGTCATTTGTTAACATTAGTAATACATGAACTAACAAAACTAACAATGAGCAATACATTTTAAAACATTTGTTAAAGTTGGTTAAAAGAAATTACATGTTGGTTCTGAGTGCATTAACTAATGTTAACAGATACAACTTTTTAAAATATGTAGTAGTAAATGTTGAGATTAACATGAACAGAATAATAAATTCTGTAGACGTATTATTCATTCTTAGTTCATGTTAATGCATGTAGCCAAGTTATGTTAACAAATAAAACCTTATTGTAAAAAAACAAAAGTGTTACCAAATATAATTATTTCTTTTTACAGACTCTGTCACTTTTGTGTATCAAATGGCTTTATAAGAGTCAAATTGTCACCTGAAATTGATTATTCATGAATTTATTTATGAATTTGCAGTACAGCACAAACATTTTGGAGCTTGCACACAAACAAAGAATGAACACTGACATCAGGAGGAACATTTTCTGTGTGCTTATGTCCAGTGAAGACTATTTGGATGCCTTTGAGAAACTTTTAAGGTTTGTCTGCATATTTTCTGTTTCTTCACATAGATTTTCAGTGACATAGGCCATGTTGACAAATTTAATTGCAAGTGTTGTTTTGATCACAGAGTCATGTAATGCCAGAATCGATAATGCACTTTTTATTTAGTTGCAGACCCACTTATGTAAAATATTTGTATAAAATGATTTGAAAAGTGTCTTTACAGATTAACAGCTCTATTAGCAAGATAACGTTTCTTTTATGTTAGGTTAAAAAGAGAACAAGAAGAATGTTAGATCTTCTGAAATAATATCCTTGGTGTGTGATGATGCCACACACTTAAACATTTTAGTTAAGGTTATCACACAAATCTTTCTTTAAATTGCTTGCTAAGAGACCCGCCTGTTTTCTTCCTGTGTATTTTAATCATGATGTACTATATTTGTAATATTTTTCATAAACCATAAATTACCCAATTCATACAGTGGATTATTTTCTGTCTCAGGTTAGGATTGAAAAACCAGCAAGAGCGGGAAATTGTTCATGTTCTTACGGACTGCTGCTTGCAGGAGAAAATGTTCAATAGATTCTATGCGGTTCTGGCAGAGAAACTTTGCTTGCATGACCGTCGGTTCAAGGTAGAGTGGAGCTGCAGTGATTCTTACAGTATGTCTCAGTCTGTTAGGAGTGTGTTTTTTTCACTAGGTGTTAGTTAAGATTGATATTATTCTTGAATATTACTCTGATGTGCAATATGGTATAAGATCAGCTATACGTTTTTAATATACAAATCTGTTGTATTGATAATACGAGTCAGTCTGTTTACACCCATTTCTGCTGCATGTAATGCCTAGTAGCTTGTAACTGTTTACTATAGGTCAATTACAATTAAACATAACATCCATTTTGTAAATGTAAACCCTCTGTGCTTTTCTTAAGATGACCTTTCAGTTTAGTCTGTGGGATAAGTTCAAAGAACTGGCAAACCTTTCCAGTAGGTCTTTCAGTAACCTGGTCCAGATGGTCACTCATCTTTTACACAGGAGGAGTCTCTCTCTTTCTATTCTCAAGGTAATATTTGGTAAAGTTCATTTGACAGCACTATGTAGTATATATGTTTAATGTCCTTTATCATCTTTATGAATCATTTACATATCAGTTAAAGTTAAATGGCTTAATTTTCTGATGGTCCTTTGTGTTTTAATAAGGCTATTGAGTTTGGGGAGCTAGATAAGCCCAAAGTCAAATTCCTGAAGCAGATTCTCTTGAAACTCCTTAGAGAAACTGAACCAGAAGATCTTGTGAATATATTTGGCAGGTGAGTATTATTTTTCTAAAAAAAAAAAGTCATGTAGATAAATGTTCATAATGTTCAATGGTTTGGAACCTTCGAATTTTTTTATGGCATAAATCTGTATTTTGTAATCAAAGGCAAAAGTGTGACATCGCTAATTAGTCTTGTTTCAGAGGCATTGTTCATAATGGCAGTATAAATGAACTTAAAAAGAGAAATGAACTTAATTAGCTATACCAATTCTTACATTAATGCTTAAATATTTATTTGTGAGTGCACTTTTTAATTTCAGTAAAATGAGTAAAAAGACCAGATGCGGGACAGCCTGAGTTGATCTAAAATGGCTTGTGTGTGTGTGGCTTAGTGAGTCAATATCAGTCTACCATTGTGTCCCAGGATTTCTGGAATTCCCGAGCTAGGAATGCTTCGGGAAGGCTTGAAGCTTTTCATCAGTCACTTTCTGCTCCGGACCGTTCAGACACAAGAACCATCTGAACAAGCCCAGGTACTCATGGACAGAGCCGAGATCGCCACCAAAGCTATGGAGGCCCGAGACGCCCAAATCAAGCTATAGCGCACACAGATATGTGCATAATGCATCAGACTTAAAAAAGTGACAATTTCTACATGGAGCAATATGCAAACCTGTATGGAGACTTTAAGACAAATGCAGATCACTGACATGCCATTGCATTTTCTATTAATGGCATTCTGTAGAAAAAATAAAAAGTAAAATATATAAATATGACATTTTTTTGTGTTTTAAAGTTACATATTAGAAAACCTCAATGGTCAGCTTTTCTATTCTGATGTATGTTTTATTTATTCATTATTATTACATGCATGTCTGCACATTGACCAGAACAGATCTCAAGTTTGTATTGACTTGCATACTTGTGAAAGAGAAAGAAGAATATAACATTTGTGTGATGCATATGTTTGGTTTTATTACGTTTCTTTTAATAGTAAGTCAGAGTTTCTGTATGTTTATTTAATTGAAAGAGAAAAGTGATCTTTTATTTGAAAACTATAAGAGCAGAAAATGTAAATATAAAAAAAGGAAAGTAAAAAAAGACCAAGTCTGTAACAGATAATTGAGTGTGTTAAATCACAATGGCCTGTTTAATATTTATTTAACTTTCATTCCTCTAACGCGCAAAAACATTCAATGTACATTAACTGTTGTGTTTACAAATTCAGCCTGTGACTCCTGAGTTGAATAGCTTATCCCATGAAAACAAAACTAAACTTAATTTAGAAAAGAGCACAAACATGCATTGTTTGCCTAATTTGAAATATGGATTCATTGCAGTTGTTTGGAGCAACTGCACATGCAGCAGAGCTCTGGACGTGACCAACTAGCATAGCATAGCAGAGGGTTACCGTTAGATTTGATGCCCATGGTTAATTCATTAGCAGCATTGGCATTACTGAAATCAATCCACAGCATGGAGTGATCAGAGGATGAGCAATCATCATCTGGGGTCAGGCAGAGGAAACATCACCCTTGCAGCTCTACAACAAAAGAGCTAAGTGTTCAATTATATTTGATTAATTAAACCTTATCACATACCCTGGTGTCAGATCAAACAGACTGTCACATTAGAACCTGTAATGATGACACATCAGTCTGGCTGTTTTTTCTCTCGCAGTTTTAGATCTGGAAACGGGAGGGTTACCTACAGATGGCCTGCTTTTCCACCCTTTGACAAAGACAACATTGTCACCATATGTGAGGAGAAGCGTATAATGTGGGTCCAGCCCACTAAGATACACACAGGTGACTGTAAATAGTGTGCGCTATTGTCTGTCTGTGTGAGACCATAGGAAGGTTGATACTGACCTTAGTTTGAACTGCTAATAGGAAGCGAAGTTACCTTTGAACTGATAACAGCACAGTTAGAATACTGTTTGTGAGGATGTTACATGTTCCTGTCCAAAGGACCATGGGAGATTCATACATGTGCATAAGCCTGAGCCGAATGTCATATAAAACCATGTGCACTGGCCCCTACTGACAAATTACATAGCGCATAATTTTAACAATTTATATTATGTGGTTTATTATGCACTCATGCTTAGTAATGTATTTACCCTGCATGTTTGTCTCACCTTTAACTGTCTCATCCAGGCCTTCATGTAGGCCTAAGTGTCCCACCCTCCTCACTAGTGGTTTTCTTTCCCAATGGTTAGAGGGTGATAGTGGCACTGATAAGGTTCTGAGTTCTTTGTACTTATGCAGCTGGGTAAACGTACAAGTAGGGTAAATTAGGCATTAGTTAAATCAGTAACAATGTTTCAAATTGACGGCTACCTGTTCAGGGCCAAATTAATTCTGTATTTGAAATCATTGCTAAATGTTGCCCATTAGAGTATATTTGGATAACATTATACATTTATGTATGTACATGGTCTTAGTTATCACAACCATCATAATGTTGTATATCTGCATTAAACTGAACCACATTATGCACATTCTTTAGTTTCTTCACCCCTCTTAGTTTCCTGTTTCTGTTTTAAAATGTTGCCTCTTGCTTAACTACCCTACAAGCCTTTTAGGACCCAAGGATAATTCCAAGTTTAATAGATAAGCCATATTTTAGTTTCTGCTATGCGTTGCAGTCATATCATAGGGCGTATGCTGGTGTTTTTTTTTTTGTTTTGTTTTTTTTAGTAATGAAAGGGGAGTCTGTCACAGAGAATTGATTCACCAGAATACACTGCATATTATTCCACTAAGAATTTGTCTGAAAGTGGCTTAGTAAATGAAAACAAGAAGCATTTCGGATCACATTCATTTGTCCGAGTATAGTTCTCGTGGCCCTGGACTGATAGGAGGGGATAGTGATTATATTTAAATGTCCTCTAATTGATTCGAAGAAGCTCCTTGGCAAAGACCAGATGGATCTCTGGGTTTATTACCCAATAAAGCATGTCGTTATTAATAAAGGAGGAAATGCACTTATGCGAAATAGACCTCAATTAGATTGCTGAAAAGACCATTAAAATAGTCGTGCTGTAGAGTAATCCAGCTTACTCTCTTTCTTTATCATTTTCATTTCATGTCCTTGCTAAGTACTATCGCTCTGTCTTTAGCTAATAGCTACTGTAGGCTAATTTTCAACATTTCTCTGTGAACATGACAGAAACAGACTTCCGGATAGATATAACATGAAGTGTCTAAAATCAGCGGAAAGGTCAGTCTAATTTCACTTCACTTAAAGTCTAACATAAATATAAAAGACACCTAGAATAGGCCCTGTGTGATGTACTCTGATGATGGATGGGCTTTGTTTCTAAGGTTCATTATTGGGTGGCCATTGCTGCAGTGGTGAGAAATGTTTGGCCATATTCGAGTATGCTTACTCGCACATTTGCACGGATATGAGAGCTCTATAAACAGCGATTCCCATGACCCGACCATGCCACTGACAAGAGACAGAGACCGCTTCACATCCAGGCTTGAGGAGGGTTTTCCTTCACCCTTGTAATGGAATATACAAGTTCAACATTGTTACAAATAAAAAAGCACCTCCAAAATTACACACAAAAAAAAATAATTTTATTCACAAAGTGTAACATAAGCCTAAACAATAATGTACATGCATTTTAAAAGCAATTCGTTATAAATACATTGTATAAAAATAAACATCACATATTGTTCTGGCTGTAGATTATTATATCCCACTCGAGTTCAGAAAATAATAATAAGTGGTTATCGAATAGGATCATCTTAATGATGCTAATTATTACTGCTAGTGATAGGCCTACTCATTATGCTTGATGAGATGCGATTTTACCACATGCTCTGCAACCATTACATCAGGCTAAACCTTCGGGAGAAGTTTCAGTCAATGTTTATAAGTCTACGCCTATAGCCTAAAAACAGCTGTGGACGTGTCCACCTCAGCATTTCCATAATGACTGCAAGATGATAACATGCATATCACATAAATCGCTTTTATGTTTTTTATATTTTTATTATTATTTTAAAGAAGTCTCATGGTTGTGGACTTATATCACTGGCATTGGTTCGTTCATCATCGGAGGAACAATCAGATGAATTCAGCATGTAATTTTCTTCTCCTTCGTCGTCACTGTCTCTAAAGTCCCGTATTCTGTTACTTTTCACTGAATCTTGCTTTTGGAAGTCCTTCTCTAGTCCGTCCATTTTGTCCTGGTTTCCTTTGCCTTTCTGCTTCTCGGCCTCCTGGGCAGCTTGTTCTTTAGCCTTTTTACTGCGCTTCCATTTCATACGCCTGTTCTGAAACCAGATTTTCACCTGGAAATAAAAACATGACATTTTTCTATCGTAAACACTTCAGTAGCTAATCGAATTTGGCATTTTTCGAGGTTATTGATGTTAATCAGCCATATTTAAATTAAACAGATCTATATTATTATTTATTTAAAAACATGTAACATTATTTATAACAAGACTTTTTTTTTTCATTAGGCTACATAGGCTAAGTGTTTTTCCAGGCGATGCGTTAAAAAAAATCTGAAGGTTTACCTGTGTCTCTGTTAGCATTAAAGATGTGGCCACTTCAAAGCGTTTTGGTCTCGATAGGTATTTATTGAGTTTAAACTGATGCTCAAGTTCAAGGAGCTGCTGGCTTGTGAACGCGGTTCTTGGTCTTCTGCACTTCCCGAGTAAGTTTGACTGCACCTGGCCTAGAATTACAAAATGTATCATTCATCATATATTTCGTAAAACAGCAGAAATAAATTAATTTTAAAGTTTATAGGCTACTATGTAGCAAATATTGTTTTAAAAACAGAACTAGGCTATTCCAATTAGAATCAAACAGATTTATCTAGGCTACATGTTTATACAAAATAGGCCTAATAACATTTTAAGTTCTGCAAATAATTTTTTGTAGCCTAGGCTACTATAGGGTTTTTTTTTTTTTTAAGAAAACCACCTACAAACTGATGATGTAAAGACAGATATATAGGCCTACACTGGTTAACAAAACTATAATGCAATACCAAGACATCAACATCAATTTTCGTAAAGAAAAACAGATTTTTTTTTTAGTGTTAGGCTCTTTGATGAAAATGCTACTGCACTGAACCGGTAAATAATTTATTTTTGAGAGTGAGACGGGCAGGACTGCTTTTGGCCTCTATATTTTTTTCTTTTATTTACTGTTAGTGCATTACTGTAGGTAGCCTACTACAGCATTAGAGCACTCAAAACGGATTTTTAATACACAATTATACAATGGGACGGCAAGAAATGTTAAAAGCTCTCATTCTTAAAAGCCCCCAGAGCAATCCCAATCACACATAGCCTCTATGTGCCACGGCATTGTCAGTACATCTGGTAACATTTCCACCCTGTCTGATTTGTTTGGGAGAGGTTTGAGAAAATCTGCAGACGAGCAGCGGAACAGAGAGACAGTGTCTGCAGTGTACACAGTTGGCAGGCTGTGGTTTTCACACTCGTCCGCCACTTTCCCTCTGTCCATTATCTGTCCATTTTAGCCCCTCTTTGAAAGAGAGTGCTCGTTCAGTCTCAGTCAAAGAACAGCTTTACTGACCCTGCACGCGCTTGTTAGGCCAGGTTACTGTGATCCGTTGCTCTGAGTAATATTAAAGGATTATTTTTATTTATTACAGCATAGCATAAAATAAACAGGCTATTCTGTAAACTTAAAATAGGGTACAGGCTACCAAGTGAGGCTAATTAAGGAATTACAGAAAAAAAAATCATAGGCCAATATAAAGCACACCATTCAAACTATTTTGAATATGATAAAATACGATTTGAAAATTATAATAATAATAATGGGCTAATAATAACTAAAGCCTATATATAAGGCTATATATTTATCCACATGCATTTCAAATTGAACTCACCACTGAAATCTGCCATTTTGGGCAGCATCATTCCCGCAGTTGAGACCCTCAGCCAGTGATCGAGCTGAAAGGAGCTGGCGGTGAGTTTGAGGGGGTCATTGGGATGATGATGATGGTGCGACCCATGCGGATAAGAGTACGACAGCGCCGGGTGCTGACCGAGCGCTGCTGCTGAATATGTGTACATTGGATGACCGTAGAGAGCTTGAGGAGGAATCCCGGTGCTGCTCTGAGGGTGTAGTCCGACCATGCCCGAATGTGGAGAGTTTAAGAAACCCGGCTTGGGAATCAAGCCGCAAGATGATATCCTGGGGGGCGAAGGAGTCTCGTTCCGAAGTGCTTCGGAGTTCGTGTTCAAATCTGACGCCTGGACACTTTCGGAGGAGGATGATATGGAAGATGTGGGCAGGGAGGTGACCAGCGCCAGCGGCGAGGTCTGTACTTTTGGTGGATCGACAGCTAAAAGCGCGTCGATTCGAAAGTTTTTAGATTTCTCCATCTGGCCCACCTCACAAACAGATTCACGCGTCGTTCGCAACTTTACAAGGTTGTCACAAGTGTCACCGTTCCTCTTCCTCTCCTAAAGTTATGATCTTGGCCAAGGTGTGCAAGCCAGAAGTGCACTTGTCAACTGCTGCCCGAAAGGGTGTGGATTGGTCATTCGCGTCATCCTTGTGGATTTCCGATTGGACAATGATTTCACCGTGTTCACGGTGCGCTTAGTAGAAATTCAATAGTCCTCAAAAGATAAGACTTTTCTCATATAGTCATGGAAGTTAAGGGGGTGTGAAAAAAAAACGGTGTTTACACACAACTCGCACATATAGGCCTACCTTTTATATCCATAGCCTACCTGTAGGCTATAGCCTAATTGTTTTAAGAAAGCATTAAAACGCAATGATTAACATGCTATCAAATTACAGATACAGAACAGAAACATTTTCATTGCATCCTTTAAAAAGAGTTTAATACCACGATTTAGCCTAATTATTTTTCGATGCAAAAAGATGCAATTAACACAGCTGTCTAAATAAATGGCTACTGGTAGTATCAGGCTATCCTATTACACGTGTGGATAATTTAGTCAAATATAAAAGCTTATCCTTATAAAGATAACGACTATGTGTTTGAAAAAAGATCATGACAAATATCCACAATATAGCTAGAATGTGCACGCAAAAACTATGGGCGTTTTTTGTTGTTGATTTTATTTTATTTTTTTTATTATTCGATGATTAGGCTATGCCTATATGAAATAACAAAGTGGGACATATCGCCTGTACGCATTTGATATTAAATATATTTTGAATTTATATAAAATAAATTTATATTACACAAAATAAATTTGTGGAAAGTCTGTCCTCACAGTCACACCAACAATAGGGCAAACCTTGTCACACTTTTTTGTACTCCAGTGAATATTTTTGAACATCCAATGATATTCTTTTTCAAAGATTGAAGCAGTAAAACAATGATGAAACGTAAAACAATTTGCCTAGCGAAAAATGTAAAAGGTAGCCTAACTTTGATCGGTGTTTTTAGCAAAAAAATATTTAACAAATTGTACATTTAATAATAGGCCTTATAAATGATTAAATGTAGCCTAAATTTAAATTTTAAAACACGCGTGACAACTTGCCCGCCACTAAAATATATTTGTCCAGAGAACGGTCCAACTTTCATTTGAAATCGACCTTGATTTAATTTGACCCCTGCCTAAAAATATGCCAGTTTCGGTTATTGATAATTTGTTTACTTAACAGCTAGGCTACAGAAATATAAATTGATTAGATGTTTAGGCCTACTCTGGAGGTTAAAATTCACAAATTTGTTTTAAATTAAGATAATTTTTTAAAACTATAACCACTAAACTAAAAACACATTTGACTCAAAACCTTGACAACTTTTCCGCGTGACATGTAGCGCGGGTCTTTATATGCTCTAAAAAAAACTTAATTAGCCAACGTGATCAACAGTTACATTATTCTGTTGTAGCCAGGCCTATTCTGGATTTTTACATATTTTAGCAACTTTGCATCCAAAACAACAAGGTAATGTGTAGGTTATTTCAATGTTAGATTAATAAATGCCCGAATAGGCTATAACGTGTTTAGGCTATCTATCACATTTATCATGACAGCTAACAAGTCCTGATAATATATTAACATTTTGGTATATATATATTTTGTAGGTTATTTATTCTGCATAAACATGGGCAAATCAGACCTTTAAAGAAATTTAAAGGAAAAAATAAATTGACAGCCATATGCTTACTCATGAAAACAAAATAAAAAGAGATGGGACCTATGGCTTTCTTAAAAGTTATGTCTGCTGCAAACGGTGGATCTCGCTCTTAAAATCTAAATTAGCTATATATTTCCGAGCAGCTGGGCACATGGCGGGATAGGGGTGTGGAAGATCTGTGTCTGTTGTGGGGTCTGTTCCCCTTATAAGCCTCTTTAAGCTAATGGAGAAAGAGGCCAGAGAGAGAATTATTGACACTCTGTTGCCCTTAACCTGTCTACCAATAAAGCGGATTAGTTTTCCTCAATTCATCAGCTAACCACTCTCTCGAGACTGCTCGCATGCGTTTATTTGCTCAGGGGAAATCAACAAGTCACGAACCAAAAGGAGAAAAATAGCAGGTTGCCGTAATGACGAAGTTACACACTATTTCTGAAACAATAGGAATCATAGCCTCAGGTGTAATTGCTACAACTTTACAATGCCTAACCAATTTAGACGATCATGGACTGCGGAAAATAAACGGTTTACGTGATTGACCACGCAACAATAACCTTATTTATTTTATTTTAGTTTTAGGATCTGGAATCCTCCTATTTGAGGTCTTCAACATTCTTCCCAATCAAATGTAGCCCGTCGTTAAACGCGTTTAAACGTTATTGTGTCTTGCCGCTTTGTCTGCTTCCCATCAGTTTTAATTTCATTAAGGGATCGCATGAATATTTCTATAAAAGCAGCAGTGAAATATGAAGCCATGGACCTGCAGCGATCAGAGAGATTGATGGCTCTTTTTCATCACATCGGGGGAGAGTAAAATGATTATTATTGCACCCTCAGATAGAAGGGCCTGAAACCAGGGACTCTCCTCAGATCTGCACGTTCGCTCGGTAATTACTTTCACAATTAAGTGGAACACATATCACAATGACAAATCGAAATAGTTTATATATTAATTAGCCCTATCCATGGTAAATGTGTTCATTATGAAAAGCCAATTTAACGGGACCTCCACTGTCTCTTTTATTGCAATAGCCTAAATATTTTCGATCATAATGGCACAAATGGGCAGTGTGATGAAATGTATATACCACTGGTTTTAAACACATTTCGGGCTCATAATCTTTTTTTATCAATTTAATTAGTAGAGAACGGTTACTTAGGCTACAACGAATGGCCCACCAGTATCAAAAATCCGATTTCATCGCTTATAGATTTATGATTCTGAACATGGAACGTAATTCATTTTAAACGCATAGCCTACTTCCAAGTCCTTCTTGGCTCTGGCTATATCGAAATTAGCGTTTTATCAGTTTGCTTTGATAACCCTGATTATATCTTGATTCACTGGACCAAACTGTGTACAAGCCCGAAAGCCAGGTGTCACTCAACCGAGCATACTGGTAGACTACACTAATGTGATGAACACACACAATTCAGTCAGTGGTGTAATTTAAAATGTGCTTTAATCCAGATGACCCACGAGTCCCCTCTCTCCGTGACACGAGCCCGTGATTGACGATGTCACCAGATGTCAGGCTAATTCAAATGAATTCATTTCATACCTGTCATAAGCACAAGCACAGCAAAAAGTCAAAGATCTCGCTGTTTATTAAAACGAGTGCCCCACAAAACAAGCTGAGAACCGAGGAAATATTTTAAAAGCAATGTATAGTGCATTTATTAAAACAAGAACAACTCTTATGATTTAATTCTGCTATAAAGTAGACAGGTGAGATAACAGTTTTGTAAAATATAAAATAAAAATAAATTAATAAAATAAACATGTTGCAAAGTAAAACTGTAATGATTTGATTCTGCACATTTGGGCTTACATGATTTAAAAACAATAGGCCTAATAATAATGTTACCTTAATTACTTGTTGTAAGTCTTCTAAACCTGACTTCCCCAAAACATATCCATTTTTTTAAATGGAAGGCAAATGTGACAGTGATGGCTGTATTGTGTGTTTCAGAAAAGCACATTTGGCCACCACAAATTAATTAGAGGGTGTCATTTTTTTTTTATTCCTCTCTTTTTCATTACCTTTTCAAAAAAGGGGGAAGTGAGGTGCATTTGGCCCTAGCATGTTTCAATTATCAACCAACATCCTAAGAGCTAAACAGCTTTTAGTCAATGAAAACAGTTGCCTGTTTTCTTATGAATGTTTCTCAAGGTCAGCTTTTACATTTGTCTCACTGACTGATGAATGATCAGTCTTGTTTTGGGGATTTTTATAATTTAAACAATGACTGCAGAGTACAAAGCACACAGCTCAGGACCCAATGAACAGATTTAATGATGAACTTTCAATTGTTTTAAAAAAAAATTGACAAGTGTACTTTGGAGCCAGATAAAATTTGCTCTGTGAATGTTTGTTTTTAAATGAATTATTAACCCACATTTGTTTTGAATATTTTTAGTGCCCATTCTGGGTTTAAAAGAATATTGTACATGTAACTTGAACTATGTAATAAGCATATACATATATTTAAGACAAATGTAAAGTCAACGTGATTCTGTATTCATGTATATATATATATGGATAAATGGATGCAGCAGGGAATAGCTTAAAAACACGTTTTACTTAAGAATACAAGTCCCGAAAGGACTCTTGAAAAATTTAGCAATTAGCCAGACTCAACAAAGAGTTATGGAGACATATAACTCAGGGAGTTGACATAAATGTGTGACCCTTTTTTGACATCTTTCCAAATTACAGACCTTTTGAGATGATGAGACCCCCATTTTGTATTCTGAAGCAGCTCCAGAAGACTTGCTGTAGTGGCTTGTTATACACTTTTCAGGTCTAAAAGGCAGGATATGATCAATCAATAACTCATAAATCCCTCTATAACATATGAGAAACTGAGTGGTTTCCTGTCTTGCTACTGCTGTCCAACAAGATTCAGATGCCAAGCAATGAGTGTGAGACCTATTCTACAATATTTAGGGGGGTGTGTGAAGTGCAGATGAGTATTTGTATGTAAAGTAAGATAGTTGGCTTCGAAGTTAGTTCTCCCTTAAACTGGAATTCTGTCATAATTTACTCACACTCATTCCAAATCTACATGACTTTCTTTTTTTCTGTGGAACATAAAATATATTTTGAAGAATGTTGACTTCAAGTCTATGGAGAGGGAAAACAACAACAAAACAACTTTGTTTCTCAAAACATCAAGAAAGAAAGTAATAGGGGTTAGGAACGACATGAGGGTGAGTAAATAAAAAGATTTATACATTTTGGGTGTATTATGGATTTTAATGTTTCAAAACTTTATGCAAATGGTTGCTTTTTTTGCTATGTGTTTGCCAATTCATTATTTACATAACCTATAAAGAAAGGTATTTTTTATAATACTTTTTTAAGAATATCAAATACAAACATGATCCAGTTCAACGTCTCCACCGTCCGCAACTGGTTTCCTTTTATTGCTGAGATTCATCCAGGAAGTAATTGTGACATTTTTCACTATATTGACTTCGTTTTTAACCAATCGTTTGGAAGCCAGTGTTGTGTTGTCCAATCACATTCCACTGCAATACTGAGTGGGCGGGCGTTTCTCTGTGTTGTGTTTGTTTAGTCGAGCAGGAGCAACGATTTCGGTTTTGTTTTCTTTGATTTCCAGTCGCTGAACTGTATGGTTCGGCTGATCATTCAATAAAACCAGGTAAACAATTCGCATTTCATCTACTAACACGACTCATAAGTAGAAAAAGGTGTAAAACCTCACTGAAATCACTAGGTGACTTAAGAAGCGACCAGAGCGACATATGACTGAAGTTTCTGTCAAGCTGAACTAACATGTCAGAACAGAGCACAGCATTTATGTTTCCAAATTACTGTCTTAATTCTCGTTAAGTGGTGACAGACCCCAAATAACATACAGTTATACGTGTACATTTCTGGGAAATTGGGAATTGTCGAGGTGAAAGACAATTGACCTGCTGCTGAGTCATTAGCTAGCTAGTCAAAGAACCTTTAGCCAAGAGGCTAACAGAGAAGTTCATTGGATCCGACTGAAGAAAATACCAGAACTCTTGTGTCTTTCACAGCGCGAATGCTCATTTATACTTACAACTTCAAAGAACACGTTCGTAAATTATGATGAACGCCTGGTATAGTGATTATTTACTGGTTCTTTATGTTAGCAAGCTAACTAGCCTGGCTTGAGTCATAACAAATGTGTTTGTCTCCTTATGAAACAACCCTTTTCTTGAACATGTTTCGCTCAAATGAGGGTGCAGGGCATTTGTTGAACACACATATATTTGTACGCATGCACAATAATGTGCACATAAATTTGAAATAATATTTCAGCGGTCATGTTTTGACATTTCTGATCGGAGATACGGTATCGTTAGTGTTATACTGCTCTATTTAGTGTTGATCATCACACCTGCTGAAAGCGGGGTGACAATTTCCATTCACGCCCACTGTAACCTTCTGCACCTCCTCAGTTATCTATCACAAGGATAAAGTTGCTTTAAATATCTTCATCATAACAGCCTGCTTTATTTCACAGTAGTATATGTTTAAGCAGCATCTTTACCGGTGCTTATTGTTACAAGCAGATATAAAGTATTTTATGAAACAATGTTTCCGTTTGTTCATTGACTAGACTCCAAATCTTATCATTTTTTGTTTTCTCTGTCTTGCTGGCACAGACAGCACTTTGTTGCACTGCACACAGGATACCTATATTGATCGCTGCTCAATGGGAAAAGTGTAACCATGTTCAGTTTTGAGGGAGATTTCAGGAGAACACCCAAAGTGTCCCTTGGGGGTGCTAGCAGAAAAGTAAGTTTTCCATGTGATAGACAACACAACATTTGTCTACAATGATTATTACTGGAAACTGAACATTTTGTTTAGTCGTGAATATTTGTTTGCTAATTCTAAACTAGTGCAAATAATTTCCAATTATATGGACAACACGAATCTTATAATTGTTGTCTAACAATGTCTAACGCCTTTTTTTGTTCAGGAGGAAAAAGCATCTCTTCTTCATCGAACACAGGAAGAAAGAAGAAAAAGAGAGGTGAGTATCCACCATTAGGGTATTTTACAGATGTTTAAAGCATTTTATTGTGAAAATAGGACCAAAAAAGTTATGTTAGTTCTGAGAAAAGCTTGGTTTGATTTTGTTATCTAATGAAATGACATTCATATATTTTTAAGTGTGTCTTGAGTGTCCAAATACTTTTTGGTGTATCACAAATTTCCCATGATGTGTTTCTACGTAGTTGTGTCTATTTATTAGATTAGAGCTAGATATAAGAGTGTGAATCTTGCAGTTATGAACAAATAGAAGATGATTTACTTATCTTTGTATTTCGCACAGGATGAGAGGAAAAGACTAAAAAATTCAATCATCATTCAGTCATACATAAGGGGATACCAAGACCGAAAACAGCAAGTATGTGGAATCACTTTAAACTCTACAAGTGTGGACTGGTTTCTTTCTTCTTGATAGACAGATTGTTAAATTTCTGAATTTTCTCTCTGTTTCATATAGTATGCCATTCAAAGGGGCTGCTTTGACCACTGTGTGTGTCAGTGCCAGTCAGGCTCTGGCCCTCAACTTACAGACAGTGCCATACTCAGCCAACTTGTTCGCCAGCTTCTCTTTTTTTACAGACAAAGTGAAGACAGAAACAGAATGGTAAGAATCAAAAATATGATATGAGTTTGCTGGTTTAAAAAGCTTTTGTTATCATAGGAGGGTCAATGACGTTTTGTTTTTGTTAATTGCCTTTTTAATGTGAATTGATGAAAAATAAAAAGAAATTGGACAGCTTTGTTCTATGGTGTCATTGTCTGTAATGAATCCTAGAACCTTCATTGGATTTATGTGCATTTAAAGATGTTAATGTCTTAACTGTTGTAGATCTGGATGTGTCAGAGTTTGGTAAAGCATCATGCTCAGTTCGTCAAGCTGCTGACAGGGCCAGAAAGACAGAGCTGCCTGTTTCAGATCAAGAGGATGCTGGGACACTGTTGCAGGTACAAAATAAGAAGTTCCCCAGATACTGTTTTCTGTAGTAGCATCCCTAAAATAATTTTTTCTGGCATAGTAAAAATCTTTAGATCTGCTTGTTGATTGGTCGCTAAGCATTTTCTCTGTCTCTAAGGTTATTGCAAGCACGTGAAGATAACAGTCTGAATGTGACAGTCCCGATGCGGATGCTGGAGGTGTTTTCATCTGAGAGAACCTACTTGCCCTTTTTACAGGATGAAAACTATGTCACTGCACTTATTGAGCAAATTTTGCGCTATATGGTACAGAAAGGTATAGAGTCTTTCCCTATGTTTGATTTGTCTTAATTATACTTTGAAGCAATAGATGAATATATTTAGTTAGAGACCGTACACAATTATCTTTTTAATTCAGCAAAAGTTTGCATCTGCTTTAATCATATGCTTTTCAATGTCTTTCTGTCTTTTAGGATACTACAGATCTCTGTATGTTTTAGTGAATCACAAGTTGCCATCGAGTCTAGAATATAGTGACTCTCCTTCCATTCCGCTGGCACAAACGCTACTGGAACACACACTCAACCCTCTACACTTTACATACAGCTCCTGCCCCCCAGATACCAGGTACACACTCGCATACATTCATACGGTAAATAAATCTGACCAGTTCAAATTATTCACAGCCTTTTACACTATATATGCCTTGGAGAGCATTCGATTGAAGCTTTTCGAGGAATGTCTTTGTTTTGGTGTATGTGTGGTGCACGGGTCCCACTCAGTAAAAGGTTTCCCTTATTGCAGACTGTTAGCTTTATACTTCCAGAGGACCAATGGACAGTAATTCCCTCACTGCTTTGTTTACAGAGAGTAGTAAAATCCAGACAGACTCATTGACTCAACATGTAATGTTTACACAACATTTACCCTCCATTCTAACACTCTTAGTGACGAACAGTGCTGTTTTCTTTTCTTTTCTCTCTGAAGAACGACAAGAGCGCGAGAGTATAAGCTTGTGCATACAGTCCTGTGTTTGTCCTCTTTCTTTCTTTCTTTCTTTCTCTCTCTCTCTCTCTCTCTCTCTCTCTCTCTCGCTCTCTCTCTTACACACACACACACACACACACACACACACACACACACACACACACACACACACACACACACACACACACACACACACACACACACACACACACACACACACACACACACAGAGGCACGTATCTAGACAAACCAGCCAGATGTTGTTTCGAGTTATCACCTTTTGATTGAAATTAACATCGACACTTTTTTTTCGCTGTTCTTTCCTTTTACATGTTTAGGGTTAATAATGTACTCTACCATTCAAAAGTTTAGGGTCCGTAAGATTTAAAAAAAAAAAAAAAAAAAAAAAAAGAAATTAATAGCAAGGATGCATGAAATTGATCAAGTGACAGCAAAGACATTTATAATGTTACAGTGGATTTCAAATGCTGTTCTTTTGAACTTTCTATTTATCAAAGAATCCTTAAAAACATGGACAATAATATGTTTCTTGAGCAGCAAATCAGCATATTAGAATGATTTCTGAAGGATCATGTGTCACTGAAGTCTGGAGTAATGATGTTGAAAATTCAGCTTTGCCATCAAAGGAACAAATTACATTTTAAAATGTATGAAAATAAAAAAGGGTTATAACAATGTTATAATTACTATTTTTACTGTGTTTTTGATCACACAAATGCAGCCTTGGTTAGCATAAGAGACATCCTTCAAAAACATTAAAACTCTTTCTGACCCCAAACCTCTGAAGTATAGTGTACATTTCCACCTTATATTTCATTCCAGTGTGGGTAGACTAAATTGTGGAGGTGCCACTTCTATTTTAACAACTTTGACTGTAGAGCAAAGGCAAAATACTTCTTTAGAATTGCTTAATTATGGTACTGTTACTTTGAAAAAATATGTATTCTGTGCAGTACCGAAAGTTTGGAAGTTACTATTTTTAAATTAATGTTTTTGAAAGAAGTCTCTTATGCTCACCAAGCCTGCATTTATTTGATCAAATAATCTATATTTTAACAGATATAACAAAAATATTTCTATTTTAAATAAATGCTGTTCTTTTTTTAACTTTTTATTCATCAAAGAATCCTGGAAAAAGTATCACAAGGTTAAAAAAAAAAAATTAAGCAACTCAACTGTTTCCAGCATTGATGATAATCAGCATATTCGATTGATTTCTGAATAATCATGTGACACTGAAGATTGGAATAATGATGCCAAAAATTCAACTTTACCATCACAGAAATAAATTATATTTTAAAGTATATTAAAATAGAAAACCATTATTTTAAGTTAATAATATTTCATAATATTACTGTTTTTGCTGTATTTTTGATCAAATAAATGCAGGCTTGATGAGCATAAGAGACTTAAAAAATAGTAATGTTTCCAAACTTATGACCGGTACTGTATATGTA
The DNA here is from genome assembly GCA_030578275.1 of Meda fulgida. Lineage (NCBI taxonomy): Eukaryota > Metazoa > Chordata > Actinopteri > Cypriniformes > Leuciscidae > Meda > Meda fulgida. The sequence goes on from CM060622.1 coordinate 28,622,726, forward strand.
AGGGTGTAGTCACAGTAGGCGATCTGAACAGTACCCAATCATGTTTGACCCCCAAGTCTGGTTCGTTTGACTAGTGTGATCGCTTCGTACCGTGCCCAGGCGCTGTTTGCTTAACCGTCCCTGGCCCACTTGGAAGTGGTGGGCCAGAGCACGGTTCAGTCGGGCTCGGGTGCGGTACGGATGCAGTGTGATTGCTAACCGTGCCGGAGCATGGAACAGCTTCTACTTTTATATGCGTGCTGTCATCATTACGACTGCAAACATCTTCTATGATTACTTGGACTGTACACTTTTCAATTAATGTAATTAAATCGAGTATATTTAGGTTTTATAAAGGGTCTGGTTTGACAATTGCGCCAGGGCACTTTATAAGGCAACTGTGCCGAGTGTGAGTACACCCTAAATATGGTAACTAACAAAGTTCTGCTGATAAAAGGTCTCCTGTTGACAGGAAATTGAGGGTTTCGTTGTCTCATAGATACACAAATGGCCAAAAGTGTGTGTAAATGTATATTAGTATTGAAGTGGATCTATATTGTGATTCTTTAGAAAATATGAAAGTTGAAGTACTTACTGCAGGCTAAAACATAAGCTACAGTTACAGTACATGTTAGTCAGTAGGGTATTAAATTCACAACCTCTCGAAATAATAATATTACACAATTCTCTTCTCATTCACAGGCAGTTTGTTTTTACAGCCTTCACTGAGGAGTTCATCTCAGCGCCTTTCACTGAACAAATCTATCATTTCTTTGTGCCAGCTTTGGCAGACCCAAAACTAGCTTTCCCATTTCAGAACTTCCTTTGGTCACTCCAGGCCACCATAGCCTCCTCTGCCCAGGCCAGAGCTCAGGCTCCTTGGCTCTTTTACTTTGTGTTGTCGGTTGGAGAATCAGGACTGGGTAAGTAGAGTGTGTAAGAAAGATAAAACTGCACTGTATGACTAGTATAACGTGTGCTTACAAGGTGACCCCTTTAGAAATCAATTTGCAATTCTTTTTTTATATATTTTTGAGAGTATATTTAGGAATCAGGTTTGAGTAATTTGTTTTGTTTTATTTGTATAGGTTCACTCTCAGAGGAAGGGTTGCTGTTGTACTTAAACGCTCTACAGACTCTGTTGCCATTGTTGCCAGTGACGGAGTGCAACAGGAGAGCTGACATAAACAGTGATTCAGAAGATGAGGAAGAAATGACTGTACAGCCTCTTGCTGCGCAGGTACACAGATCATCTCTTATCCAAATCTTTGCACAAAAGAAAATATTCAGAGAGAAGCATACAACGGGTGGATATAATCCTGTTTCTTTTTCAAAAAGGATGGCAGTTGGATTTCTGTGTATTACATAACAGAGGAATGTGTACAGAAGTTGGACACCAAGCAGCAGACTAATGCTCTGCTAACATTAGTGTGGAGAGACTCTGCAAGTGAAGACGTCTTCACCATGATGGCTTCCATCTGTCACACGTTGATGGTGCAGCACCGTATGATGGTGCCCAGAGTCAGGTCAGATCACATACACACATGCAAACAAAATGAAACCCCTAGCATTTTGTGCAACACAACATTAAGGATAACCAATAGAACTAGATGACCTGCACAGTGCACACTTGTGCTCTATCACGCTCTCATTGCAAGATAAGTTAATCATGCTGTACCTCTCTAATTGATAAAAAGAGATGCAGTCAAGAAAGTGCTATAGATCGGAGTCGGATAGGGCTGGGATGCACTTTTATATGAGTATATAAAAGATTTCCAAACATCAAACTGTCCAAGTCTGTGAGAGTTGTTTTTATTTATTTTATCTTTGCCTCTGTTTTTCTGCTGGTTTTTAAAAATAGTAAAATTTCTAATGAAGCAGTCAGACGGTTAAGTCTCATCTTGCTGTGTTTTTTCTATTACTAGGGCAGTTTTAGTTGCTGTCACTCATCAATTAGTTTAATGAGCTCTCCTCGCAATTACCTTTGCTTTATCTACTTCTGGTTCTGCTATATTGACAAAATGAGAACAGGATTTCAGCAGAAAGAACTTGAGAAAGAAAGAAAGCGATGGAGAGAGGTGGTATGAAAGACAGGGAAGTGAAGAACGTCTAGTTTAATGAGGGAGAGGGACATATTTGATTGGTAAAGCCAGTGTCAATCAGCTAATCAGAACTTCAACACATGCCATGTATTTAATCGGACTAAATCTTTTCTCACAGTGTATTAAGCTATAAGCTTTTGTTATATTTAATATTTTAATACCAATATTGAGAACATAAAAGGTATAGGCCAGGGTCTATTCCTTTTATGCTCTCAATATTGGTATTAAAATCTTGTCAGAAAACAGTCTTCACAATTAAAGGAGTAGTTCACTTTAAAATGAACATTACACCATGATTTACGCACCCTTAAGCCATCCTAGATGTATATGACTTTTTTCTTTCAGGCGAATACAATCGGAGTTATATTAATAAACACCCTGACACCCTGCAGTGGATTGCAACCATCAGTTTGAAGCTCGAAAAAATGAATCCATCCATCATAAAAGAACTCCACACGGCTCCGGGGGGTTAATAAAGGTCTTCTGAAGCAAAGCGATGAGTTTGTGTTTGAGAAATATTCATATTTAAAACTTTATAAAGTCAAATAAGTGGCTTCCGGCCAAACGGCCATACGCAGTCTACTTGCGCCTAAAACGCAACTTACACAACTTGTGACATCAGAGGTAGCGTAAATATCAGCAGTATGTCGCGTTACTCGCATAAGTTGCGCTTTACACTTAAGTGGAATCCATATGTTTGTTTGGCCGGAAGCTAGTTATTTTACTTTATAACGTTTTAAATATGCATATTTTTCATACACAAACTCATCGCTTTGCTTCAGAAGGGCTTTATTAACCCCCCCGGGACGTGTGGAGTATTTTTATGATGGATGGATTCACTTTTATGAGCTTTAAACTGATGGTTGCAGTCCACTGCCATTATCAAGTGCCGATTGTATTAGTCTGAAAGAAGACTGTCATATACACCTAGGATGGCTTGAGGGTGAGTAAATCATGAGGTAATTTTCATTTTACCATGAAGGTAACATATGAAGAGCTCTTTTCCAAAACGTGAAAAATGCCATTTTTGTAAAAAATGAGTTTGTCATGTCATTTTGCTGTGTTCTGAACCTATTCACTGCTCCATCAACGTTTCATGCCAAATCGCTATATTTCCTTGTTTAAAATGTACTGCAAGATCCAGTTATTTTCCAAACCGGGATAAGCGCCAACCTATTTTTAGCCTAAATGCGATAAATCCTCTCTCGACCGATCAGAATTCAGTGAGCGTTCTACGCAATCCAACACGGTGGCGCTCTGAACAGAGGTTTGTTATTGTTCATTCATTCATCAAAATGAGTGATAACACTTTTGATGGCCTTGATGAGCCAGTGAGACCTTTTCCTGGGGGAAGAAAACGCCGACTGGACTGGAAAAAAGAAGGCTCGTCACTCGGGTGGCGCGATAATACCAACAGGGGGATGTCAACATAAAGTTGCCGCAAAAGGTTTCTGTCAGGCCGAGAGGCTGTCGCCGGACGATCTGATAAAAAACACAATCTACCATAGCACCTTATCATGGTCAATATAAAGGCCAGTTTATCTCGTTTATCTATCTGTAGGCTAGTAAGTAGAACTATTCAGTACTTTTCATGTCACATTAGCATGACATTACTTTTTTCACCGAATGACTATTAGCCTAAATGTGTTACTAAATTTTATTTATATTAATTTATACGAGTCCCTGATTATGTTGCATGTTCTCTTTTTTTTTTTTTTTTTTTTTTTTCAAAGACAAACCATACATTTTTGAAAAAAACTTGGATTTATAGCGTTTTGAAAAAAAATACAATTAACTTTGAATTTATCATAAACAATATTGTTGTTTGATTTAATAATCTTTGTTCAACATGTTCAGACTGTGGCAAAAAAATGTTTAACAGGATAAATGAATATTCACAAAATGTGTGGGTCTAGGTAAAAAAAATAATTTTCCTGAAAACTATTGAAATGGATTTATAGCGTTTTGGAAAAGAACTCCTCATATTAATCATTAGTTAAGCATTAGTGAACAGTTAATTCATCCTTTATAAAGCATTAATAGACATTAATAAGCAATTTAAAAAATACAGCTATACATGCTTTATTCTTGATTTATAAGCATATCTATAATGTGTTTATTAATGACCAATTTATCATTTCTAAATTAAGTAATGCATTATTTACAAACCAGTTATTTAGGAGTTGTCAGTGGCTCATAAGATCACTTAGAAAGTGTAAGTAAATGATTAATAAACATTCATACATATTATTCAGACATATAGTAATAGTTACTTAGTGTTAACTAAAATGCTTTATTAACTTGTATTTCTACTGTAATTCAAGGTTAATTCAGGTAGTTATAAAGCATTTAGTAGTGGTCAGTTAACTATTTTTGTGAGCTCATCTAAAGTGAGGACTATTTATGCCTTGTAAAGTATTTACAAGGGAGATTTAAAGGCTCATTTATCTTCTAAACAGACAAAGGAAACAAACACAACACAGTGATACAGAATATAAATATTTAAGATGTATGAATGTACATTTAAATAGTTTATTAATCATTTACTCACAGTTTCTAAGTGATCTTATGAACCACTGACAACTCCTAAATAACTTGTTTGTAAATAATGCAATACTTCATTTAGAAATGATAAATTGGTCATTAATAAAGTTTGAAAATACAACAATATTAAACACATTATAGATATGTTTATAAATCAAGAATGAAGCATTTTTAACTGTATTTATAAACTGCTTATTAATGTCTATTAATGCTTTATAAATTATGAATTAACTGTTTACTAATACATAGCTAATGATTAATAGTGTGCAGTTATAATAAAGTGTTACCAAAGTGGGTTACTCCTTTAAAGAGGCAGCATTCACAAGCCTTTCAAATCTTAGAATTTTTTTTATGATCCATCTTGCATATGCTGAAAAACAGTTTTTATTTTTACTTTTACTTATTTTTATTTTGTCACATTTTCTTTTGTTAATATTTGCAATGTTTAAATTAACAATTTTTTAAAGACCCCCTGTTGTGAAATTTTTTTAAGACAAACCATGTGCAAATTCATAAGTTAGCACCATTGCTATGCTAAGTATTTTCTCCTTAAAACTGTAATGAAAAAAAGACAGTTTCTTATGTCACAAACTATCTTGTAACCAATCACGTCAATGTGTGGGCGGGCTTTAGCATATCATTAATTATGCTCTGAGTCTCAAGAGAAGCCAGGTTATCCCAGTATATCTTTCTGTTGATATGAAAAATCAGGTAGATTTATCAGTATAGCGGGTGAATTATGTATATGATGTATATTACGATGTTATGATGAACTATACGCCTTTCTCCACTGATGTTCTAAGTTGTCCAAAGTGTTTCTAAGGATGCTGATTTTTAGAAGGCAGCTGTCTGACTCTGAGGTGACGAACGGGAACATGGTTTGTGTAACATTAGCAACACATTATAAGCTGTTTGATAACGTAGTCAAGCAAAAGGCTAATCATATTTATTACAGTTATGCGTCCGATGTTGTAGAGAGCGATCCATAAAACACATTACCATTCTGATACATCGACTTGTAGACGAAGCTATATGAGCCAGTGGAGGAGGGGCTCATTTGCATATTAATGGCTCAGTGTAAACTAAATAAAGCAAGAGTGTAGTTACATTCAGGCTATTTTTAAAGCATGAATAAAAAAAATGTACAGGAAAATAAACGTTTAAATATGACATTTTGGTGATCAAAAATGAGTTTTAAGGTACAAAATGATTGACTACAGTGGGACTTTAACTTCTGGATAAATAGATTTCATGTTTAGGCTGTTTAACGCACATTTAATCATTTTGCACATCATTCTCTAATTAAAATTATGCGTTCTCATGCTAAAATTACAGTATAAGGCACAACAAAGTAAAATTGTTTTAAATACTATTTAATATGATAAAGTGTTCTATGGAAATATAGAGGAATCAAAAATATCTGAAAACAATTTAACATGCATCCTCATTTGACTCAACACTCAAGTTTCTGGATGACCCTTTAGACTTCCTTCTTAATCTTGCTCCTTTGCCGTCTTCAACATGTTTTGCCTGTTCCAATTAATTTCATACATGACATAAACCGCTTATTTCCATTGTTTCTTTCATATTCTTTACTCATCCTTTTTTCCCTGGATATTTTTTTGGTGGTATTTCTATATTTTACAGCTCCGTCCCGATGAGAAGGCTTTTATCATAAATCCTGCCTTCACTACTTTATCATTATCGGATATCTGTACAAAATAATTAGCTGGCCTAGGAAGATTAATTCTTGCAGGAGTGGATGGGATAGTTTTACAAGAGGTATAACAGCTGTCCCATGATTTACAACCTTTAAAGAAGCACCCAGTGCGCGTGCAAACTTGGTTGCTTTTCGAACAGAACATTATCATATTTTAAAGTGAAGAGTATGGCTGTATTTTATTCTGTATTTTGGTCATTAAAGTATCAAAAACTGTTAGAGTAAATTGAGTGCTAGGTTCCTGTTCATGGAAAAGTCTCATTAATGTTAAGCCTGCTGTATTTGTTTTGACAATTTAAAATCATCTTCATAGCGTTTTTAAATAATGATTAGATGCAAAGAACAGAAAGATGAAATAAAGAAAAAACAGTCTCATTATTCATGTTAATAATAGATGCAAGATTTCCAAGTGCAACTTCATTATCCTTGCATATCTTACTCATAAATATGTAGTAGCTGGCAGACCCATTTCTTTGTGTTTTAAACCCCCTAAAGTCAGTGAAATTGAGTGTTTTGTGTGATGTCCAGTAAGGCCATTTAGCTTTGTTCACATTTCAGGCAAACACACACTGTAAAAAAATAAATAATTTATCTGTTTTTACAAATCTGTTTTTTCCAGAATAATTCTGTAAAAATACAGTAAACTTCAAGCATATTTACAGAACTACCAGTCAATTTTACAATTTAAAACTGTAATTTAGAAGAAGAAAAAATTAACCTGTAAATCCAGCTGCCATGTGATGCTACTAAAATCTGTCTTGTTCTTTTTACTGACATCCACCATAAAAACACTGGTCGTAAAGAGAAAACCACACGATGAATCATTGTTCATCGCAAGTGGCTTTTCCACAAGCTGAGCTAAATGCTAATATATAGAATCTGCATACAGTGTCATGAACACAAACACAAAACACCATCACGGTAACACACAACACAAAAATAATGCAATAAACACTTTTTAAACAACATAAGATGTAACATAAAATCCTAATGTAACTGATGAGATAAAAACTAAGGAGAAACATAATTATTACATTTAAAAACCATCAAATGTGAAGTGTCTCACAGGGAATTCTAGGAATGGCAGTTTACAGTTGTTTTCACTGTAAATTATAAGAGATTTGTTCTTTTTACTTCCATTTAGTACGGAAACCTGCTGTTAACGAATTACGTTTTTTTTCAGTCTTTTACTGTTAAAATGAGTCATTTTTACAGTCAATTACAGTGCATGCTCTGTGAAGCAAGTAGGCAATAAATAATAATAAAACATTTAATTTACTGTTCTCGCCTAGTTTCCCTTGAACCTGTGATGCTGAGATAACTGCTTAATTTGTAAACTCACTTTACTGTAATTTGGTCCTTGATTGAATTTATCATAAACTGATATATTTATTTTATTTAGAAAAAGACCGGATAGCATTTTGCTTTGTGTGTCATTTTCACTTTTTTAACATTTGGTCTACTTATTTCCCAGTATTGATGGATTTTATTTTAAATGTTTGGACCAGTTACTCTAAGGTTGCCAGCTTGTCCTAGAGTTGCATCCATTTCTCAGTGTGAGTTCTGTAGTTGTTTTGATATTTTATTGTAGCAGTACCACCTTACATAAACCATATTGGAGACTAGTGCTTTGTTTGTGTGTGTGACTTTAATCTTATTTTCTTCCTTAATTACTTGCAATTATGCTTTATTTATTCTTTCACCCCTTGACACAAAACAAGCATGCAGTAACCACCAGAGCAATTTCTCACACCCTGGTGTGACGGCTGTTAGGTTTAATGATTTGGGTGGCCTAAGCACAGTATCTAATTTGTGATGGCAGCACTGTTTCTACGGTCAGGCAATTGTAGCCGTGCTACATTGTCTCTCTGGCCGTCATTAACTTAAATGGAGCCCCCACAGGAACCACTGGTCTGTTTACGACCCTGAGGCAGACTGCTAGTTTACTAATGGAAGGTGCCTCACCTAAATAAAGCTTAATGGCTCATTTAATCTTTCCTGTGGTCCATACAAAGACTAGAAATTCCAGCTCACTGGGTTGTTTATATTTTTTTTCTACTTTATGAGTCCTGCTGGAAATTTGGGAAGTTCAGGTTTTATGGGCAGGAGATGTGGTTATTTGAACATTTAGAGATGAGGATAGTTCCTGTAGCACCTTTGACTAAAGGTGTTGGTGAATTGTTTAGTAATGGTATTGTGTGTGTGTGTGTGTGTGTGTGTGTGTATAGCCTAGACTACATTATGTTTAGTGGTAGCTTCTTAGCTGGTGTACTTTGTTCTGTCTTTATTATTAAATCTTTATTCTGTGTTTTTGTCCTTTTTTTAGGCTTTTGTACAGTTTAGCCTTCAATGCTCGTTTTCTTAGACACCTCTGGTATTTAATCACATCTATGAAGACTAAAATTATCACAGGGTGAGTTTTCCACATTATTCTTTTCTAATGTATATTTCTTGAATGTAATATTAACAAATCCACTTTTCCTTTCTCTTTATTCTGTCTCTTTTGTGTAGCTCTATGGTTCCCTTGTTGCAGGTGATGTCCCGAGGTTCTCCAATGTCTCCGGAGGACTCCAACAGGATCATCCCTCTCTTCTATCTCTTCAGTTCACTCTTCAGTCATTCACTCATCTCTGTGCATGACAGCGAGTTTTTTGGCAGCTCAGCAGATGGTAATAATACCTATTCTGCAGAAATGTACAAATAACTGTTTAGAAATATATTGAAATATTTAACAGATCAGGTCATTTTTTTTTTGTTGCCTTTTTAGTGTGGTCTTGTTAATACTATTACACTCCTAAAACCCCTACACTCCCATTTTTTTAAATGGCATGTTACATAATAAATGTTTTTTCATTGCTCGGGTAGGTCAGAGCCAGTCGTCGATGATGCCCTTCTCTCTGTTAGAGTTGGTGACATTGTCTCTGTGTTTGCGGGACGCGTGTCTGGGAATCATTAAGCTGGCCTATCCTGAGACTAAGACAGAGCACAAGGAGGAGTATGTAGCTGCATTCCGTAGTGTCGGGGTGAAAACCAACAGCCAAGTACAGCAGCGCATTCAAGCTCAGCAGAAACGATGGGTCCAGCTCTTTAAGGTGATTTCCTCTATATCTCACACTCTCGTTTTACCTAGTTAATGTAGAATCCACTCCCATTAGGTGTTGTAGTTGAAAGGAATTAAACTTAACCAGTACTGAGAAGATTCTCAACAGCACTTATTCTACATTCATTAGCAGTGATAATACCTCCAGTGGATGATGTGCGTTACTTTTAACTGGGCGCTGTATTAGCAGTCCTAACAACGTCTTTGATGACCTAATTAGATGAGTTGACAATTAATGAGGCGAATAGTCTTAGCATCTGTTATGGCCATCAGTGCTGATCAGCCAGGCAGGAAGACCGCTCACTCGGGAAATTAATAGGTTGTTTGCCAAGACTAAGTGAGCTGAATAACGGCATTAGGATATTGGTCAGCTGTCTTCACTCCATCCATCTCCATCCTCTTCCTCGTCTTTCTCCATCATGTTCTTACTTCCATCCCCATGTCAAGTTTCAGCTTTTTCCTCATTATTTGTTTGTGGTTTAACCAGATCTCTTGCTTGCTTTTGACAGCTCATTTACCTACTTTTCTTTTCAACTAAACTTCTTTTCAATAGATTTGTAGAGTTTTTCAACACTGACAGTTGAATTTAGTGTTGTTCGCATTATAAAATAATGTGAATTTATATGATTATTCAGTACATCTCATTACCAACATGTTCCTGGACACACATATGTACTATCTACATTTAAAAAATATATTCCCCTTGAATGAATGACACCAATCTTTTTCTTGTACTGATATTACACATTTCTCCAAACTATGATTACTGCTATCTAATCCAGTTCACACAACTGTTAGTGTAGACTCTTCATTTAACAAATCAGTTTAAAACAACATAAAAAACAATAGATTTGTCCACTATTGATTACATCATATATTAAGCTTTATATACTCACACAAGTATACAGATTACACAATACGTGTCCAAAAACATTTTCAGTGAACAGATAATTGTGGAGATCATTGATCTTAATTTGGAGAAGAGTTTAAAATAAACTTGAATGAAAAAAAGAAGTAAAAAAACAAGTTGTTATTTGCGAAATTTAGTTTTCAGTTTTTTTTAGGCATTTTCTCACTTGGCTCATTTGGAGCATTTGTTTCGTAACCTGGTGTATTTTCTCCCTCGTTTCACGCTCAGATCCGGAGTAAAATAATCAGTCTGAGAAACGCCTGAACGAGGGAGGCTTGGCCTAATTGAAAACAAACTCTGGAGCAGTTTGCGTATGGTGAGAAAGCAATCTGACCTATTGGACCAAAGAACCAAGCAGTATTATAATTAATAATGGGAAATGCATTACAAAAAACCCAGCAGTGTCTAATTCAGTGGTTTGGAACATTACTTATCGCAGTTGAAAACCAAAGTGTACCTCTAATAAATTATATGTAATTTATCATTTAGAGCGCTAATCCAGACTAATATACATTTATGCACATGTGTAACCACAACAGCTAGTTTGTGGAGCTAAATTGTCAATCCATCTTGATGGATGACCACTATGAGCGGAATCCCAGAACACAAACAGGTGCACTCTGAAATGAAAAATGTTGCCTTGTGAAAATGAACCTAAGTTTTTTGAATATTACTGCAGCAGCTGGTGCCATTGACCACAACAGCCACATCCAAGAGATCATTTAAATTTAGATGAATGTCATGTCTTAAGATGTTATAGGTCATTTTTCAATCAGTTAATCTTAAGGTTTCTTTTTATAGTTTTTATTAACCTTAATTAGGGGCCAAGCACCGAAGGTGCGGAGGCACCTATTGTATCTGTTCCGGTTCTTATTATTATTCTTCTTCTTCTTCCGACTGGGCGTCTATGGCAGCCCATAGAACCGTTCCCGGGAAAGTTGTTCCGATTTGACATTCTGATAGAGGACAGTCCCAACAGTAATTGCACCAATTTTGGTGTCTTTAACTCATTCCCTCTAGCGCCACCAACTGTCCAAAATTTCACTTTTATTATGCTAATAACTTTTGAACCGTAAGGCCTATCAACAAAATTCTTTTTTCTTCTGATTCCTGAGCTCATGACGATTCGATTGCATCCTATGACGTCATTTTCCGTCATAAATATATGGCCGCCATTTTGAATTGTCCAAAAAACCTACTTTTGCGAACTCGTCCTAGACGGTTTGTCCGATTTTCACCAAAATTGCACCAGATCATCTCCAGGCAGTGCCGACAAAAAGTTATGGAATTCAAGATGATTCGCTTAGCAGTTTTCGATAAACGCACAAACTAATTTAGCGTAGCGCTTGCGAAAACAGACGTAAGGCTGTATCTCCGCAACGCTTAATCGTATTCGGACCAAAATTGGTACATGTCATCACAAGCATGACCTGAGGCTACATGCTGCGTTTCGGCGCAGCGCCACCTACTGGTCCGGAGATATGAAAAATGGCTATTTTTGCTTATAACTTCTGAACGGTTTGTCCAAAAATCATAAAAGTGGTCTCGTTAGATTCAGGGCGTCATGCCGAGTCGACTGATATCCAATTTTCCCAGATCAGCAATTTTGGCTGTCGGCCATTTTGAATTATGTGCTAAAATGCTGTATTTTTTGAACGCATCAACGAATTGTTACGAAACTCGGTATGGGTCATCAGTACGATGCCCTGAAGGAGCCTGAGAAGTTTCGAAACAGCGCCACCTAGTGGTAAAATTAAAATCTAAAATGCTTATAACTCTGGCTGTGGTTGACGTATTTTCTCGAAAGTTATATTATTAGTCTCCTGAATCCTTTCCGAATCCAACGATACCAGAATTGCCAGGTTTCGGCATATGGTTTGTGCAGCGTTGCAATTTAGCGCTTAAAAAACATTTGCCAATATCTTCGAAACCGCTAGTCCGATCAAGACGAAACCACCGTCAGAAGTTTGGAAACATAGGTCGCTGGCTATACGCCAATGCCCAAATGCCCAAATATTGATAGTAAGGGGTCGTAAAATTCAATCAAAGTCACGTGTCAGTCATTTTTGACGTGTTTTTTCACATAAATGTCTATAACTCCGAAGCGAATTGAGATATTTTCACCAAAATCGACACACATATGTATGGGCTCACTCTGAGGACACATAAAAAAAAATTGTAGGATTATACCTCTTGGTGGCGCTATAATAGAACAAAACGTGAAATTCCCATTGATTTCAATACAGTTTTGTGATGTAAAATGCTATACTTAATGAATGCATTGCTGTAACATTATGCAACTCAGAAATTGCCACCAGCACCTTGCCCTGAAGGCACTGAAAAGATTTTGAGACAGCGCCACCTGTTGGTCAAAAATTCAAATTACATTTCCAAAAATGCTAATAACTTTTGAATAAAACAGCCCATTGTAATGACACTGGTCTTAATAGATTCCTTGGGTCATGCCGAGAACATGGATACCAATTTTGACGTATTTGGAGAAACTTCCTGTCCGCCATCTTGATTTTCATCGAATACCTACTTTTTCGAACTCCTTCAAGGCCGTTTGTCCGATTTTCACCAAAATCGAATCCTACCATCTCCAGACCGTGCCGACTAAAAGTTATGGATTTCGTGACGATAGACGAAACCGTTTTCGTATACCGCAGCAGCAAAGTTGAGGCATGCTGCCAAAATGACTACTCGGGCTTTATCTCTGCAATGCCTTGACATTTTGACACCAAAGTTTGTATGTGCCATTGTCACCTCACTCTGACCACATCACATCGATTTCGTAACTGCGCCACCTATTGGTCGAAAGTGATAATCCATTAAATCATCTTAAAAGTTACTGTATATATGATTTTTTTGCCATTTGCCCCAACTTCTCTTAAAATGTCTTTAATTGCTCCTTGCTGCAGTTGGTCTGCCACTCCCGCCCATGATGGCATCTGTTGCCGCTTCTTGCGCTTGGCCCCGGTAATGGCTGCTTGCAGCTATATTTAACCTTATTATTAAACTAATTATATAAATTATGTTGTCAGTGCACTACAAATAAGCTGGTTCAATGCCTTTATTGTGTCATTAAAACTGATAGAAACAGATCCTATGTCAGGGATAGGCAACATCAGTCCTTGAGTGCTACTGTCCTGCAGAGTTTAGCTCCAACCCTAATCAAACACACTGGAATTTTCTGTACTATTCCAGCACGACTCTTGTTCTGAGAAAAGCACTTTAAAAGACATCTTATTGCTTGGGTTCCACTGGTTGAGTCAGTACAGCACACAAAAGGCTCTGAAAGATTTCCACAAAAGATGGCGGAAAACGCCTCCTGTCAGCTAAAACGACCCATTAAAGAAGTACAAGCAGGAGAAAGGCATTTCCCAAATTGAATGTGCAATTTACAGTCAGCTCTAACGCAGTTGACCCCTCACACACTAATGTTTCCCTCCAGCCATGGGCCGTCCCTCCGGATGTTTTATCACTCCTATTGTCGAGCTATCTATTTAATTGAAAGAAGTTAATTGAATGAAAATGATCAACTAAGCTTGTATTAATATTGCTAATGGAACTTTCTTCTTGGCCCTGTTTGGAGAGAGATGTCACCGCAGGAGTTTTGGAGAGACCCATTAAGGCCTGCACTTAACCCGATGGGCTAATTAACCAATGCTTATTCATTCCACTTAGACAGGAAGAGCCTTCGGACCCCCTACCCCTCAAGCCGACCAGCAACAGAGTTTTGCACTTGCTGTTATTACAGTGACGTTAACATTCCTTGGTCAGATATTGATAGGCGTTCTCTAGAAATGGCCTTCCAGACTTTTGTTTGACACTGTAATCGGAGAAAATCAGTATTAAACAGAAGTGTAGATAAGTGAATTCAGATGAAGTCAACTGCCTTTAGATATGACTTACTCAGTGTTCATAGAGAATGAAGTCTTAGAAAAGACATATTTTTTTTATAGTAGTGTGTGTGTTTTTTGTTATTGTTTTGCTTTTCCCTGCACAAGCGAGTGTGTGTATATTTGTGTCCTGATGTCAACAAAATACATTCTTTGTTAGTTGTGCTGGTTGCTCCACTTTTGGTTGCACTATTACATAAGCTATGTCAACATAAGCTAATTATACTTATTAATGAAATAGGACAAACACATGGGGCAGATCTTTTTTTTTTCTGGTTACTGAACTGTTAATGACTAAAGCATAATGTTTTTAGAAGCTTAAAATATGTATGTTTCTCATATATCAGCCATTTTGAAAAATATTTTTTAAACTTCCACTGTCCTGATTGTGAATGCACATTGTGCTAAAAAAAAATTTCTTCTAAATATGTTAGGTGATTACCAACCTTGTGAAAATGCTCAAAGCCCGAGATATTCGAAGACCATTCTGTCCATCGGGTCATTGGCTGTCTGAAGAAGTCAACATCAGGGCAGACAAGGTAAAAATAATTAAAGAAATTTAATCTTTTGATTAAAACCTAATAAACAGAATTACTATTTTTGCTGTCTGATTAATTGACTGCAATGTATTTTATTGATAAACATTAAAGATCCAATGAAAGCTGGACTAGTTAATGAATGGCAAGCATTTGCATTTTAAAGAATAAATACAATTTATTATGAAAGTGTAATGGTTTTATTTATTTAATCTAGGAGTGTACAGCAAAGCCAATATTTGTATCTGTGGCAATGGCAAAAATATTTGTATTTAGATAAAGCCAAATGTGGATGGGACATAAACCGGGGGTAAACTATACCCCATAAACTATACGAAAAGCCTGTTTTAAATGTATTTTGTTTCCTTCATCATTTGCATATAGCAAGTATGCCTTGTAGAATTCATAAAATATTTTTTTCTTGTATTTTTATTATTTAAGGTATTTTTTTATTTTTACAAAAAAATTTAATCATTTAATAATTAAATACAACAACAATTAAAATATAGTACTAAAATGTTAAATAAAAGGAATAAGTTCTTTAGGACAGTGTGTTTGTCTGTTTACCAGAGGAACTGCAGATTGCTCTCCCTCATCAATCATATTGCTTTAGTAAGAAATAGCTCCTATTGGTCAGAAACTGCAAAAACTACCAGAACCCATTATAATTAGTTATACTGTCTGTCTACACTGCATGCGGTGCAGCACGACGAGTCACAGACACAAATGTTCTATTTCTTTGAGCGTACAGGGCAGAAAGCCTCATGCTGTTGCGCACGCCAGTTACGTCACACGTCTGCTTGCCGCCACTCTTTTGTAGTGTATTATATGTTTAAATAGACATGAAAAAGTAGAAAATGTGTATAATGCAGTATCTTAGTTGATGTATCTCTTAACAAGCTCTAATTTCTGAGAGACAATATACAGAAACTGCAACACGGCTGATCGCGCTGCGCTCATAGAGTTTACACTCATTAACTTTAAACACTCAATATTGCATTGTAATTTTATATATAAAATTTTATATATAATATTTTTCTATTAAATAAGGCTATCTAGCAAACACAAGGAGTTTTTTTCTATTATTATGCATAATTCGTTTTGAAGTTATTTTGCATGCCTTTCTGAATAAAGCATATGGCTTCGGGCACATCCCTAATATAAACAAAAATACATGTTTCAAAATAAATCAGTTTGAAAATGCATGAACTCACTAATAGCTTGTAGTGAACTGACTTGCTTTGTATATTATTGTTTCTGTGTAGGTGACTCAGCTCTATGTGCCCTCTGCAAGACATGTGTGGAGAACCAGGAGAATGGGACGTATCGGACCGCTTCAGTCCACGTTAGATGGTAAGACTTATATATATGGAGGACAACCACATCTAAGTTGAAGTGTTGTGGAACACAAACAAAAACATGTAGTAATAATGACATGGCTTCTGTCAAGCAATTTCATTCCAAAGCAAGAACACTCAAGAGGGTCTTAATGCTAACTAGTACCGTTTTTTTCTTGATATTTCCCATGCCACCCTGGAGCATATTTGCTTAAAAATTCAATCAGGCTAAGGCTGGACACATCTGGCTGCCTGTTTGTCCGGACCTTTTTCATTTCCCTAAATGGACTTGCGAGGTAGTGACGAATGGCTCCTGTATTGACCATGCTGCGCCATATTTCTCCACCAAGATGGCCCCTTGATGGCTGGTTTTTAGAGAGAGAGAGAGAGAGAGAGAGAGAGAGAGAGAGAGAGAGAGAGAAAGGAAGGACTGACTAATTGAGTAGAATCGTTCCACCATGCAAGCCACGTATTAGATGAATGACACTTCTCATCTGCTGCCATGGCAGTTTTTTTCCCCGTGGTCGAAACGTTTGTATAATACAAAACAAACGTTCCTGTAATGGAGGGAGAGGACAGGTGGATGGGCAAATCGCTGCTGAGTTAATTAAAAGTGTTTGGCAGGGAAGACAGAGGGGGATTGAGTGATCTTTAATGGGATGCTCTGTAAATATCGCATTCAGCAAGGCTGGAAGGAGACCTCACTCAAGGTTGTGCAAGTGTACAGATGTAAATGAAGTAGGTCTTTTGCAACAGACATCATTGTCTTGTGCAGGTTAATTATCTCTAACAATTTACTGCCACATCGTTTGACCTTGTTGTGAATGGAAATATGTGGATATATACACTACCGTTCAAAAGTTTGGGGTCAATAATATTTTTTGTTCTTGAAAGAAGCCTAAGGTCCACCAATTTAATTAAAAAATACAGTAAAAAAACTGTAAATATTGAAATGTTATTACTATTTAAAATAGGGCGGTGTGATTAATTGTTATTGGTTTTTGATTTTGGCTTCCAAAGATTATGAGAAAAAGATAATTGAGGTAAAACAATTATTGTGCCGCTGCGGCACCTTCCTATCCTTCAAATCGGTGCCCATTTGTCTTAACATTCAGAATTAGCCAAATAAGTGAGTGTTGTAAAATACATTCTTATGTTGCTATACTGTGGGACGTGCTTGATATTAAACAGTGTTATTAAAAGTGCATTAAAGGAAAACTCCACTTTAACAGTCTAATCAGATTCAATGATCTATGCTAAGCTATGCTAAAAGTGCTATCGCCAGACCCGGAGATCGGCTGAATGGATTCAAAAAAGGTAAAACTCAACTCTAGGGGAGTTGGAAAATGAGCCTATTTCCAAAAAAAGTGGTGTTCCTTAAAGCCACGAAAGAGACACTGTTCCCCAGGCGGCTTTCTGTGTGAGAGCTGCGAGATGTAGCCAAACGTGGGTAAGCAAGTATGCTTTTAGCTTCAGGTATGGGCCTATATGGTCAAATACACACAAATATGCAGTCTTAGCGAGTATTTTCGTAGCCAGTCGTTTACGTCTTAAGTGAGCTTGAACATTTGGGAGTAAATAGTAGGTGTATCAATATATTGGATCCGTGTAGCTTTTAAAGTGACAGCAGCCTAATAAACCTGCTGCCCTTTGTCTCGTTATGATTATCAAACAACAAAAGACAAAGAGAAAATAACTCACTGCTCTTGACTGAACAACTAAACTAGCTTTAGGGGTGTGACGAGATCTCGTGCCACGTGTCTCGAACTATCGACATGACGGAGCGTGAGGGTGAAATAAGCATAGAATATTCCACCGCTACACTCACATTCGCCTCAACTGTCGTTTTGCTGTTTTTATTAAAAAAAAAAAAAAACATTATAAGCTAATGCAAAAGTCTGCTCTGCTTATCCAGCACGAGTTGCCGTCACACACAGTGCTGCGGGAATCACGGCTCACTGATGTCGTGACGATGGCGGAAGATTCGTTACGCAACAGAGCCTAGACGTGTGATAAATGTCTTATCTTGTAGAATCCGCGCTCAGCACCGCCGCTCAGTATGTCACAGAGTATATTCAGAGATGACTTGAAAAATAAAAGTTTAATAAAAGATTGTCATCCCCCGTACAGTTGGACTGGAGCCTCCACCATTGTCAGTATCGGAGGAGAGACATTTGGCTATCCTGACTGAACTACCGTTTGTTGTGCCCTTTGAGGAGCGAGTGAAGGTAAGAGCCATTACTGGTATGATATGGATTCCGTTTCATGCTTAGCACTGGTCTAAAAATTCAGTGATCCGTGAATATAAGATAAGGTTGAAAGTTGTAATTAGTTGATAGCATTGGGTTTTACAAACTATTTCATGTGTTTTGTGCTTTAGATAAGAAACGGTGAGAAAGTGAGAATCTAAATTAACACATGCTCAAATTCGGATCCGTTAACTGACTTAATCAGCTAAACTTCTTTCATTCTGTTTTTAGATTTTCCAGAAGTTGATCTATGCTGATAAGCGGGAGGTGCAAGGAGAGGGCCCTTTTTTGGATGGCGTTAACATCACAATTCGTCGGAACTACATCTATGAAGATGCATATGATAAATTATCCCCTGAGAATGGTAAACAAGGCAAACCTACCCCTTCAAATATGCTGAAAGCTCTTTTAATAAGAAGCGATTAGCACACAGAATACGATGTTCATAAACACTGGGATGAGACTAAAGGAGTAAGATGCAATAATTTATAGCAGCTGTTTTGATGATTTAGGACGAGGCATCTTGAGTATTAGAACTTACCTGAGAAAAGTATTTTTAGTTGTGTAGCACCAGACATTTATAGATGACAGGAGATTCTGTCAAATTTTAGTGTTTGCTTTTTGTTGGTAAATGTTTTTCTGACTATAGCACAGACTGGTGTTAAGCCTTTGAAGTTTCTATGTAACTGAAGTAGCAACAGATATTTTCTTCTGTAATGTGATGTACATCCAAGTTAAACAGATTTTCGAGAAAGAAGGAATGTAGTATAGGGATTTGGTGTTTTAGTCATTGCTTGTTGATTGAATGGCAGATCTGAATGAGAACTTGATTTTCTAATTTTGTCTCATAAATTCATAAATTGTAGTTTTATCATAATATTATTCCCTGTACTTCTGAGGTAGTTCACCCCATACAGATGTAATTACTAAAAGTCTGTTAAATAGGGCACAATGTATTGTTAATATTTTTCACAGGTGTTTTACTCATATTTTGAATTATGCATTGCAGTGTGTTTTGTTTTAGGGTTAAAGGAAATGTAAACTTAAAGGGTTAGTTCACCCAGAAATGACAATTTTGTCATTAATTACTCAAACTCATGTCGTTCCAAACCTGTAAGACTTTCGTTCATCTTCTGAACACAAATAAAGATCTGAGAGCTTTCTGTCCCTCCATTGACAGCTACGCAACTGACACTTTGATGCTTCAAAAAGTTCGTAAAGAGATCGTAAAACTAATCCAAATGAATTGAGCTGTTTAATTTTCTGAGAGACTCGATCCCTTTATATGGGCACGTTGGAGCTTCAGCAAGAACCAATGAGGTTTGTTCAAGCAGGTTCAGTTGAGCTTCTGTTTATGTCCACTGGTCAGTGTTTAAATGTGAATAAAAGCCTCAATTAAATCTGTTTATTATATAAAGTGAGTCTCTTTAGAAAAATAACAGTAAACTGCTCAATTCATATGGATTTGTTTTACGATCTCTTTATAAACTTTTTGAAGCATCAAAGTGTCAGTTGCGTACACAAAGCTCTCGGATTTTATCAAAAAGATCTTCATTAGTGTTCTGAAGATGAACGAAAGGCTAACGGGTTTGGAAAACCTGAGGTTGAGTATGTAATGACAGAAGTTTCATTTTTGGGTGAATTATCCCTGTAACGGATAATGTCCTGGCAATAAATTATCAGTACCTTTACGTTTTTCTACAGATTTCTTTTTCTTACGGTGCATGTGGAGCATTCTAAATACATTTATCTCCATTTCAGAACCTGATCTCAAGAAGAGGATCAGAGTTCATCTGCTCAATGCTCATGGGCTAGATGAAGCTGGCATTGATGGAGGGGGAATATTTCGAGAGTTCTTGAATGAACTGTTGAAGTCAGGCTTTAATCCTAACCAAGGCTTCTTCAAGACAACTAATGAAGGGCTTCTCTATCCGAGCCCCACCGCAGAGATGCTTGTGGGAGAATCCTTCACCCGCCATTACTACTTTCTTGGCAGGATACTGGGAAAGGTAAGACCGATTTCACAAGGATCATGTGATGTATTGCATTACACTATAACACTCTTTATCTCTTCAGTGGTGCAGAGACCAAAGAGCATTACGAAATCAGTTCGATCACCTGCTACACCTGTTCATGATTTGGTTAACATATTTCACTGCAAGTTAATAATTTAATAACACTTGCAGTGGCTTGTCTTTTCATTTTTTCAAGTTGTCTCATTTGTCTTTGGGGTCAAATGGGGTCATTTGGATCAATGCTGAAGGTCAAAGGTCAGGTTCAATCAGTGGTCTCAGGCTGAGTAGCTTAGTTAACATTATAGATCATATGCATTTGATTTACGAGGTCACTGAAGTTTAAAGTCAAGTTTATTTGTGGCATTTTGATCCAAATAATTTTTCCTTAGTCTAGGTTTATTTTTGTAAGATAATTTAGTAAATGACCTTTAGTAAACCTCCTTAAAAATACTAGAAATGTTTGGTTGCATGCAAATTAAATAATTTGCTCACAATTACGTTACTTTGTCTAATTGTATGAGGCCTCAAAGTAGTTTAGGAGCTTTAATTTAGCGACAGAAATGACAGTTTACTGTTTCCAAGCATTGCAGGAATCTGTATACCGGTATATAGTAGCAGTACATAGTTTTTGTTGGTGGATGTAAAGAATTTGATATAAGTGCATGCTAATTTCTTAATGGTTAGAATGGTTCACAATAAGTGGAAAATGTTTTACAATAAAACCATCTTGATAACTCTTTGATTATCATAATTTTGCCTAGTGTTTTCCTTTAATGGCTACACCTTGAGCCACAATTTATTGACGCTATTGTTTTGGCCATCTCTTTTGTATGGCCGCTAGCTGGTATTTATTAGCCGCTAATGTTTTTAAAGTTTCATTAATGCGTATGCCCAGGATTGTTTATCACAAAGCACATTGACTGGGGAAGGGTAGATGAATTACCTCATGCCAAGAAGCTCGCTGCTCAATTAGGTTACTCCATTAGCCCATGATTTCCCGTCTCTGTTTGTGTAGCCATCGCATTTGGCCATGGACGCTAAATCAGCTAGCACCATAAATAACTGGAGCCGTGCCGCTGGTAATAGAGTTTTGATCTGTTTTACAGTCACGGGCATCAACACCACTTGTGAAGAGGCAATTCAGGCCACTTATTAGAGAGCTATAATGAACACACACATATTCACACACACACACCTTGTAGGATGGAAGGGACATAACTGAGCTCCTACCCTGAGAAATGGCTGGCCCCCTCCCTCCTACTTTCTTGATCTTATTCCATTCAATTGCCCCCACTTCTTAGTAATGGGCAAAGCAATTAAGGTGACGAGATTAATTTCAATTTGACTTTCAATTAACCCTCCTTCTCTCTCCATAAATATGTGAAGGAGTGGCAGACTGAGTGGGATATTGATATTTGTTTAGTGCTGTTATAAAGACGATCTGTATAGATAACAATTGCGTCACTGTAACTGTGGCAGGCTCATATGAAGAGAACTGTCAATTTTACTTTTTGTGATACATTGCTATTTTTTTATTTTTTATTTTGACGATTTGTCACCATGGTAAAGTTATCTAGTTGTCTTTGGTAAAAGGTTTTTGTGGTGGCGTCATACATTACGTGAAATCTAAACTTCTTGCCTGACTGGACCAGCTGGATAAAATCCTGTTGAGCCCTATACTGTTAGCTTTGCAGCCCATATTTGTGTCATCAGGTTTAAGAGAGTTTAGTCATCATTGCAAATGCAGATTTTGTGTGGTCCTGTTAAGCGGTGATTTACACATAAATGTTTTGATTTAAGGTTTTGATTAATTTGATAATACTTTCAGCTACCATTTAAGAAGTGTAGTACTCCCAGATCCATTCAACATACAATTCTATTTAACAATCTAGTTTTTGGCAAATGCTTTTATTTTATTATTATCTTTCATCATTTCATGATTTTTTTGATGATTGTTTTATTAGGTTTAGTCTAACACGTTGACCAGGTTTACATTCCACTGCAAGTTGTATTCTATATATGACTGTGTACGTGACTAATACAATATTCAATATTAATTAGTAGAATTGCTATTACATGTCTTTATCATGGGCTGGGTGTGAAAAAATGGTGTTTTCACAATATTGGAAGTGGATACTTGAAAAACAAATGTTTTTTATTTAAATATCAAGGCATGCTACAGCCATTTAATTAAAGACCAACCCTTGTGTAGAATTGCATTATTTTCGCACTCTACTCTACACATGCCCTCAAATACGAACTGAGTCACACACACAAATGCCACGTGCTCTGCAGTTCAACAAGCAATGCTTAACTGTCCCTCTTCAAAGGGCAACAGAGAGGAAAGAGAAGGTCAGAACTCCTGATTGATGGCAAGTGTGTTAAATTTTTTATTGATTCTTAATGCTGTAAATTTACAAATTTATTTGGCAGAAACAGAAGGCAGCTGCTAAGTTGTTGGCGTTTACTCTCCTGATGGTGCCACAATTTGCATTAATTGCGTTGCCACTGCACTCACTTATATTAAAAGTCCCGGCCATTCATTAATCCTTTTTATCCCAAATCATTTTGGCACAATTTCTGGCAATAAACACCCATAAATAACCTGAAGGTTTGAAAAATAGTTGTGCCTCCATATCCTTATTGCGGCTTCTTCCCGGGAGCGACGTTATTGATAGGTTTCAGGAGAGCGCAGCACATATGTTCCTACAACAGGGCTCGTGGGAAGAGTGTTGCTAAGTGGATTATTTTGCATAAAAAATGTCCCATGTTTGAAGTTGCACGATTAACCTGTGTTTAGGAAATGCTCTGATTTACAGCCTTGCGTATGTGTTTTAGATGCATACAATAATGGAAATTTATAATCCATTTAGCTTATGTGGTTGAAGGATTTTAGTGCAATCATTTATTCAAGGCCTGTATATTTTAATGACCTCAGATATGGTCTTTTTAGGATTATTGTGGTACTTTAGCTTTTAGGACTCACCATCCTTGTGCTTCTTAATGGAACAACAGGTTATGGATACTGTTGATGTTTTTAAATTTTGAGCTTCTTCAATATTAAGTGTCAATAGTATTTGGGACAGATTAGCCCACAGGATATAGATATTGTCATAATTTTGCCACTTACTTTACACAGTTTTTAACAGTCCTAGAGGTCATATTGTTAAATATATTTCTCTGTCTTCTGTCTCCCAGGCGCTGTATGAAAACATGCTAGTGGAATTGCCTTTTGCCAGTTTCTTCCTGTCCAAGATTTTAGGCACCAGTTCAGAGGTGGACATCCACCATCTGGCTTCTCTAGACCCAGAGATGTACAGAAACCTGCTTTTCCTCAAGAGCTATGAAGGTGACGTGGAAGACCTCGGCCTTAACTTCACTGTAGTCAACAATGATCTTGGGGAGGCACAGGTGAACAACAGGCTCCCCCCCTTTGTGCCCTTTTGTTTTTCTTTTGTGTCTCCTCTCTCCATCTCTTGTTCTCTGGCATTGTTAATGATTGATCTAACTGTTGTTAGTCTTGGCTGATGGAGATAAAGCACGTCTCTGTCTAGATCTTTAAAAGAACTTCTCTGTTGACCAGCTCAAACATACTGTGTAGCATAGTATAAGGTCTAATCATCCAGCTTGATATCTGGTAGTCCCACTCCCTACTTCCAAACATATGAAAACCAACTCAACCTGTGGTGTATGGAGGGAAATTGTGTGAGTGCTCTCCTCATTTGGTTCAAGTTTAAGTTAAAAAAATAAAATAAAAATCTTTTAAAAAATTGTTAATGAAAGGAGGTATTGAATGTTCAGAAAATATTGATTGTCAACTCAGGTCAAATATTAGTAACACTTATGTCCTTACATACAATTATATTAAAAAAAATTAAAAAAATAAATATATATATATATAATATATATGTATAATCTATTACAGGATGGTAACAGGGTGGTAGATTTAGCCTAAACAGTAACTCAGTAGTGACTAGCTAGTTTAGGACCAAATGATAATTTATACAGATTTTTATTAAAAAAAAACTTTTATTTTGCATGAATGGAGAAAAATAAATTGTTTGATCATTTTTTCTTATAACTATGAATCGAGAAAATTAAACAGTTTGATATTTCTTTCTTATTACTAAGGTATCAAAGTACAAGTAAACTCTTATTTGCTTTCCCCTTCAGTAGGTAAAGGGTGTTCATGTGCACTCATTTCCATTATGTTCCTCAGTTGCCTTTAACACTTTCCTCTGTAGCTGTACAGTTTCACTTTCAACATGGAATTAAATCATCACTGAACCAAGGGAGACAGTGCCTGTCACACTTCCATTTATTTGTTTCTTTTTCCAGGTGGTTGAGCTCAAACCAGGGGGAAAGGACATCCCGGTAACCACAGCCAACAGGATAGCCTACATCCATTTAGTGGCCGATTACCGTCTGAACAAACAGATCCGAGCACACTGCCTGGCCTTTCGACAGGGCCTTGCTAACGTGGTCAACCTGGAGTGGCTGCGAATGTTTGATCAGCAGGAAATTCAGGTAGCAGCTTACCTGGACACACACACACACACGCACACACACAGGCACATGTGTCTAGACACAAACCAATTAGTTATGTATGAGAAAGGATTGATAATAATAAGATCAACAGATGATATTTGAAAACTGTTTGTCTTCTCTTCTCTTTGTTTTGTTGTCATTAATTCAATGTAAATAAATTAAGTCGACCTATATTTTCAGGTATTGATTTCTGGTGCACACGTGCCCATCTGTCTGGATGACCTGAAGAAATTTACTAACTACTCAGGTACTACAAGCACACCCATCAGATTTTTTATCACTATAGATTTAGCTTGAATTACTATCCTCTCTTACTTTCCTTCCAGAGATGTCATGTTGTCCTTACATTTTGTCTTGTATTTATTTATTAGTAATGGAGAGACATGCACAGGTCAAGTGTGAATTTGTAGTTTATTAACTTCAAATTCAGATTTTAAGTTGTGTAGTGTATTCCAGCTTTAAGTGTTAACTCGGATGCTTCAACTTTTCTTAAACAGGATGTAGTAAAAAAGGTTTAAAATGTTTTAACCATGTTTTGCACTAAAACTCATAGCTGAGATGCTGTATTATCTGATAATTTAGAAGGATTTAGTTATGAAAGACTTAAGATATATGCATTATATTTATTGTTTATTATGCATTATTTTTATTTTTTTCTTAACTGTTGCTGCACTACTCAGGTGGTTATTCAGCAAATCATCCAGTGATCAACATTTTCTGGGATGTGGTGGAGAGCTTCAGTGATGAGGAGAAACGGCAGCTTCTCAAGTTTGTTACAAGCTGCTCACGACCTCCGCTCTTAGGCTTCAAGGTCAGTGACATTGACCTAAACCCTCTGAAAATATGATTTTAATTTGGGTTGTGTCTGAACTCTTTAAAGATGCGTTCATGTTTTATCTGAGATTGTAATGAGTTGACTGGAAAAGTGAAATGTACAGAGATAACCCAACCCCTTGTCTGAGCTGCATCGATATGACTCGTACCTCTGTTATCACATATGAAGTTCAGATGAAGTTCATGCCAACTCGCACCTGATTTTGTCCTAATTTCTTTATTTTTATTCAATAAAGTTATCAGGATCCCCACCACAAAGACATCTACTCCCTGCAAGGTGTGCTGCCTTAACGGAGAAATAATGAAGTGAAAAAATAAGTTATGTCGCTGTATCTCGTCATTAATTTACACAAGGGTGTACGAGCAAACAGGCTCATTGTAACAAATCATTTTCACATTATTACAGCTATCAGGATAGGCCTTATCTTGGCCTCTATTTGTGCTAGAGAGGTTGTGACCCCTAACATTGTAATGTTATTTGAGGCTTTTCCAAGTGCCACTGGGTGTGTGAAATCCATCTGACTGATAAAATACCCTGTTGAACTTTCAACGGCTCTTGCTTGATGTTGACTGTATCTAGCGTGTAGTCAAAGGCCAGGAAATGAGGATGTGAGAATAGCGTATGACAGTAAACACAGAAAATAAAATACAGAGCTTTCAAATTATTCTGACTACTTCATCCACCAACTATTTTCTTAGGATTAGTATTGTCTCAGTCTCCAGGAATTCAACCTTAAGTCTATTTCTTGTATACCAGAGTCAGTTGTGCTTATAACACTCAGCAGAATCTGGGGAACAGAAAAATCATTAAAGGTGTTTTTATGCCTTCCTTAGACTAACCAAGGACAGTAATTGTCATTTCATTGACTTTATTGCATCTTTTAATATCTGTCATCAGTTTAAAGCAGATTACTTTAGCCTGAATGAATTTGGGTGGGGGGAAATCATGGCTTCTGAGCAATTCCACAGATGCTACTGCCAAAATTAAAGTGGGGCTGTTTAATGAATTTGACTTTGGTGCAGACTCTCTGAGGAACGGATGGAAAGGAGGAGTAAGAGGAAAAAGAGAGACAGATCAAGGGGAGATGGCCTCCCACCTCGTCTGCCTCTTCAGCCAGCTCAGCCTTAATTAGATGCTGTTAAACATCCCAGAATTCATTAGGGGAGAAATAGCCCTGTCACAGTGAGCTATTTAAAAATCATGATGGATACCCTTTTTTCAAAATGATGGCTCCCATCATGACATTTTCTCGATAAGCAACGATACTTTAATACCTTAATTGTTAGAAAAATTGGCCCCTTAAAGCAGGTTTAATCAGGTTCATTTTGGGGTTGAGCCGTGCAGACACGTGGAGAATTCTTCCAGTAGGCCCATCTTGTTGTTCTTTCAGTAACCTTTTATAGATCTGAAAAGTTCTCTGTTTGGCTGTTGCTGTGATATTAGTTGTTTGTTGCATTTATCTGCGTAGATTCTGCCTTTTTAAAATGTTTTGTAGCATTTTTTTTTTTTTTTAAATAATCAGTGATTCAGTCTACACTCAATGGAGCGCAGTGTGACCAGATACTGACAATAAACTGATGTTTTATTTGAGACAAACACCACGTGCCTGAGCTACGTCTGACAACAGTACAATTGGAACTTTGATATTGACGCGTTCCTCGTAGACAGTCTCAAGCTGTCACAGTGTTAAACTGTTTTTACAATCCTACACTGATTTTGGCAAAACTTAAGTATCCAAAACAACAAAAAATAATAAAAAAGAACTTGCAGTTCTGTCAGATGTGCAAGATGAGGGTTTAATAAAAGTTGGCTGTCTATGCAGTGTGTGTGTGTGTGTGTGTGTGTGTGTGTGTGTGTGTGTGTGTGTGTGTGTGTGTGTGTGTGTGTGTGTGTGTGTGTGTGTGTGTGTGTGTGTGTGTGTGTGTGTGTGTGTGTTTATTTATTTTAAATCAGTGATACATGACTAAAGATAACTGAGAAAAATGGCTGTGTTGAAAAAAGGTAGGAAAATTTCAACACTCATAATGCACTGGACTTGGTCTGTGAGCGGGATACAAAAATGACAAAGTACGACCTGTAGTTTTCACAAAATAAACGAGGATATCTCCGTGCTGGTAAAATGGAAAAAGACAACAAATTGTTCATTCATTTATACTACCGACATTGTAACAATGTAAAGCTGGTTGGAAATTTACGAATGTTCCCTTTAATTCAGTATCTGCCCTGACTGATTCAAGGAGTTAATTCTGTGATGGATTTGTCAGACCGATTCAACCCAGTAATGTCTTTCTGAATAATTCATTAAAAGAACTGGCTCATAAGAGTCATTTGTAAACTGGATGACATTGGTCACACTGTATGTTTTGTTTTGCATGCAGACCACAAAACTTGATAGAAAGACATGTTTTTGTGTCTACAAATTTATTTTGGCAATCTCACATCTTCAACTTGACTAAAATATGATTTTGTTTCACTGAAAAACTAAATGTTTTTAGGTCTTTTCCTCTTGTCTCTCCCACAATTTTTCCCCTCAAAGTGTTTGAGTATTGCTTTTCATAGATGTTCATGAGATTTTCTGCTTTCTCTGTCTCTAGGAGCTGTACCCAGCATTTTGCATCCATAACGGAGGCGCTGACCTGGAGCGTCTCCCTACCGCTAGCACTTGCATGAACCTTCTCAAGCTACCAGAGTTTTGTGACTCTCAGCAAATGAGGAACAAGTTACTATATGCTATTGAATCCTCTGCTGGCTTTGAGCTCAGCTGAGGAATACGTCAACCCCTTGATGGCCTTGAAACGCAGACAAGAAGCTGCGACTTTTGTCATAGTGACCAGATATTAAATGATCAAAATGAACAGACAGTGTGTCTGCTGTGGATGTACAGTGATTTACAGGTGTTGGGACATAAAAAAAAAATGCAGAAGGACAGTTTGAAGTGTTGGCACGGACAAATATATTCTCAGTTTTATTTTTACTTCAAAAAGAGTAACCTTGTAAATAATGCATTTATAATCTCAAAGCAGCGTCAGGGAAAGGCGTCCATTGATCAAAAGCACTAACATTGAACAGGAACATCAGAATGTTGGAGATATGGAGGGAATAAAATGGCAGCGCAAAATTTACTTGTAGATTTTCCTTGGTTTTGCATTGCTTACATTGAAGTGGATGTTTTAAGAAAATTCCATTTTACGATTTTAACTGCTCTTTGTCACCATAGTGCAGCACATATTGAGTGTCTACCAATAAAGATGCATGCTTTAACCTCGCTGTCCCGAAAACAAGCTAAAACATACGCTTCTCCAATGTAACAGCATGCCTGAAATTTCTTCAGCACAGTAGGGCTACTAAAGGTTGTGCTTGGTTTAAGGTCACACTGCTTCAGTTATACAAATGTACATGCCTTGCAGATACAGGGCGTTAATATTGTAGCTTTCGCTGAAAACTCTGAGCTATTAATTTTGCAGGCTAAATACTATTATTTGGCTAATGTGCCACCAACAGAAGAATTGAATAGATTAGAATCATGGCAGGATGTGTGAGGTTAACAGGGGTGGTAGAACAGTAACACAGGTGTGGAGTCATCTTGGTTAAATCATGTAGTAATGATGGCTTAAAAGTTGCTGATTCTTGGATAAAAAATGTTCAGTTTTAAATTACAACAATGTCTAGCTGCATTTCAGGCCTCAAGGTTTACTGTATGTGTCTATTGCATTTCACAAAAAAACGGAAAAAAAAAACGTGTATTCCACATATTGGGACTTGTTTTTTTTTTTTTTAGCAATGGAGAGAGTGATGCTGACATTGTGCAATAATTAAAAACAGAAAATTTGAGGACATGCAAGTTTTAGATTAGTGGATCTAGGGGAGTTTTTAATTTCAGACAAATTGATGAATGAAGGAAAAGTGTGACGTGCCTAAGTTCTGCTGTAGCAAAGAACAATTTGGTAAACTGAAGAGGATTGAAGTATGTGCTGTCAGGATCCTCTGATTGCTTTTTTGCTGCTACTTACTGGGCTCAGCATGGCTATATGGGCATGTTGGTTAGTGGAAAGCTGATGATGATGGATATGCGAATATGTATTTGTCAACATCTTTTAATGTTCATGCAGCATTTGTAAAAGACTTTTAAATTCTCTCCTCACCTTGTCAGTAATAACCTGTTTCCCAACATCTGTTAAAGTGAATGAGTAATATGACAGCATACAGGTGCTGAATACCTGATCGTTTACAAACACTGATGTGTAGAGTTCGTCTTGATGTTCATGATGAGCAAGGACTTTGGTATACAAAGTTGTTTGTAAAGATGTGTTTACCGACCTTTAAGTGTATGTGCCCTGAATGATTTTTTTGAATGACAAAGACAGGTGTTCAATCTATGTATCATAGAATGTGTGGTAATGATTAAATGTTTTTTTTGTTTTTGTTTTTGCACTGGGAGATGTTTGCATCTTTTGTTAAAACATAATATCTAAGGGAAACTGGGATTAGGAATTTCATTTGGAGTTTTATGGCCTTTGACATATAATTAAAGAAACATCCAGTGATGGAACAAGAAAGGAGGCTAGATGGGACCACGGATGCATTATCCGTACAACATAAATTAAGGGTGTGTTCGTTTGACATAAATCTAATAGGGCTCTGCAATGAGAGCAAGTGATGGCCGGAGAGCAGGGAGAACTTTTTTTATTCCACCTTGGATCATCTCCATATATTCTCCCAGCCTCAGTCTCACCCTCCTCACTGGAATAAGTCTCTAGACTCCTCCCTATCTGACCAAATTTCCAGCATTTTAGCAGCAATCTCAGACGAGGGTAATTGGGTCTTAAAAAACTAACTTGTCTTCTAGCTATGAAGAATTGGCCTTAATTATGGGGAGATTTATTTAGGTCTATTACCTTATAATGGATTATAGCTGACAAACTTAATGCCTCTGGCCATCAATCACATCCACATGCAAAGATATACCAAAGGTATTTTATATAGCTTTTAGAAATCTTATTATTGCACTTGGGGTCAAGTCATTTCACACCAGAATGTGAAAGCTTAAAGATTTAATTTCAGAGAATTCATTAAGAACAATTAATGGGTTTAAAAAAAAACAACAACTTTACATTTAGCCTGTTTTTTTTTTGGTTGCTTTTTTTCCGGGAAAATATTCGAATGTACATTGTCATCCATCGTGTTAAAGAAACGATTAAAGTCGTAAAAAAAACTCGTGTTTTTTAATGTGAAAAATAATTATAAAGATATAATAAAAACAATCTGACACTGTACATAAGATGATTTGCCGTAAATCTGAACAGATTTGAAGTAAATACACATTCATAATTATATAGGCCTACATAAATATATATAAAAATGTAACCTGGATGTATTAAATATTACCATGGTTTCCGTTTTACAGCTTGCTCAAAAATGAAAATACTGCTAACAACAGTAAATTGGAAAGAATTGACAGCAAAATGATTGTCCTGTTAATTCATAATCGCTTTTCAAGAATATTGTCATGCAAGATCTATCCATAGCCTAGTATGTTTCTTATCATCATTATTATTACATTATTAATACAATTAATAATAACAATAACAAATACTTTGATTTAGAAATATTTGATTTTTTCCATTGCTTTGTTGCTCTAATGTCTCCTAAACAAGTAACTATCCCATATAAAGATGAATAATCATTAGAAGACCAAGGGTGCCTCCCTATGGAGGTTTTTTGAAACTAGCAAAGAAGTTATGTAGTAGGTTTGATACATGCAGCATTTATAAATTATGACCTCTGTTATTACAAGATAAAAAGTCTAATTGAATCATTGGCATTGGGAAAAGGCACATATTGGTATTATCTCACTGTGTAAAGTTTAATTGGGCACTATGCAATAGGGGGTTAAATACGAAGGAATGATTGATCAAAGAAAGGAATTTTCACCCTCTGCTGGCCAATACTTAGACATGCAGCACATTCAATAGAGCAGAAACACTTACACGTTTTACATAACACTGTCACTAGTGCTCAGTGTTCCACTAAATCCCATCACACCCCATCATGAATACTTCTTTATTCTCTTCTCCAGTCTGTAACACACCACACACTTTACTCATAGTAAAAAAGTTTTTTTTTTTAAAATAAAACATAGTTATCTCCAAACAGAGAACATGGAGCAGCCTTACAAGATATTTTATTTTTTCACATTCTTCTTACTTTTTACTGCGTTTGACGTCTGAATGAAACAGCATAATATTCTCTTAAAGGGATAGTCCACCAAAAGAAAATTCTGTCATCTTTTACTACCCTCATGTTGTTCCAAACCTGTTTCTTTCTTCTGTTTAACATGAACCATTTTTGAAGAATGTTCTTTAGTCATTGTATAAACTAAAAATTAAATAGAATTCGAATTTGTTTTACCTATCCCTTTAACCAGTTAAATCATACGTAATCTCAACATGGGGTCTAACAGGGGATACAGACAAGAGCCATTTTGCTCCCTGCCAAGTTTGGATCAACAATTGATGTGTCCAGAACAAGCTTTTTGGCACATTCTTTCCCTAAAAAAATACCACAATTGGAGAATGATACAATCCATTAGTTCTCTTAAGGGTCTAGCTATCATTATCAGAGTGGAAAATAAAACAAAAAAGTCCTCCCACATGATTTCCATGGTATCAATCTCCAATCTCCATCCTGCAGGTAGCAGGAGGGGGAAAGGCAACATCTGAATCCAATGCATGCATCACATCCTGTCTACTAACATGTAATCATTTGGTTAAATGCTAAAGGAAAAAATAAACATAGCCTACATGTCCCTTTTTGTCAGTCATAAAACCATAAACATAAATGGTGTCTGAAGGGGCTATGCTTTGTAGTCACTAATTTGCTTGGTTATTAGCCTGCTAAAGCTCAATTGGATTTGTTCTAAAA
Organism: Meda fulgida; assembly: GCA_030578275.1. Classification (NCBI taxonomy): domain Eukaryota; kingdom Metazoa; phylum Chordata; class Actinopteri; order Cypriniformes; family Leuciscidae; genus Meda; species Meda fulgida. The sequence goes on from CM060622.1 coordinate 28,655,424, forward strand.
TCTAGATCATTAAACACGGGTGATTGTATAGGCGTAGCCAGTCACAGGTCATGACCTCTCACCCTTCGCTCCACCTTTGAATGTGGAAGCTGCACTTTCACTTTCCACACCACTTCTTCTGTCTCAGGATCATAACTGACCTTAAACTCTGTCCTATGCTTGATTTTAAGATTAGTTAATGCATAGGCTAATGCATTATCTGCTCCTAAAAAGATTAAACATTCTGCAAATGTTTGAAATATGAAGATGAATAATTTTCCCTTAATAAGTTTTTTGATTCCCCATATTTACAACATCATTTAGGCTACCTGTCACATCACACATACTGAGCTATCTCCTTCAGCTGTTTGGTTAACAGGAAGTGACGAAATTGCACAAGAATAATGTCGCTTTATAGAGGTCGGCGGATGGTTGGAGAACGTTAGTGGCAGCCCAATATCAGGGATAAAGGTTCATATACGTGTCTGCTCATCTCTGTCTTTCTTATAGGGAAGTTAGTCTGATCACCGGAGACTATTTTATAAACGGACAGACCTCGGACCAAACAGAGTAATTACTGCAGGAATAGTAGCCTATTTCAAATAAAGAAACTCGACCTCATCATTGGAATACACTGATCGGAGGTCCAAATAAAGCGCCGGGATAAGGACACATAAGGTTTGTGAGTTTAAGGACACATACGGTTTGTGAGTTTAACCTTGATATATATTGATATGTTTCCGGTTTGCTATTAAAACGAGATGGAAAAACATATACAAAATGTGTGTGTCAAAACCTTTCGCGCCTGTGATCCAAATGGCAAGCAGCTCAAAGGATATGATGAGACACGGACACACTGTCTTCGGGGATCACTGGGGCGCGTTTTCATACAAAAACAACAGAGAGCAACAGAGTTTTTAATGAAATAAATGTTTAATACTAATAATTTTTACAAAAGACAAACGTTTTAACTCGCTGTAACCATCAGCCTTCATGGCCAATTTCTCTTGACATCTAACATTTTTTTTTTTATCAGATTTTCGATATAATTTTAAACGGTTTTACGTTAGTGTTGAATAGTAGACCTATGGTATAGTTTTTTTAAGGTTACCGCTTTTATTTCGCCCAATAAGTTGACTAACAATAACAATGGCAAGATGATCAGTGTTGCAAATGTCAAATAGGTTATTTTATGTGTGTAAACTGACGTAAGCTATGTACGTTAGGTGAAACGATTAGCCTTGTCACCGCGATTTGGAAAAATGTTCTTTGACTTTCCAGTACATTCCATGTCTTCTCACACCTGTAAGTGCATGCAAATGTCATGAACCTGAGACGTGCTTGAGATCATTTCCACGATTAGTTTTGATAGTGGTAAAGAGTTCAACTTTTCAAGTATTGTAGAACAACATTAGGACAGGGAAAATCTAGAAAAGGAGTTGAAGATTGCTCATGCATGTTTGGTAGAAAGTCATCTCGGTTTTCTTTAGAAAGTATCAGCGTTTCTCTTTCTCAGGCTTCCGTTTACATCTGTAACAAATTACTCGAGTCTTTGGTTAAATAAGTGTGTTTTTACTGTATTTTTTTTATATTTTTTTAATTTATTCTAAACTGTTTTAATTATTCTTATTTCTTTTGATTATTTTATTTTCTTTATTCTAAACTGCTTTATTCTTATTTATTTCGATTATTTTAATTTCTTCTATGTAAAGCACTATGAATTACCATTGTGTATGAAATGTGCTATATAAATAAACTTGCCTTGCCTTTGTACTGTACTGTAGATGTACACAAATGAATGTCGCTGTACTTGTTCAAAGATAGAAAGAGAAACTTAATTTAGTTGTCTTTTCTAATTGTAACAGTCAGAAACTTGGTTCAGTTGGCCATAAACCTCAAACACTGGAAGCATCAAGCTGTCCTCTGGTTCAGTCTGTCACACACTCTTGCCAAATTATGCCCTAGATGTCTTGCCCTAGATGTCAATGCGAGTAACAGATGAGCCATTGCCAAGTCAAATACTCTCTCTGTCCTAAATTAAAGTATCAGCGTTTGTCTTTCTCAGGCTTCCGTTTACATTTGCTATGGATGTGGAAGTGATACTAGCATTCTTATTTCATTGAGAGAATTAATTACATGTTGATGATGGCAATTAAATGGATTGTTGATGATTTTGTAAGCTGTAGTTCAGTTTTGGTCTGCAATTTCAATTTCGATTCATATTTATTCATGGTATGGTTAATATTTTGTCTCATTTTTATGTGAGATCAGAGTTGATGGCATAAGTCTTACATTTCAGTAGAATGTGTCCAAGTGGTGTCTGTTATGGTTTGGCTTCATTTTAATTTTGAAGTGAATTGCATCGCTTTAAATTAGTTCTTTTTAAAAAAAAAAAAAAATTCTGGGATGAAATGGATAACGTTAGTAGCATAACAAGCCAGTTTGACAAAGTTTTGAAATGGCATAATCTGACAACCTTCTTCATCATGTGGCTGACCAAATTCCTGTTTAATTCTCTGTGCTTTGTCAATGTATCCCAGTTTTTGGAGATCAATGCAATTAAAGATACTCATCTGTGTAGTTTTTGACTTTTAGGAGGTACCAGTGTTCTTTTCACTTTGTCTACTAGCCTATAAGCTGTTACTCTATCCACTTTGATTTAAACGCAAGAACAGCCTCTATTGGTTTTAAACTTTTTGTGTAAGGCTTCCCGTCATCCACTTCCAGTTACTTTAGTTGTAAAAAATACTTAATTAGGCTGTTTGTTTTGTGGCTGAGTCTGATGGACAATATTTATTATATTATATCATCATTATTATCATAAACACATTGGTTTAGTCCATAATATACTAGTTAGTGTATTACAGATTTGAATGGTCTGCCTGAATGATCAAATGTAAGATTTTACAGGAAGTTCATATAGCCTCAGCCTTATGTGTTCCAGTCCCTCTTTTGGACAAAGAGGGACTGAAAAAATGAAGAACTATTTTTTTTTTCTTCGCAAAGAAAGAAAAAGAAGAGAAAACAAATGGCCACATGGACAAATTGTCTTGTAATTATTATGGCAACATCTGGTCAACATATCCAGCTATTCGGTTTGTCGAACTGATCCTTCATCAACGCTGTACATCGACACATCCCCATACTATCATACTGACTTATTTTAGGACTGTTCATGTTGTGTAAGTCTTTGCCTTTCACATGTAGAAGTCCAATTTAGCCTTTTAAATCACTAAACCAGTTTTCACTAACTAAAACTGACTGAGCTGTGGTCATTGGTGCAAGTTTGGCCAGAGTTGTTGCAGTCAAGTGATCTGCTTTGAGCTGAGGTGACAGCCTCCTCTTTGTGCCACTATGAGAAGCCAGAAAACAACCTCCAGAGAATTCAGCAGCCATTTCACATCTGTTCACACATTTGTGAGCTTGCCCTGACTGCTGTTTCATGACAAGTAGCAAAGGAATGTGCAACAGATTTTGGAGGAAGATATGGCAGAGGAAAGATGAGGGTGAAGAAGAGGGGACTGCTGCTTAAAAGTATGTCCATGAAAAGGCTGTCTCAAAAAGGTGGAAAAGATTGACTGTAGCATGAGTCAGGAATGTTGGCTGTTGTGGAGTAGGTGTGGTTTGAAAGAAATGCACTTAAAGATCCAAAAGTGGGTGAAGAGAGGACTTGAAATAGTGGGTGTGTGTATTGTTAGCATTAAGAGAATTTGCCGCAGAAAGTGGATCATCAGTCAAAGTTCACAAAGTTCTTGTGTTGTTGTAATTTAGTAAATATTTTTTTCTCATTTTGATTGCGCTTTCAGCTAAAAACTGTCCGCTGCTTTAACACAGTTTGTCGTATTTAAATCCATTCCACAGAGTTCCTCGGATTATGCCCTAACACCACCACAGAAAAACTATTTTGTGAATTAATATTTTTTAAACAGATTTTTAACCTTATATTGTTTTAATGGTTGTGGCCATTAATGTTCAGTATTAATTCGTTTTTGTGTTTGTGTACCATTTTTATGAAGTACAATACACTTACTGACTAAGCATCGCCAAACATTGTTGTGAAATTTGAGGATGCTGGGGTGTCCTGCAGGTATGAATCTCCTCAACCACCACCAATGTGCAGCATCCACCTGCCATATTGATGAAGCCAATTAGTGTATATATACAGGTCCTTATCAAAAAATTAGCATATTGTGATTAAAGTTCATTATTTTCCATAATGTAATGATAAAAATTAAACTTTCATATGTTTTAGATTCATTGCACACAACTGAAATATTTCAGGTGTTTTGTTTTAATACTGATGATTTTGGCGTACAGCTCAGATTGTCTCCATGCCACGCCACATTGAAGCAGTCATTTCTGCAAAAGGATTCCCGACCAAGTATTGAGTGCATAACTGAACATAATTATTTGAAGGTTGACTTTTTTTTTTGTATTAAAAACAGTTCTTTTATTGGTTGGATGAAATATGCAAATTTTTTGAGACAGGAATTTTGGGTTTTCATGAGCTGTATGTCAAAATCATCAGTATTAAAACAATAAAAGACCTGAAATATTTCATATGCTAATTTTTTGAGAAGGACCTGTGTGTGTGTGTGTGTGTTTATATATATATATGGGGATGATTAGAAGGGGTTACACCCCTACTCTTTCGAAAGACATCCTGGGATTTTTTTGGTGATCACAGAGAATCAGGACCTCGGTTTAACGTCTCACCCGAAGGACGAGAAGCTTAATAAAAGCTGAGAGCTTTCTGTTTCTCCATAGACTACACAACTGACACTTTGATGCTTCAAAAAGTTCATAAAGAGATATTAAAAATAATCCAAATGAATTGAGTAGTTTAGTCCAAATTTTCTGAAAAGCTGGTAAGATCAGAGCCCCCTTTTCTGGGCCCCCTGAAAAAACATTGTGTCCCCACTGCCCTATTAAACAAATTTTCTTCTCCTTTTTTCCCCCACAACAGTTGTGGTAAACATTCAGAAAATAAAAAGAAAACAGTCAAATGCAAAATAAAACAACTTAAATTTCCCATTTCCTCATTTCTGTTGAAATATTTGACTAAATAAAGCTAATAAATGTATCCATCAAGAGCAGTATTGTTATCCTAAACCATATCACATAAGCAACAATCCTTTCTGACATGCATATCTGTTTTTCTGCGTGTTACTCAAACCAACAAACTACATATTAGCAAAAGACGGGAACTTTGAGTTCGGACGGTGCGCCGCCTGTTATACAGTAATGACATGTACTGTATCGGCAGCTCTTTCCTGCAAAAATAATAGTCATATAATAATCAGGGCATGGCATCCCATCACGCTAACCTGATATCATGTATTTTTGATTGATATTTTGAGCCTATTTTAGAACACGTTGTTTTCTTTTGTCGTGTATCTCTTGGCAACGAGGCACGTCGTTCTGTGTGAGTCTGTGTTTGGAATGACTTGCGTGATCCTCAATCGTGTGGTATATCAAGGCCAGTTTTTCTGACCATTTACAAAGTCGGCAAGTGTATGATGCCTAGTGTTTTAAAATCTGTTCAGTTGTTAAAAGTTGTGTAGTGTATTCCAGCCTTTACTTGGAAAATGCAGAGGAAAGCCAGTGCTGTGCCATGATCACCTCTGGGCCTGTCCTGAAGGACACTGCAGATATAAATAACCAATGAGATCCAGCTGGGAAGCTATTGGAACTAGGTATTAGGACCCTGTTTGTTTGAAAGCAGTTGACATTTTGTTCTTCATTAGAAGTTTAGATTTGAGATGACTCAAAGCGGTTTTAAAAATGGCTTTTATGTTTTAGGAGTTATGGGTTATATACAGTAAATGCTGTAAGAACATCTGTAAACTGCTTTTTGAAAATGATTTATTTATATAATATATTATATTTACTATGTTCATATCTTAAGGTTAACCCAAGCTGGAGTATGGCCATGTAGATTAGAAGATAATAGGATTTCCCAAAGGAAACTGAAATCTTACACAGGAGCCAAGAGTGAATAACATATAGTCATGAATCAGTCGGCTCCTTATAAATGCTTTTTATGTAAGCGGTGTAATATAGAAACCTGCTTTCACATGACATGTTGGTTTGTTTGAGGTTGTCCCTCACAGTAGCCACACACCCACATAGCTACCAAAACACACCCTCTGTTTGTTGGATGTCTTCAACTAGATTTCTCTCTCTTTCCAGGGCCACTGCTGAAAATTTGTCATCCAGTGGAGTGAAAAAAAAAAAAAACCTGAGCCATGGGCGATTATTACGAGATCCTGGGTGTGACGAAAAATGCATCCCATGATGAAATAAAGAAAGCGTAAGTACTCTGTGTCCTGTCGTGGCCATCTATTTTTGTACATAGTGCAGTAATAACAGTGACTGCAAAACACAGCAGGGGTTAGTTGATACCGTCCATGTGAGTCCTATTTGCTGCTAGCGTTATTAGTGTGTGTTTGTCTCAATTCATCGCTTCTAATGTTCTCTGTAAATAAAAATCAGCACTCTGTGATAATAACACTGATACAGTTTGGCAATAGAAAAAGGCAGACACAGACAGGACTGCCGAAAGAAGAATGAGTTTGCTCTCTGTGACAGACACTGGTGAGGTTGAGACAGATACTGTGGTTTGTATAAAGAGGGGAGAGAGAAATAATTTGACAAACTCTCTAACCTCATGACACAGTTTTATAGTTCTTCATAAACTGATCAAATGCAGATGTTATTGGGGGAAGACAGCTACCCATCAATTGCTGCAAAATTCATTTTTCAGCTGCACACCCATCAGAAACCATTTTTTTTCAACTTATTTTTTAATAATAAAAAGACCCTCTATACGTATTAGTGTTTTTTTTATTTTATAAATTTTAATGTCTTGATAAATGTTAATAATAATAATAATTATTATATCCATATTATTTTTATTAATATATTTTTTAACTGTTATATTGTATATTTCTTTCTCTTTTCATTACTTGTTTTGTGCATAATGCTTTGGCTGTATTGTATATATGTAAACAGTCATGCCAGTAAAGTACTTACAATTAAAAATGGACACAGAGAAAGGGAATGAAGTATATGAATAGATGAGGAGCGTACAGCATTCAGTATTCAGACACGTTGTGTCCTTGCTTATGCCCCGTGGCTTATTCATCTACTACCTCCCTAGAAAAGGGTGTTTAGTCCTTTGTTTTTCAGGTAAGCAAGTGTCTATCGAATGCTGATTCTGTAGGTCACTAGAAATTCCCCTCATAACCATCAGCAAATTCAAAGCACAGGGCTACAGAGGGCAAACACTATTAAAAGGTGTGCAAAGGACAAATCCCCTGGTGTATGGAGTGTTTGGTTTAGGCCATTGACCCTGCTGTGTCCTGCTGGTTGGGTGTGTATTGCTGACTCAGACTTAGTGTGCACAGATGCTGACCTGTTGTCACACCTACCGAGGTTTTATTGTGCAGCATGACCTGTATTGAAAGTGATTGTTAAGTGGTGCGTGACTTTGTAATGTGGTGATGTGCTAGCATCATAAAGAGGACAGTGTGCAGTACTTTACATTGAACAAGTTGTGTCCCTGAACTGTTATGTATAAATATTATATCTTATAACTGTTATTTAGACCCATAACAAATGTGTGTCATTTAAGACCATAATATGTGTGTGTAAAATGAATCGTTGTGTGGCATCAATTAGTCTGGTTTTAAATCAGCATCAAGAATTTTGGTGAAAAACATATCTTGGGTCTTGTCACTGGTCACTATTTCTTTTACCAGTGAAGACAAGATTTTAATTCATTTTATGGTCAGTTAATAGTTCATAAAAGTTGCATGCATGATAATAAATGAATTAGCAGCATCCAAAAATGTAACGTGTGTGTGTGTGTGTGTGTCATAGGTTTTATTTAATGACCCTCATATTTGCTGTACTTCTAAATGTTAAGCAATGTTGTTGTAATTTTGGATATACTAATGAAACACTGTCTTTTGTGTTGCTGTTGTTCACTCTTAAATGTGTGTGTGTGTTTTTTACAGGTACAAAAAACAAGCACTAAAATGGCATCCAGACAAAAACCCAGAAATAAAAGAAGAGGCAGAGATCAAGTTTAAAGAGGTCTCAGAAGCATATGAAGTCCTGTCAGATGGTATTGGCTATTTATATTTGGCTACACTTCTTTTAAGGTGTCCATGTTAGTGTAATTCTACTTCTAACTCATTTAAGTACTGAGTAATAATTAACTACATGTACTTACTAGGGTTGGGTTTGAATGTAATTATGCATAATTGATTGTCATTACTACAGTATCTACGTGTAACAAGGACACTGTAAAGTGTTACCATTTTTTTCAAATATGATGCCCTGTTCATTTTTATTTGAGAAGGAATGTTTTAATTTAATAACATAAATAGGTAACTTGAGACATAAATACCCATTAGACAGTCCCTTTATGCTGATAAAAATGGCATAAAGCTTAAAAAGCTGTATCCAGAATTAGCTGTGAAAGTCTAATAAGGCAGTCAGTAGTTGAAATGTTTGATTCATGAATGTTTTAAACATGTTTGGAGCAAAAGCAGAGAGTCACAGTGCCCTGCATCCTTGAGTGGTTGTCCTTGCACATCTGCTTCTGACCTTTTTGTTTTATTGAATATTAGTTGTGTCCTAGCTGAATGCAGGTGATTTATAGATGTCATATTTCCTTTTTAAGCCCTGTAGAAAAAGCGGCATTTAAACGTGCATGGTATAGATTGTCACACACGAGTATTAGAATCCCCTAAAATAGGTTTCAGTAAATTTGCAAATGGCAACAGTGTGCCTTTTCTGAGGTAAAGGTAATATTTGGTGTGTGTGGTTTACATGGGTGTGTGAAGGCTGCATGTTGCATTATTTATAGACTCAAGTTCCTTGTGAGGAGATTGCATTTGTTGTCCATGTATAAATGTTTGCCTAAGCATAGATCATTGCTTGTAGTAACAATCAACTTATATTATGTTATAAACCATAGTTTTGGCACAGAACAGCACCCTTTACTGGCTCTGATGTTGTGAAGGTGTGGTGGGAGGAGTGTGTAATTATTATAAACCCTATTAATCTGTCTGTTTTGTGTGAAACTAAAAGCAGCATTTTTCTTTCATACAGAAAACAAACGGAGACAGTATGATAGATATGGTAAAGAAGGCCTGTCTAATAGAGGTATGTGAAGTTATTCCTTATATAGATGTTGTCTGTTCAGATTTTTACCTGTTTTTGGAAATGTGGTTTTCTGTAATTATTTCTTGTTGGGAAAGGAGGCCATTATGACGAGGATTTCATGGGCGGATTCACATTCCGTAATCCAGATGATGTCTTCAGAGAATTCTTTGGGGGCCGAGATCCATTTGCAGATTTCTTTGGTAGGTGCATGCTTAATAATTTAAATTGATTTAATGAAGCGAAAAATAAAGGTGGAATAGAAAAAGAGTACATAAAATAATTTGGTAACAATTTCTATGACGCCCATGCTTATTATGAATTCTAGCCCCATTTTATACTTATTTATAATTACTATTACATATATTTAGACTCATTAAGACCAATACTGCATTATAAGAACAGTTATAGTTACATTTATAAGTCATGCATTTGGTTTTCCAATGCGCATGTTCATCATCCATTATACACTGATTTAGAACCATGTCTTATAGTACCATGAATGTATTTATAAAGATGCAACCTTCATTGTTATAATGTTATTATATTATAGTTACAATTACTTTTAGTAATTCAGATTTATTTCTGTCAAAAAAGTGAATATATTGTTATTAATAGTTGTTGTTTTCTAATAAATACTTATTGTGAGTAATAAAGCCATCAATGATACATTTAAAGAGGTTAGTAACTGTATTAAGTAAATTGAAAACATAGGATGCAATTTTCCTTAAGCAAATATTAAGAAATCATGTTAAGTTGTTTATTTGTAAATGTAACCAATGAACAATAATTCCTGTAATAAACTCATTAAAAAAAAAAAAAATTACCATTCATGGAACCATATGACTGGCTAATTAATGCGTATAAATCAGTGCATAATGGATTATGAGCATGTACATTGAAAAAGCAAATGCATGACTTAAGTAATTATAAAAATAATATAAATGTAACTATAACTTATAATGCAATATAGGTCTCATTGAGTCTTTATAAATATATTTATAGAATAGTAATACTTAAGTATAAATGGGGCTATAATTCATTACAAGCATGGACTTCATAGACAAACATAATTGGTAACACTTTCTATTTCAGTTTTAAATGGCAAAAACACATTTAACCTGCATATTTCCAGAGTTAAGAGGTTATTGTCAGTGAAAAATGAGAACAAAATTCCCATAGAGAGGAAATGAGATCATTTAATCTCTCACAGTGTCTCTGTGAAAGTAATAACGTGGTTTGAGTTATAATTAGGTAATTAGGTTTTGCATGAACTTATCGGAGCTTTGGTTCATTAGTCAATTAGCTCTGTTAATCTACCATAATTATATTGCTCTCTAAAAATATTCACAAAAATTTGCTCTTAACATGGGTGTATTATGGGAACAATTTTATTCACTTTATTAAAAGCTTTTTTTTTTTTAACTTTTATACATAAAATATATTTTTACTTTGACATTTCACACAAGTATGTGATTTAATTTTTTGTTGTTTTTTTTGCTATAAAACAACACAAAGAATCTCAATTTTGACACTTTTTTTAATCAGAGACTGTCAAGCTTAGAAAAGGACATAAAAGCACCATGAAAGCACGACTTGTGTGCTACATTCCAAGTCTTCTGAGGATTATCCAAGAATAATGTCATAATGCATAATATAAATATCGTTTTAGAGCTTGAGAGTCCGTAGCCACTATGATTTGATATGTTGTTGAATAACTTCTTAAAAAGCATAAATGCTGATATAGGTATTGATGAACTAGTAAAAAATAGTGTTGTTGGGCTGATCATAGATAACACACTTCAGTTATCCATTAAATACTGAAGTGCTACCCCATGCCCACTGACTCTACTGCTGGGAACAAATGGCTCAACGCAGGGCTCCACATTAAGCCTTTTCATGTGCTTGTCCTTCGGACAAGTAAATAAATTGCTTGTCTGGAATTTTTGTGTGTGTGTTGTAAATATAATTAATTCTGAAGCAATATTCTCATCAGTGTTCAGTCAGCTTTGATATATTTAAATCTGCGTATTGTAATATCTGCACCTTTAAAGGGAACCCCCCCTCCAACCTTATTAAATGTATGCTTCAACTTTCATTTTAAATTCTTAAATTTGATTAATAAATTCAATTATTTAAAATTTGGTTGTTACCCTAGGTAGGGTAAATGAAAAATTACAATTACATTAAATAATGTTATGAGATTGTTTGTTTTAAATATATAAATAAGAAGAGTTGAATGATACTTTTAAACATAACACTAAACCCCCAGTAGGAGGCGGGAGGCGACCGTCTTAATGAGCGAGTCACTCAAACGATTCCTTCAAACGACTGATTCATTCAAGAATGAGACAGGTGTTTATGAATGGGTCATTGAATCTTTGACTTGACCGATTTGTTCAAAAATGCTGAATCATTCAGTAATAAACATATTTGAGTGTTGCAATGAGATGCTTTATGGTTCTGCTGTCAGTGCTGTAATCTTTGTTTGAAACTATTTTCGCTGCTGAAACAGAACAAAAACCATTAATATTGCATCTAAAATGTAAGTAACTTAATTTTAACTGTGACATTGATTTCATACAACAGTTCAATAAACATTTTTAATCGTGATGGTTTTCAGGAAAACAGCAATAGTCGTGTGAGGTCAACTGTATCATACAGTTCTGCTCATCGACTGTATCATATGTTAAACATATTAAAAACTCCACATTTTGATTTTTTTATTTTTTTATCGGCAGTATGTTGTTAAAGGATAATTCCGGTATTTAACACTGAGTCTATTTTGTAGTTTGTTTTCGATGAACTAGAGTGGTAGACACAGAAATTTTGACAATGGTTCCTTTCTCGACTTTTTGACTATTTTAGAATCGCCTTTGACAATCGCTTCAGAGTGGCAGTCTATGGGCATGCACAAACATGTCCTTAAAACAACCCTGAACGTTCGTTTTCAAAACTGTGCAACTCACCGAGTGGTTAGTGGTGCTCGTTGATGATTAAAAACAATTATATCGGCACAATGTATGATTCCAATCCGTTTATTTTGCTATAGTGGAACTACAGGTCCTTCTCAAAAAATTAGCATATTGTGATAAAGTTCATTATTTTCCATAATGTAATGATAAAAATTAAACTTTCATATATTTTAGATTCATTGCACACCAACTGAAATATATCAGGTCTTTTATTGTTTTAATACTGATGATTTTGGCATACAGCTCATGAAAACCCAAAATTCCTGTCTCAAAAAATTAGCATATTTCATCCGACCAAAGAAAGAAGTGTTTTTAATACAAAAAAAAAGTCAACCTTCAAATAATTATGTTCAGTTATGCACTCAATACTTGGTCGGGAATCCTTTTGCAGAAATGACTGCTTCAATGTGGCGTGGCATGGAGGCAATCAGCCTGTGGCACTGCTGAGGTGTTATGGAGGCCCAGGATGCTTCGATAGCGGCCTTAAGCTCATCCAGAGTGTTGGGTCTTGCGTCTCTCAACTTTCTCTTCACAATATCCCACAGATTCTCTATGGGGTTCAGGTCAGGAGATTTGGCAGGCCAATTGAGCACAGTAATACCATGGTCAGTAAACCATTTACCAGTGGTTTTGGCACTGTGAGCAAGTGCCAGGTCGTGCTGAAAAATGAAATCGTCATCTCCATAAAGCTTTTCAGCAGATGGAAGCATGAAGTGCTCCAAAATCTCCTGATAGCTAGCTGCATTGACCCTGCCCTTGATAAAACACAGTGGACCAACACCAGCAGCTGACATCGCACCACAGACCATCACTGACTGTGGGTACTTGACATTGGACTTCAGGCATTTTGGCATTTCCTTCTCCCCAGTCAACCCCCAGACTCTGGCACCTTGATTTCCGAATGACATGCAACCACTGAGCAACAGTCCAGTGCTGCTTCTCTGTAGCCCAGGTCAGGCGCTTCTGCCGCTGTTTCTGGTTCAAAAGTGGCTTGACCTGGGGAATGCGGCACCTGTAGCCCATTTCCTGCACACGCCTGTGTACGGTGGCTCTGGATGTTTCTACTCCAGACTCAGTCCACTGCTTCCGCAGGTCCGCTAAGGTCTGGAATCGGTCCTTCTCCACAATCTTCCTCAGGGTCCGGTCACCTCTTCTCGTTGTGCAGCGTTTTTTGCCACACTTTTTCCTTCCCACAGACTTCCCACTGAGGTGCCTTGATACAGCAGTCTGGGAACAGCCTATTTGTTCAGAAATTTCTTTCTGTGTCTTACCCTCTTGCTTGAGGGTGTCAATGATGGCCTTCTGGACAGCAGTCAGGTCGGCAGTCTTACCCATGATTGCGGTTTTGAGTAATGAAACAGGCTGGGAGTTTTTAAAAGCCTCAGGAATCTTTTGCAGGTGTTTAGAGTTAATTAGTTGATTCAGATGATTAGGTTTATAGCTCGTTTAGAGAACCTTTTCATGATATGCTAATTTTTTGAGACAGGAATTTTGGGTTTTCATGAGCTGTATGCCAAAATCGTCAGTATTAAAACAATAAAAGACCTGAAATATTTCAGTTGGTGTGCAATGAATCTAAAATATATGAAAGTTAAATTTGTATCATTACATTATGGAAAATAATGAACTTTATCACAATATGCTAATTTTTTGAGAAGGACCTGTATTTTTTCAGATACCTCAAAACCGCGTATAAACTTCCGCTCGATATTTGAGTCTGAAGCGTTAGCACACTCCCGACCACTTGATGGCGACAACCACTTTGCCATACAAGGACGCTGTATGGAACTCGGTGTCTAGCGCATAGACAAAAAAAAAATATCAACGAGCAATGAGTCCTCCAACAGAAATCAATGGGATTTTACAAAATGCCAAATAAAACACGACGGAAACTGTATTTCACTACACTACTTGTTTTGGAACATCAACGAGCACCACTAACCACTCGGTGAGTTGTAAAGTTTTGAAAATGAATGTTTTAGGGTTGTTTTAAGGACATGTTTGTGCATGCCCATAAACTTCCATTCTGAAGCTATCAAAGGCGATTCTAAAACAGTCAAAAAGTCGAGACAGGAACCATTGTCAATTTTTGTGTTCACCACTCTAGTTCATCCAAAACAAACTACAAAATAGACTCAAAGTGTTAAATACCGGAATTATCCTTTAACTGAGTTTCTTAGTGTGTGTGCTGCACTCATTTGTTTCCATTTCTCCTCAAGAGGCTGTGCGAGTCTCAACAGCGCAACCTTGTTACCGTCAGTAATACATTTATTATCCACTATCGATCACAACTTACAATACATGTAATAAAATCAGAATAATTCTCTCGTTTTAGTGATTTCCTAGTTATTTTCTTATAAACGTTCTAATCAGGCTACTTGTCCGGTCGGGCAAGTAAAATTCTCTTTTACTTGTCCCTTCAAAAAATCCACTTGTCCTGGACAAGTGTTAATGTCGAGCCCTGCTCAACGGCATATGTGTAAAACATACAGGCACTCTAAATATGGCGAGGGCACTCAGACCAGTGGGACGAGAAGAGACTGTGCATCATCCACTAGGAATGTTCTCAGAAATAGCTTCTGAATAAAAGAGCAGCAAGAGAAAGGGAATGCTTATAGCTCTAGGCCGCTACAGAGAGTGGGAACAAGTTGTGTTCAACAACATTAACGTGTTCGCATGTGTGATGATCTGTGAGCAAAATGTCTTAATAATACTTAGGATTATTTCTATACAGTAGTCAAATAGATGCGGTTATACATTTGAATGTTTCAGGAACACCATCCTTGATGATAGAAGGTCAATGGTGTTTACTTGTGTTTATGTAGCCATGACAAAGTTGGGGGTGGGTTAGAATAACTGTGTGTGCTGTGCATGTGTTGGAGAAGATATCAGGCATGGTTCTGCCTGCCAAATCAAACCACATGAACTCTTCCCAGCTCCTTCAAGCAAAGGCGCTGAGTACTTGTAAATGGGAAACATTGATTTGGGCATGTTTCAGCTGGCATACTGTATCTGTACATTGGAACACTGGTCCCAACATTATGAGAAAGAATAAAAATAGATCGTTGTGGACCCCAATGACCTATTCTGATGAACAGGTCAGAAAAAATAAAAGGTGCAATTTATTCAAAGCTGGAAACTGAAAATGTGTGGGTACAAGCTCTGCATGAAAGGATCATGAGACATCACTGATGTGCCCTTGAGCAGTGTACGTAGCACATTCTCCCTGCTATAAATCACCTGGGATAGAATTATTTACTTGAACATTTGCTACTTGTTTTACAGTTACCGTATATTCACAACTTTGCTTAAACAAATTGACAAATTTTAAATTCATAACACACTGTACATTTATGAGCTCTTTCAAGTGGCTTATCTCTGACAAGTCAAAATGCTCATTATTGTCATGCCACAGTTATGAAGAAAACTGTTACGAGAAAGCTTATTTTAAAGCAATCCATGACATGAAAAATGGGTTCCCTTTAAATGGAAATTCCTCACTCTGACTGTCAAAAGGCCACTGTTGGTATTTTGTGACTAAAACAAGCAGATAGATCAAACTGGTGACCAATGTTCTTGATTAATTGTTAATCTGGAACCACTTTATTGTAACATACACTCACCTAAAGGATTATCCGGTTGTTAAGTCTGACGTCACACGTGATGTTTAGCCTCTTCCTGGTCCAAGCGCTCTGCACGTCCAGATCCAATAACAATAACGGAACCTGTTAATTTATTTACAATCACGTCCTTCTTTAGTGAGGCACCCTTGACGGTTAAAGTTTCTTCATTTGTTTAAGATTTTTAACTTGCCTTATCAACTGCAGCCATTTCCTCTTCTCTTTCTCGTCACAGGGAAAGTGGTAAAATTACAGTTGAATGTCACTTGCTTTTTTAAACTCCGATCTATTTAAACAACACGGGACACAGCACTGCAGCATGGTAAAACTCGGGCGAACGCGGTAGGTAGGTAGAGAGAACCCGGCCTTTGGACCCGGAAACAGAATTATCGGAGAGTGGTTACGTCACGACTTAACAACCAGATTAGGAACACCTGTTCAATTTCTCATTAATGCAATTATCTAATCAACCAATCACATGGCAGTTGCTTCAATGCATTTAGGGGTGTGGTCCTGGTCAAGACAATCTCCTGAACTCCAAACTGAATGTCAGAATGGGAAAGAAAGATGATTTAAGCAATTTTGAGCGTGGCATGGTTGTTGGTGCCAGACGGGCCGGTCTGAGTATTTCACAATCTGCTCAGTTACTGGGATTTTCACACACAACCATTTCTAGGGTTTACAAAGAATGGTGTGAAAAGGGAAAAACATCCAGTATGTGGCAGTCCTGTGGGCGAAAATGCCTTGTTGATGCTAGAGGTCAGAGAATGGGCCGACTGATTCAAGCTGATAGAAGAGCAACTTTGACTGAAATAACCACTCGTTACAACCGAGGTATGCAGCAAAGCATTTGTGAAGCCATAACACGCACAACCTTGAGGCGGATGGGCTACAACAGCAGAAGACCCCACCAGGTACCACTCATCTCCACTACAAATAGGAAAAAGAGGCTACAATTTGCAAGAGCTCACCAAAATTGGACAGTTAAAGACTGGACAAATGTTGCCTGGTCTGATGAGTCTCGATTTCTGTTGAGACATTCAGATGGTAGAGTCAGAATGTGGCGTAAACAGAATGAGAACATGGATTCATCATGCCTTGTTACCACTGTGCAGGCTGGTGGTGGTGGTGTAATGGTGTGGGGGATGTTTTCTTGGCACACTTTAGGCCCCTTAGTGCCAATTGGGCATTGTTTAAATGCCACGGCCAACCTGAGCATCGTTTCTGACCATGTCCATCACTTTATGGCCACCATGTACCCATCCTCTGATGGCTACTTCCAGCAGGATAATGCACCATGTCACAAAGCTTGAATCATTTCAAATTGGTTTCTTGAACATGACAATGAGTTCACTGTACTAAAATGGCCCCCACAGTCACCAGATCTCAACCCAATAGAGCATCTTTGGGATGTGGTGGAACGGGAGCTTCGTTCCCTGGATGTGCATCCCACAAATCTCCATCAACTGCAAGATGCTATCCTATCAATATGGGCCAACATTTCTAAAGAATGCTTTCAGCACCTTGTTGAATAAATGTCACGTAGAATTAAGGCAGTTTTGAAGGCGAAAGGGGGTCAAACACAGTATTAGTATGGTGTTCCTAATAATCCTTTAGGTGAGTGTATGTCTTACATTTACAGTCATGACAGTATTTCACTTCTTTTTTTTTTTTAAGGTGATGACCCCTTTGAAGATTTCTTCGGTGGTGGGCGGCGTCATAGGGGTGTGAGCAGGAGCAGGACGACAAGTTCATTCTTTCCTGGATTTTCTCCATTTGCTCCTGCCTTTTCTGGGTTTAACACTGGTATGTTAATCTGTGTGTAGCCAGTGAAAATTCAAAAGTACTTCTGGGTAAGATTGCCATACTTGTGTATTTGAACATCATCATCATCTTTTCTGTAGGATTCACCCCGTTCGGCCCAATGGTTGGGGGTGGTTTCACCTCATTTTCCTCCTCTTCATTTGGTGGTGGAGGTGGAATGGGAAACTTCCGCTCTGTCTCAACATCCACCAAGTTCATCAATGGAAGGAGGATCACCACCAAACGGTACCAAAGAACATTCTGTAATAGCCTCTAATAGTGACTCAAAACTTTATGCAAATGTGTACTGCGTAACATGCTTGAAGTTATTCAGTCACTATATATCTATGCAAATTGCTCATAAATCGTTGCTTATTTGACTGAGCCTTCACCACTAGGTATGGTAATTATAATCTCACTGTACAGCTAACTTTCGTTTCATTACAGTATTGTAGAGAACGGTCAAGAGAGAGTGGAGGTAGAGGAGGACGGTCAGCTCAAATCTCTCACAGTCAATGGTAAGGATTAGCTTCACGACGGGACAACAAGTGATCTCTGAACTCTGCAGATGAACATTCAAAAAGTTTAAACCCAAACATTCCCGAAAATAAGCAACCCTCACGACCAGGCTGATGGCTACCAAAGCATCTGCTCTCCACTAGTCAGCAAACCAAGAGTAGGTCACATCCAAGCAATGTGATGCTGTTACCCTGAATTGCAGACATAAACACTCATTCCAACGCGAGCGTTCTTTTTTTTTTTCTTTTTCTTGGGGACCATTTATTCCTCACAAAACCTGGAGACCTCAGTTTGAACGAGCACAATTCATTCCTTTGTCTGCTGATTGCTGTTCTGTCATCCATAAGGGCTTATTGCCTGATTGAAACTGGAGCGTAACAGGTTGTATCTGCTTTCTGCTGTTGAGCCATTCAACTGTTGCAATGAAGTCTTAACCTCTCCACTCTAAAATATTTAATATGATCTAACCAATTTTATATAGCTACCATTTGTTGATAATATTAGGCTGTTGACAAATTACTTTTCTTATTTTGCTTCACAACTAACTTGCATAACCTGAGACTTTTCCATTAAAAAGTATATTGTGTGACTTATATATATATACTTATATAATATATATATATTTATATATGCTGGAACTTTTGTTCTTTGTAAGAAAAAGCAAAGATGGACAGTTTCAGGTTCAATAAATCTCACTTTCACATGTTTGGAATGTTGCACTCAGTTTCTTTGCTGTTGCTTCAAGAAACAGACTCGTCTCTAATTTGTATGTAGGTGTGTCTCCTTTTGCTTGGCATATGCATGTCTCATCCCAGGACTCAAAAAATTAAAAAGAGTACAACATTGCCTTTCATATCACTTTATTACTACTAGCCTTCAAAATATCCACACATGCATGTGCACATGCTGTACTTCACTCGGTTTATTTGGTTTCTTCTGTTACGTGCAAAATACAAATACAAGATTTCATCTTTGATTAACTACAAGTTTATGTAAATAATAATTTCTTCTGCACACTTTAACAGCTAAAACATCCAAAAAGATCAAAACATCAGCAGATGTTAATCCAAACCTTGTCCCTTTTATATTGATGTAAATAACCTCAATAATCCTCAAAATTGTGAATGAAGAAGCTAGCTATCATAATAAAACGGAACTCTTTTCTAGATGTAAAGTTTGTCTTTAGAACTAGGCTCACTTTATGACTGTTTCATACACAGTGCAGGCATTACAGTATGAGAACTATGGAGAATCAGAAATATAATTGATTTACTCTATATCCATAACTACACTACTTTTTTTACAATTTCTTCAAGATCTGAAGTTGTAGATAAATGTGCTTGATCAAACCTCATTATTTTGTTGATTAAGTTAACAGTTAAATGATTCTTCTGACATGTTATTAGTTAAACTATACTTGTGAGGGCCAAATATCCTTACTAATATGACGACAAATCACGAAAACCGACTTCCAGATATTCCCTACAAAATGTTGGTCCCCATGATTAAAACAGCTTATACATTTTATAGGGGATAGAATGAAGAAAAGTAATAAAATAAAATATATATATATATATATACAGGTCCTTCTAAAAAAAATTAGCATATTGTGATAAAGTTAATTATTTTCCATAATGTAATTATAAAAATTAAACTTTCATATATTTTAGATTCATTGCCAACTGAAATATTTCAGGTCTTTTATTGTTTTAATACTGATGATTTTGGCATACAGCTCATGAAAACTCAAAATTCCTATCTCAAAAACTTAGCATATCATGAAAAGGTTCTCTAGACGAGCTATAAACCTAATCATCTGAATCAACTAATTAACTCTAAACACCTGCAAAAGATTCCTGAGGCTTTTAAAAACTCCCAGCCTGTTTCATTACTCAAAACCGCAATCATGGGTAAGACTGCAGACCTGACTGCTGTCCAGAAGGCCATCATTGACACCCTCAAGCAAGAGGGTAAGACACAAAGAAATTTCTGAACAAATAGGCTGTTCCCAGACTGCTGTATCAAGGCACCTCAGTGGGAAGTCTGTGGGAAGGAAAAAGTGTGGCAAAAACGCTGCACAACGAGAAGAGGTGACCGGACCCTGAGGAAGATTGTGGAGAAGGACCGATTCCAGACCTTGGGGACCTGCGGAAGCAGTGGACTGAGTCTGGAGTAGAAACATCCAGAGCCACCGTGCACAGGCGTGTGCAGGAAATGGGCTACAGGTGCCGCATTCCCCAGGTCAAGCCACTTTTGAACCAGAAACAGTGGCAGAAGCGCCTGACCTGGGCTACAGAGAAGCAGCACTGGACTGTTGCTCAGTGGTCCTGTACTTTTTTTTGGATGAAAGCAAATTTTGCATGTCATTCGGAAATCAGAGTCTGGAGGAAGACTGGGGAGAAGGAAATGCCAAAATGCCTGAAGTCCAGTGTCAAGTACCCACAGTCAGTGATGGTCTGGGTGCCATGTCAGCTGCTGGTGTTGGTCCACTGTGTTTTATCAAGGGCAGGGTCAATGCAGCTAGCTATCAGGAGATTTTGGAGCACTTCATGCTTCCACCTGCTGAAAAGCTTTATGGAGATGAAGATTTCATTTTTCAGCACGACCTGGCACCTGCTCACAGTGCCAAAACCACTGGTAAATGGTTTACTGACCATGGTATTACTGTGCTCAATTGGCCTGCCAACTCTCCTGACCTGAACCCCATAGAGAATCTGTGGGATATTGTGAAGAGAAAGTTGAGAGACGCAAGACCCAACACTCTGGATGAGCTTAAGGCCGCTATCGAAGCATCCTGGGCCTCCAGAACACCTCAGCAGTGCCACAGGCTGATTGTCTCCATGCCACACCACATTGAAGCAGTCATTTCTGCAAAAGGATTCCCGACCAAGTATTGAGTGCATAACTGAACATAATTATTTGAAGGTTGACTTTTTTTGTATTAAAAACACTTCTTTTATTGGTCGGAGGAAATATGCTAATATTTTGAGACAGGAATTTGGGGTTTTCATGAGCTGTATGCCAAAATCATCAGTATTAAAACAATAAAAGACCTGAAATATTTCAGTTGGTGTGCAATGAATCTAAAATATATGAAAGTTTAGTTTTTATCATAACATTGTGGAAAAAAATAAACTTTATCCCAATATGCTAATTTATATATATATATATATATAAATATAATCATTATGGGATAGAATAGACAATGATTTTTATACTGTACAAACTGTACAGTTTGAAATGGTATAAGGCCCATAATACACAGAAACCCAGTGTGTGTGTTTATGGTGATTTTTTTTTTTATATACTCATACCCATTAAGGTAAGTTGGAAAGAACTGTTGTGTTGAACATGAGCAGGTATTAATTCATGGAAATGCTTATTTTGATGTAATCTTTCTCGGTAGCATTAAACTCAAAAACAAATAAAATGAAAAAAGGTTTATTTATATTTTTAACCATTTAAAAGTTTAGGGTAAGTTTAAAAAAAAAAATGTTTGGTAACACTCAATAAGGTCCCCTCCCTTTATTTAATGTTTTAACTGACATTAACAATGAGAAATACAATTGTTACAGTATTTATTAATCTTTAAGGTTAGTTCAAATTGATGCAACTTTTCATTTTAATAATTAACATAACATAAATAGCATTTAACATAAAACATAAAAACATAAAATGCTTAGTGATTTTCATTAATGTTAAGTAATGTTAACAAATGGAACCTTATTGTAAAGTGTTTTTGAAAGCATGGCTGCATTTACTTGATCTAAAGTATAGTAAAAAACAGTACTATTGCAAAATGTTACAATCACAGTTTTGTATGCTTTAAAATTTAATTTATTCTCTTGATGGTAGCTAAAGCTGAATTTTCAGCAGTACTGAAATCTTTACTGCCCCGTGATCCTTCAGTTCAGAAAACTATTTTAATATGCTGATTTGGTGCTCAAGAAACATTTATCATTATTATCAATGTCGAAAACAGAAGTGCTGCTAGATCTTTTTTTTTTTATTATTATTCAAGTACAGTCATTTAAAGTTCAAAAGAACAGCATTAACACCATTCTTACTAAATAAAATTAAAGCTGCAAGCAGCATTTATCGGTGTTCAAGCTTTTAAGGCCTTTTAAGCACATAAGCAGTAGAGACATTAAGTTTTATTTAGCAAGCATTTAACCACTGAACTCATAGATGGAAAACAACATTTACAGCAAATACAGGCAATTTACCATATGAAATATGGTTTTCAAATCTTTTTGACAGTTATAGCGCCACCTATGGTCCGATCTTTCTGATCTGATAAACATTTTGTCCGTCTTGAGCCAAGGATAACAGTGGTGTAAAAACCTTGAGGCTAAGTCAAACGGTCTAGGAGTTATGAGCGATTTAGTACTTGTGGTTGCTGTAGCGCCACCTATGGGCCAATCGGGCTCATACCATCTGGCAAAGTTTCAAGGCTCCAGCACTTAGTGGTCTGCACGATGCGTTTTACAAATCCTTACAATTACAATAGGGTTTCAGCCCTTCGTGCTTGAACCCCTAAATAGTAATTTCTTTCAACAAATCTTATCTGACCCCAAACTTCTGAACGGATTTCAGTGAGAGGACTGTCCGACAGAAAGTAGTTTATGACTATGTGTGGATGAAGCTGAAAGCTGTGCTTAGTTGTTTGTTTGTGGTCCACTGGCGCCCCCTGTTATCTACATGTTACACTAACATCCCTTTCCATTCCTCAGCCTTGTCCTTTAGTAAAAGTAAGCAAAATAGATTGGATTTTCTAATTATGAATGTTCTTTTTTGGGATGGTGTAATCTTCACCACATTTTGTGAGCTGAAAGGCTTCTCGTTCCTTACTTGTGCATCCTCGTCGTTTCCTTTCCTCGCGTCTTCGCTCCACCTGTCTATCCTCGCTCGTGACCCCTCAGGATTCAGAAAGCAAACTCGCGTCCTCTCCTCCTCGCGGTGTCAAGATGCCCTTCAAGATGGCTATCACACTAAAAAGTCCACTTTCGAGATCTTTCCTGCTGAGTTGAACTGAAACCGTAATCAAACACAACTGTACAAGCTATTCAAGATCTTCAGGATCACCATAAAATACGCAGGTGGGTTAAATCAGGGTTGGAGCTAAATTGTAGGAATGTGGACCTTGACAGTCAGAATTACCAAGCCCTCGTGTAATCAGTAGTGACCGCACTAGAGGGCGCCATTTCTTCAGTGATGTATCGTATTTGATGTTCAGAAAGTGTTTTATAACAGGGTTAGAAATATGAATTTAACTGAAACCTTTTAACAGACAGGGTGTGGCAGAAATGACTGACTGTGTGTGTGTGTGTGTGTGTGTGTGTGTGTGTGTGTGTGTGTGTGTGTGTGTGTGTGTGTGTGTGTGTGTGTGTGTGTGTGTGTGTGTGTGTGTGTGTACAGGTTTAGGCTATATTTCATTGTGGGGAGTAAAACCTGAGATCAAATTGTGGGGAGCAGCCTGCCTACGAGGGAAATGGCTTAAGAAACATACTAAATAGTTTTTTTTAAAATGTAAAAATGCAGAAAGTTTTCTTTGATGGGTAGGTTTAGGGGATAGAACAGTTTGTACAGTATTAATACTATTACGCATCTACGCCTTTTCATATTTTCATGTAATGCAGGTATTCCCAAACATATTTGTGTCAGCCAAACCTCTTTTGAGCTAATACTTTAAATAATTAAGTCAATAATTTAACAACACATTTGGATATTCATGGTTCTCTGATTAATAGTCACATGACATGCAGTTAAACAAATA
This sequence comes from Meda fulgida, assembly GCA_030578275.1. Classification (NCBI taxonomy): domain Eukaryota; kingdom Metazoa; phylum Chordata; class Actinopteri; order Cypriniformes; family Leuciscidae; genus Meda; species Meda fulgida. The sequence goes on from CM060622.1 coordinate 28,679,270, forward strand.
AATTACTTAATCTGAATTAAGTACTTAATACTAAATTTTAGTATCTGATGTTGATTTGTTTTTTATTATTTATTATAATTAGACATTTTTAGGACTTCATGAATTATTAGCTTTTCATGAACTCAGTTCCTTTACAAACCCTAGTCTGCAAACCCTAATGTATTGTAATGTTTAATGCCCTTCATGGAAAAAATTATAATATTGGTTTAGCTTTGTATTTTTATATCAATATGGTACATGATTGTACTATTCAAATCAATATGATAAATAAGTTGTCAAAAATAATCTAACATTTTCATCATGTTATATGCAATATGTAACTGAGTACATTTAAGTAATACCCATCATATGAGACACACACACACACACACACACACACACACACACACACACACACACACACACACGTTTCAATCAGACCCGTTACCAAAGGTGTATCAAGCACCTAGCCATGGAGTCTGCATTTACAAACATTTGTGGAAAAAAAAGGGACGCTCTGAGGAGCTCAGTGAATTCAAGCATGGTACTGTGATAGGATGCCACCTTTGCAATAAGTCAGTTTGTGAAATTTCATCCCAGCTAGATATTCCACCGTCAACTGTATGCTGTATAATTGGAAAGTGGAAGTGTTTAGAAACAGCAGTAACTCAGCCATGAAGCGGAAGACCACGTAAAGTCACAATGCCAAGTGTCGGATGGAGTGATGTAAAGCACTGGACTCTGGAGCCATGAAAACGTGTTTTGTAGCGTGACAAATCACCCTTTTCTATTTGGCAGCCTGATGGCTGAGTCTGTGTTTCGCGGGTGCCAGGATAACGTTACCTGCCTGACTACATTGTAACAACTGTAAAGTTTGGTGGAGGGATAATCGGTCTGGGGCTATTTTTCAGGGGTTGGGCTTGGCCCCATACGTCCTGCGAAGGGAAATCCTAATGCTACAGCCTACCAAGATATTTTGGACAATGCTATATGCTTCCAACTTTGTGGGAACAGTTTGGGGAAGGCCCTTTTCTATTCCAGCATGACCGTGCCCCAGTGCACAAAGCAAGGTCCATAAAGACATGGTTGGATGAGTTTGGCTTGGAAGAACTTGACCGGTCCGCACCGAGCCCTGACCTCCACCCTATTAAACACATTTGGGATGAATTATAACGGAGATTATGAGCCAGGCCTTCTGGTCCAACATCAGAGCCTGACCTCACAAATGCTCTACTAGATGAATGGGCAAAAATTCTTAAAGAAGCACTCCAAAATCTTGTGGAAAGCCTTCTCAGAAGAGTGGTTGTTTTTCTAGCTCCAAAGGGTAGGCCAACTCCATATTAATATATTTAGAGTGCAATGTCAATACAATCCCTGTTGGTGTAATGGTCAGGTGCCAATACTTTTATCCATATAGTGTGTGTCTGGCAGTATGTGTGTGTATGTATGTATATGTGGGTGTATATATTGTATATGTATGTATATAGATATAAACCAAAAATTGCCATACTGTAGTAAAAATGAAAGCAGGCCACAAATATAGGCTATGTAGAGAGACAAATCTATGTAGACAAAAATAGATGTTCATTCCTTCCTTCATTTTTTTCCTTGCCTCTTCTTTGATGCATTATCCAAATTTGATCAAAATGATCCACAGCTGTGAAACCGGAAGCTAAAAGCATCCAAAGCCTGATGAAGAATGTTTTCCCTCGTGTTTTACTGCTGTCCTCCCAATGTTTATTAAAGATGGTAAAGATAGGAGTGATAGAAGAGAAAAACACAAGGTTAGCTCTGGGTTTCTGTTAGTGCCTGCTGTGATGCTATCAGAATGTCAGAACAGTGGGAAGTGGTTGTTGACTGTGGTCTCATTTAAAGATGGTGGTAGTTGCTTTCCTGGCTGTGTGAAGGATTCTTGGTATTGCAGAATGGATGGAAGAGTGCTAAGCTTTACCGCAGAGATCCAATCTAATTTCTCAGTGACTGCCATTTATTTTTCGTTTGTTTTTCATATCACTTTAAAGGTGTCATTTTTTGCATTTGTTGCACTGGATAATATGGATGCATACGTTTTTCAGCCATTGAAGACAAACAGAACTAGCATTGTTTCTTTCCTACTGACCCATGGATGACAAATACCCACACAGTCATGAAGGATGCCACCCATCTGATAAAAAAACATTAAGACTGCTCCTGATCTGCAGCATGATGAGCAGCAAAACTGACCTTATAAAACCTGGCAAAAATGCACAGAGAAGCACAAATAGCGACAGTGCAGATGTCTGTCAAAGAGACTCTTCTAAAGTCAGTGGAATGACAAGTTTGACCCCAGGGCAATGGTTTCCCTGCTGCTTTGTAAGCCAGTGTAATCATCTCCAGTATCCAGTTAGACATCCTCTGCTTCGACACAGAAGCAGATTTCTTCACACCACCATAGCAGACAAATAACTGGTCTGATTGTCTGAATTGAGCATTAGTCTCCACAAAACACCCCAGGGCATGAACAGGACACAAAAGTTGAGCACTCGAATCAGACCCTGAAGATGTCTGAAAAGAGGCCAGATCAATGTGCTGGTTTAACTGAGGACCATCCGGAAACCATCCAACAACCAACACAAGCACAACTCTAACCGATAGTGAGTGCTGATTTGATTTGCAGAAGCTACAGCCAACAAAAAAGCAGTTTTCAAGGACATCCATGTCATAATTGCAGGATCACAATGCTCTAGTGAATGGTCAGTGACCAGACACAAAGCTGTAGACGAGTTGCATCTGGGTACCAGATTTCTGCCCTCCAACTGAGAGAGGAGGACCTAACTGGGGGGAAGCTTCCTAGGATTACCTGTTAGAAGTCACAAATCAAACCCTGGTCTGGGTGGCCATTCTGGTGCCATGAGTAACACCCTGTGCTTGCAATGAGAATGAAGCCTCCATTCTCCTGGATGTAACCGATCCCTGGAAAGAACATCCGCTGTCTGGTTGCATGTTCCCGAAACATGAGGCGCCTCCAGTAAAGTCAGGATCTCATAAATAAACTGGGAAGACGAGTGGGATTTCGTGCCAACCGGGTGGTTCAAATGGAAGACTGTCGAAGTGTCTAGCAAAAAAAAAAACCTTAGAGCCATGAACATTTCACATAGTTCCAGAAGATTTAGATGTTCTGTGGTCTGAATCAATGTTCAGCAACTGCAAATACCCCTTTGAGTCCATGTTGCCTCCCACCCTGTGAGGGAAGCATGCCGATTAGCCGAAGGACCACCCCGTACTGCAAAGACACACCTGTGCGGAATGTACAATGTTTGTTACAATGTACAATGTTTGTTGCACATTCCTGAGACAGGGTGGCAGACATTAAGTGGGAATTAAGTGTCATTCCTATGGACGTAGTGGTCTGTGTCGAGATCAGACAGCTTTCTCTCATTCACAAAAAAGCCCATCTTCTTCAGGTCTCAAAAGCAGTCTGGAGTCAAGTCAAGTCAGTGCTTTATACAATACAGATTGTTTCAAAGCAGCTTTACAGTGATGACAGGAAAATGATTCAATGATGCAAACAGTTCATTTCGGAACTGAAAAGAAAATAGTGTAATTATTCAGCTGAAGTCAGTTCTGTGTTGATTTAATTCTGTTGTAAAAAACATTAATTATTTAATTTGTTCATTTCATCTATACAATACAATACAAAATACCTCTCATCCAAAGAGACAGAGCAGTGCTCACACACTTGGTCATGTGACCATGGCAGCCCCCATAAGGGGACCTGATCCATGTAAAATAGTACTGCTTTTGCTACTCAAATGACTGGAGTCTTCATCCATGCGTATACACACAAACTTTTGTTTTAATCATATTTTTCTTTAAAAATACTACCAATTTCTTAATGTATAAAACCTTAATGAGGAAAAACACTTACTGCACATTTAAGAAAACTAACAGAATTATTTTAGACTTCATGAGTTACTTTATCAAATGCATGGCAGTGTGCCATTTGCAGCTCAAACAACAAAGCATATCTTCTTTGAAACAAGCCATGTAATGAAAGAAAAAAATAGGATTTGAACAGAGAAAACATAACTGAAAACATGTCTTTGCTTAATTGGTATTAAAAGCTTGTAGTTAATTAATTGTTCCCGCGAAAAACATTTCACCACGCAGATTTATCAAATTAAATAATGGATTAGAAAATTTTCTGTCTGACCACCACCATAATATACTGATCTGAAAGCAAGGATGCTTTCAAACAATAAAAACACCACCTTGAATGCTCCTCTTTCTTGAATACACCAGGCTTGGGAAATCCTCTCTATTTCCTTTTTTATTTCCCCTCCATATTTAAAAAGCTAGATATGATCTCTCCCGCTGTCTTTCATGGACGAATAAACACTGCTTGTAATTCAAAGCTCGACGAGGATGAGAAACCTTAACGCCAAGGGTTTTTACTCCACTGAGAGCTAGTGAACGGGACACTTATTTTCCATGTACAGTCCCTGACTGGGATTTAGTCACGCGCCTTGATTTGCGTGAATGCACATGTTTGCATGGGCGTGCGCCTTCGGTAATAGACTGCGATTTTACGACGACCTTGGGTAATAACACACACATCCAATCATTTGCGTGGACACTGAGACTGCTTTTCTCTCTCTGTTTGACCATTACTCATTACACTTTGTGCTGACATTTGGGGCTCTTATACTTTTCTAACTGTCACGTTCTCTCATTTAAATATCACTACCTTCATCTTTCACTTCATGTGTCACTCTCTTTTGCCATTTCCCCCTCTACTGAGCCTTCATTTGTTTTCTTTTTAGAGATACATGAGCAAATTTCTAGGTCTTTTGCTGCCCTCACATACTTGTTCCTACATCCCAAGTTTTTAGAAGTATATCACATTTTATGTGATAGCAAGATGGCCAGCTAGTTTCCTGAGTATATTGTCCAATACATGTACTTGTGTAAAAACAGTTTGCAACAGACATTCATTCATACATACAACAGGCCTAAATGTATCTGACCGAAACTGCAACAGCTAACAAGGTGTTATATATTTAAAATAATTAATCATTAGCAACCATTCACTACTGAAACTGTGATATATATATATATCACATATTTATATATATATAAAAACTTTAAAGGGAAGTTCTGTCATCATTTCACTAGCATTTCGCTCCAAACCTGTATTACTTTATTTCGGCTGAACACAAAAGAAGATATTTTGAGAAATGTCCCAGTAAACTCAATGTTCACCAAAAGGGTTTGTTAGCAACTTTCTTCAAAATATCTTCTTTTGTGTTCCTCGGAAGAAAGTCCAACAAGTTTAGAATGGCAGAGTTTTCATTTTTGAGTGAACTATCCTTTTAACATAGTTCTGAGTGTGTTATTACTTAAACTAATGAATTGTTTATGCTAAAAGCTTTTATAATATCCATATACTACAAACAATGACATTTCCCAGTGTCACCATAGGCAGCTGCTCTTGTGTTCCAGGTCACAGTGATCCCCTACTCCAAGCTCAAATTCAAGGGTCCGCCAGACAATAAGAGATGTGGTAAAAGCGTGTGGCTTTTCCTCTAAATGTATTCTATTTTTCATCTTTTCTTTGGGGGATTGTTGGTTGGTAGAGGAGGGTGTTGCAGCAGACGCAGGCCTTTTCCGGAGATGAAAAACGGTTTGGTAGTTTGAGAAGCAGCATCTGTCCCTTTTCTTCTCCTCTCTCCCCTTTAATTACACTACACAATAGCCACGAGATGTGCCCATAATCTGCACACATAATCAGCCTCTCTTTTCTCTCTTCCGAACCCCTATTCCGTACGCTAATTCAATATAAATGTAAATTAACACGCGAAAAGAATAAAGAAATCTCAATCTATTTACATGACTAATCACAATAAACGCGTTCCACATGAAATATGAATGAATGCATCTCGATTAAGGGGAAAAGGGGGTTGTGGGTGTCAGGCAAGGAGCACTTAAGGAGCTGTGCATACTTTTTTTTTTTTTTCTCACACACTTTTGTGTTTGTGGAGTGTCTGTAAAAGGCAGGTTAAGTGTGATATGAACAAATGTACAACACTGTGTTATTAGTATCATTGGAGACAGCACTTACAATAGTGAATACAAAGTCCATTCACTGTATGACAAGTTCACAAAATCCAATATAACCTTAACTTAGGATAATGATGGATTGAATAATTATAAAAAAAAATGAAATCCATCTGTCAGATAGTGTTACCAGCGTTATTTCTAGCTAAACTGCAATATTAATAAATTGAAAGAAAAAGAAGATACAATTTTCTCTCAACTTCAAGGTTGAACTGATATCTGAGGTACTGGGGTACAACAAGAAGAACTAATGACTGGATTAATAGAATTATTTGATTTTTATGTTCATGTATTCAAATCTTTAAAATACATTTAGAGTTAGTTTGAGGCAATTAATAAAACTTGGGGTTTGCTTTGTTTAATGCTTGTGAAATTATAAGTACTTATTTTTTAGAATGATGGAAATTTTGATCATCCTATATATATATATTTCTTTAAATACTGTTATTATGGTATCATCTGTGCCAGACCCGTTTCTAAATTGTAGATAAAAGCTAAATAAATGGTGATGATCACTTTATTTGTCAGATGGACTGTCACTATGTCCTAGGCGGTTCTCTGCCAGAATAATGTGATATGATCAGACTTTATAATGATAGTCAAATAATTTGGCTCTGCAAGTCTAGAGAACAAACTGACTGAAAATGAGGATTGTGTGAAAATAAATAAAAGCAGCACAATACAACCACACAGAATATTGTCAGTAAAATGATAAATTCAATTTGGTAACTTTGAACAGAAACAGAAAACCTCTTAGTCAAAAAATCTAAAACAAATCCAATATTAAACAAACTCAATACTGTAATATAACAAACAACCATACCTTGTTTCAAAAACTTAATTTGAGGGACTAAGCTGGTCACAGGTGAAATTTAAGAAGTTTTTTTTATTTATTATTTACTTTTCAAATATCAGATTTACTAGTTTGCTTCTCACAACTTTTGCCTAGAAAGGATGTACATAAATGGAATCAGTACAGTATAATAAATGGAGGTGGTTTGGCACAGAGAGGAATTATTGAGTGAGAGTAAAGCCTTGCATGTATCATAATGACTATTAAATTCAAGGCATGATCTGATATAGATAAAACTGATTGTGCCTTTCTGAAACAAGCAATTTTTCTGATTTGTATGCTTTTTGGACATCTCAGGAATTCAATAATAATAAAATTGATCATGTTTGTTTTATGACAGGTGAGCACTGACAGATTTTTCACATGGATGAAACATTAAACCCAATATATTTATTATAAACTGCTAATGTTCCATATCATTTGTCTGTTTTATGCGGTACAGTAAGTTGCAGTGATTAAATTAACATAATTCATGAAGGTTGACTAAATGATTGATTGTGCATCGAATATTATCATCACAAATTATGATGGAGTAGACATTGAATAGTTTTGTCTTGTTGTGTGTGTGTGTTGTTACACTGATGTCATATAAAAAATGTTTTTCTATTTGAATATAAGCCCTCTGTCTTCTTTTGTTCATAAACAATGCAGAAAAATATGAGAAGAAATTGATGCCCTGAAGTAAATCGAATGGTGTCAGATTTTGGAGAAATAAATAACTGCCCAGAGATCACAGCCGAGCCTGTGCTTACATAAAAACTGCATTTCAGCAAACACAACACAGAGCTTCCTTCTGTTTGAGTTTGCTTGTACTATTAACCAGCCACACAACTCCTACAGTACATCTGCTTGTAAACCACATATTGATCTTTACCGATCTCAGTATTAAGGGTTTTCTGAGGTGTTATCTGTAACACATTTTTATTTTAAGTACTTGAAGTATTATGACTTTCTATTACTTAAATAGCCTTTGGCAACTTTACTAAGAGAAGAATTCTTGTAATCCTAATGACTACATTATAAATATTATAAGGTGTGTCCCAGTCTGCTTATTAATGCATTTTTCAATGCCATTTTGTATTATAAATACAAAATAATCGCTCTGAAAATTCCAATAAGAAGAAGTGTGGAACGCCATACTCAACAGTCGCAGTTTGGGGGCAGCCTATCAGACTCCGATGCTGGATTACAAAATAACCTTATATATATATATATATATATATATACATATTAAGTACATTGAAAAAGTGCTTAGTGTAGTGTCATTCAGGACAAAAAGTTATTACACTGATATGCATTATATTTGTGAAACTGCAATGTGTTTTAAAGGGACTGTTAGTGTTAGAGTGGTGACTTTAATTGTACATAAAAAAGCACATGCTTAAAAAATGTACAAATAATAATAATAAAAACCAAATAGGCAATCAACATTTGATGCAAATTCATCGGAACTGTGTCTTGTCTTGTTCACAGGTATTTCTGATGACAATGTATTGGAGGAAAGCCGCAGACAGAATGCTCTCTCCAGCACCGCCCCACACAACCGCTACCTCCGAAATGTGGCCCAGAATCCTTCAGAGGAGGAGAACGAGGAGGACAGAGGCCTGCAGAATCTGGGTCTTGCCAAAGGTTTGTGTCCCAGCTGGACGCTGTGCCTGTAGGTGGAGACCAAGATCAGAGGGCAGAGCAGTCTCATGTAGTGTTGATTCATAAAGATATTCAGTTTTGTATTTTTCAAGGTTGCATCAGCAAGTCAGATATAAAAAGGTAAGATTTGTCAGTGTGGTGTAGGCGGCACTTACTCATGAAATGTATTTCAGCAGGCAACCTTTTTAGCCAATACCACTTGCTTTTGACTGATTTAAGCTCTCAACAGTATCTGGAAAAGAATTTCAAGGTTACAAATATGTTCCAGTTATTGATTTAAAGTAACTGAATTCTTCCCTTCTGTTTCCTTGAGTCACTGTTAATATGTTTTCAAGTATTAGTCAAGTTGTTTTATTCATTATGTGTTGTTGTTTTGTGGTATTAATAAAAGTCAAAGCTCATCAGATTCCCTCATAGTAACTAACTTTCATTTCTATAGGTTTTTTTGAAACCAGGAGAAAGAAACTATTGCTGAAGGAGTCTGACACCAAAAAGAAGCGGATGCCAAGACTGGCTCCTCGGATTGGGGTGTGGTTCTAACAATTTTTACAATATACAGTATATTTTGTGTGTGTTGTCTTCTGTTCATTTTCTAAAAAAAAATTAGAGGATATAAAGACATGCCTATTAAATACTGTCACACAATTTATTCAAATTATTATTTTTAAGTAGCCCACATAGAAAGCTTCTTTCTAAATGTTACATGTTGCATTCATGTAGTGTTGCCAAAGTCCGTATGGCCCACTATAAATCGTAATCACATCTGCTTAATGTAATTATTGTAACCTTTTCTATTATATTTTTTTTGGCAATGCCCCGAATTTGGAACAAGCCAAGTTGCATTTCACCAACTCGTGATTTTCCCAATCTTTCATTATCCTGATCTGATGTATAAAAAGCAATCACACTCACTTTTGTACTTACTTTATTCATGGTTTTTAAGCATGTTGTAGGGGATCGCTGTGCTGTTGAAAACAGTCCGTTCATGAAGGGGCCTAAACACGTAGCTCATTAATTAAACCCAACTTTTTAAACATTAATCAGTTCTCTTCATTATTCTATAAAATTATGTTCAAGTTACTTGCAAGTCTGTTTTCAGCACTTTGATATATTTTTGATGAAGAAAATAGTTCATTATAAACAGGCACTTTAAAGTTTGTGTGTTTGCTTGTGAATTATGCATTTTGTTTTAAATGATGGAGTACAAACTAAGGATTGACATGTGTAAAAAATGCTTGAAAGAGTAACCATGGAAGTGACAAAAAGAGGCAGGATGATGAGAGAAGGTAGAACGGGTCGGACTAGGGTACTGAGGTGGGAAAGTGAGCAGGACAAAGGAGAAAAATAGGGGGAAAGGATTTTTAAATTATTCATTTACCAATGTGAGAGAACACGTTTTCACCAGTCTGCCTTTTGATCCAGTCTTAAGCACTGAATGAATATTTCATAAAATACTCCAGATGTGGTATGTCCTACCAGACCTGGGAGCATGGCTTTAATTGTACTTTGACTACTGCATGTGTGCATGTTTCGTTTTGTTTTTCCATATGAAACAGAAACCCACATCTGTGCAAAAGCATAGTTCCCATTTAAAAAACGAATTAAAGAGATTAAGAACTACATAGACACATTTTAGTAATACATTGAAAAGCTTCTACTCTTATGTGTTATAGTACATTTTTGCTAGATGCCTAATTAATATGTATTATTTGCTGATACTTATTTATGCTGTTAATTGGTATTGGTGTGAACTGAGGCACTTTGTTTTAATCAAGTGCTGTTTCATTTTCAAAGCCATGAATGTCTGTTCATGCTTTACAGAAATAACTTATAAATTGTGTTTTGGGGGAAAAACACTCACAAAACACAAAATATTTTAACCATACTAGAAAATGGCTAGCTGTTAACTATATAGCTGTGAAGGTTTTACTTTGTAATGTTGACAGAAAAGGCTTATTTCGAATGCGTGTGTGTCTGGTTATTTCCTTTTTTAACATACACAAATAAAGCTTAAAGTTGCACAATTTTTGTTTGTTCTGTAAATGTATGAACACTAATTTACAAAAAAAATTCTACATTTTTGTGTATTACAGAATATTTATAATTGCCACTGTATTAAAGTGTCTTGTGAAGTACAGTATTATTCATGGCAAGGTATGCGCATATGACCTGTAGAGTAATTTGGGTTTGGTTTGGTTGACTGAAGTCTCACAGGGCTTAATTATAGCACAGCACCAGCTATATCAATGGCCCACCTTCCATTGCTTTCAATTTGCAAGCTGTCTCAACTCAGATTAAGATAGATCCTGATGGAAAGGAATGCTTCAGATTCAGGTGGTTCTTACTGATTGAGAGAAATCAAATGTACTGGTTATAAATGTGCCATGCATGGACCTTTGAAGTGGGTGTTTGTGACGGTCACGGATTGACCACACATTTAACATGGACTTGAGTTTATCAATGCACACACACACACACACACACACACACACACACACACACACACACACACACACACACACACACACACACACACACACACACACACACACACTTCCTTGCTTCTCAGCTCCACCCCCTGTAGGTTGCGAGGGAAGACTGCAAGGAAAGAAAATGAGGATGGAGGGATCGAAGGAGAGCTTATTTGTATATTGGAATATTGCACTCGAGCGTCACTTCACTGCGTGCTCAAAGGATCTGCCCTTATGTTGTTAAAGTTAGGTTATTTAAAGGAACACTCCACTTTTTTAGCATAAAGCATAGGTAAAGCATACATGAAAATTATTGTGACAGATGTGAAGGGGGAGGAGAATTTATACATGCGTCAGGTTTCTCGACAAGAAAGACTTGCGAATAGGATACACCTGTGCATCATCGCTCGTAACTCCTCTGGAAGCTTCCTCAATCCTCGGCCCTCGCCTCCTCGTGGTGCAATTAGAGAATTGAGATGTCCTTCAAGATGGCTGAGCTTGATCGGTTTCCGGGTCATAGGATGGTGGAGGGAGGAGCGAGAAAACGAGGAGGGATATTGAGAAGCACCCCTGTTGTCTTTATGCACTATTGTCTGTCCTATCATTTTAGAGCTCTTACGGGAAATTGTGGCAGGAATCTTTGGTTCCACTAAGGTTGGGAATCTACTATTTATTAATTGAGCGTGGCTGTTTCAGGGAGTTGCTTCTGTTATTTCCTGTTTAATGTATTGTAAATTATATTGTCTGTTGCATAAGAGAGTATATTATTTGTTTTGAACATTATGATGTTACACAATAAATGTTTCTTCTAGACTATATTTATGGAAAAATTTGTAAAGTGTTGTATTTAAGTTTGTCCCTCCCCATGGGGTAATGGTGTTGGCTGCCAGTATAAATATGCTTGTCTTTGTTTAATGGAGTTAGTCTGTGTTGGTTGTTGCAGTGGAGAGTGTGGCCTGAGTGCTGCAGGTGTTTTGTACCTTGTTGACGTATCTTTTTTTGGTGTTCTTTTTGTTATTTTTTGAGGAAGTTATTTTTGGTAAGTTTGTATTTGGCATTATTGCCAAATAACAATTATTTTGTTTAATTTTTCCATTAATGTTATATTTTTGGGTTAGGATTTTTCATGTTTTTGCAAGTTTGAATAAATATTCATTTATACTTTAAACTTTTTGTATTCACTCATTACTGTGTTCCTATTACAAATGGTGTCAGAAGTGGGACGGCCAGAAGAGTGCAGTAGTGAATTTTTCTCTCTATCTCTCTGCAAAAAAATAAATCTAAATATAAGAATTAATAATAATAAAAATTCATAATACATTTATAATGAAAAATTCATTTCGTTGTAGTTTTTATTTTTTTACTCTCCACTGCAGGCAACAGAGTTGGGCAAGAATGGCTCTTAAAAAGGTACGGGCGGTGCGAGCAGAGGTTGAGACACCTACTAGAGCTGGGATGAAGGGAGATGATGGTGAAGCGAAGGCTGAGTTGGTGTCTGAGGATGTCTCACTAGCAGAGCTAAGAGACATGTTTCGATCACATCTTGCACTGCACCAGTTCCAAGACCACTGCATGGAGCAAGAGGTTGGCCAACAGGAAGCTCGATGGAGAGCAGTGCAGCAACAGTTCTCTCTACTACAGCAGAAAGTGTACATGAGAACGACACCAGATCCACGGCCTGGCAGTGGTATCCAGTATGGCCTTACATTACAACCAACAGTCCAGCGAGTACCCTCAGTTTTAGTGGACGGTCCAATCAACAGACAGATGAGAATTGAGTCAGCTGAGAATTGAGAGGGGGCAAAGCTAGGGCTTAATATGTGCACATGGACATGGTAGACTCCCTTGATTATGAAAAGGTCAAGGCAGCCATTCTATGATATCATAGAATAGTAGTGATAGTATGATATCAACTCAGAGACTAATTGTCTTCAGCTCCGCTCTACAGAGCTGAAGGAGGATGAAACTCCAAAGGAGTTGTATGCCAGACTTAAATAATATTATTCCAAGTGGGTGCAGCCACAGCATCATACTGAGGAGGAAATTGGAGAGATAATTGTTTTGGAGCAGTTTTTGCGCACACTGGCACCTGATCTTCAAGTCTGATAAGATCCTGGCTCTGCTGCTTAAGCTGCAAGCTTAGCAGACACCTTTGTGGCAGCTTAACTCAGGACTCAGCCATGGACATTCAAGTGGTGGAAGGAGAGTAAACACCCAAACAAGCCCCAGCACTACTTCCCGATTACAGTTTGAGCCATCAAAGAAGGGAAGTCTGTGAGTGATAAAAATCTGTCTGGTTCTGTCAAACAAAGCCCTGGTTTAAAAGTTGGTGTGCGTAGGAGTCTTCTACCCAGGCCAATATGTGTACTGTTCCAAGACCTAGCTGATTTAGTTAGCTAGGTCTTATGATGATTTAGTTCTTAATGGACAAAAGGTTAGGGCACTTGTAGACACAGGAAGTAAGTACTCAATGGTGCATTGCACCTGACTTGGTACCTGTAGTTTTGAGGAGTCATACATCTGTAGAACAGATTTGTTGCGTTCATGGAGAGGAAAGGCAGTACCCCACTGCAAGTATTGAGGTTAATGTACGGGGGCAGGTGGTAGATTGAGGTAGGTGTAGTGGATGGTTTACCATATCCAATGATTTTAGGCTGAGACTTACCTGTTTTAATAGATCTACTCACTAGGCCCAGTAGAAATCCATTGGGGGATTGAGATATTGCAGCAAGAGGATTCAGTGATTGGTCCCATATAAAGGCAGGCTCAGGAAGAAGTAAAAGACAATGACGCTGTATCAGGTAGTTTGGAGAATCTGCTGTTTGTTAAGGATGGTGTGCTGTATAATAGGAAGGGAATAGATGCTCGAATAGTGGTCCCCTGGAAGGCAAAGGACATTGTGCTTGAGTTGGGACATTCCATTCCCTGGGCCGGCCATTTAGGAAAGGCATAAGACGTCAGCTCAGATTAGCTGTCTTTTCTTTTTGGCCAAATATGAATACAGATGTGTCAGAATTTTGTAGAACTTGTTCTCTGTGCCAGAAGTCAGGCAGCTCCCAATAATTGGTGTACCCTTTGAACAGTTAGGGATGGATGTGGTTGGGCCATTAGAGTGAAGTAAAGATGGAAATCGTTTTATGCTGGTAATCACAGATTACGCAAACAGATATCCTGAGGTTTTTCCTCTCAAGACAGTCAAGGTTAGGACAGTTGCAATTTGTCTTATGCAGTGGTTCTCAAGGGTGGGTTTTCCCAAAACTATATTGACTGATTAAGGATCAAACTTCATGTCCAAGCTTCTACAACAAGTGTACCATTTGCAAGGTGTTAAGGGCCTAAGAACCACACCTTATCACTCGCAGACTGATGGTATGACAGATGGATTCAATCAAACAGTTAAACAAATGTTGCGGAAGTATGTGAGTGAATCTGGAGCTGATTGGGATCAGTGGATTCCCTACCTATTGTTTGCTTATAGGGGGATCCCTCAGTCTTCTACTGGCTTCTCACCTTTTGAGTTGCTATTTGGCCGGGAGGTGCGAGGTCCTTTGTCCCTATTGAAGGAGAGCTGGATGGGAGGCCAGGAGGCCCCAGAGACTCAAGTTTTCTCTTATGTTCTCCAGATGTGGGAGAAGTTGAAGAGCATGACTCAGCTAGCCCAGTCAAACCTAGTCCAAGCACAGCAACGTCAGCGGGAATAATATGATCGAGAGGCCAAGGTCAGAAGTTTTGAGATTGGAGAAAAGGTGTTGGTAATATTATCCAGTGATACTATCAAGCTGCTCGCTAAGTGGCAGGAGCCTTTTGAAGTGGTCCGTAAGCTTGGACCCACAACTTATGAGGTTGCCAACTCAGGAATGCGGCGCTCAAGTTGGGTACTGCATTTTAATTCACTCAAGAAATGGCATGAGAGGCTGCCCCAAGTGGCTGATGTGTTTATGATTCGTCAGGTGGAGGATGAAGAAGAGGTGGAGGAACAATACTTACCACTTCCTTCAGCAAACACTGTTGACCTCAATCACCTCTCACACCTTCAACAATCACATCTTCATAAGATTTGTAGCATAGGGGTGTGCCAAGATAAACCAGGGCGCACCACTCTGATTCATTATAACATCACCTTGTATGAAGGGGCTGCCACTTGACGTAAGTGCCACCGTATTCCTGAATGTCTACTACCAGCGTTGAAGGAAGAAGTGAATCAAATGCTAGCCATGGGTATCATTGAGCCGTCTAGAAGTCAGTGGTGTAGCCCAGTAGTCTTGGTACCTAAAAAAGATGGAAGTCTACACTTTTGTGTGGACTTCAGATATCTGGGCCCGTATGTATAAAACTTCTAAGAAATGCTCTTAAGTACAGTGTGGCGAACAGGACGGCCGAGGGACGTGAGAGAACGGCGCGAGGCCGGTGGTGCGATTGCTAATGAGCAACACCTGTGAAGCACACCGGTCTCGCATCTCTCACGGAGGAGCGGAAGCATAAAGGAGGAGCGACGACATTGATGATCGAGAGAGGAACAGGCCTGTATTTTAGTTGTGTTTTATTGTTGTATCTGTATTTTACTTTAGCCAGCAGTCGTCCGCGAGGGGCTGCTGGCAGTTATATTTATTTTCGGTAGCCAGCAGTCGTCCGCGAGGGGCTGCTGGCGGTATTTTCGTTTGTTTGTTTTATTTTAAATAAACTATATTTTGATAGTTCGCCGGTTCCCGCCTCCTTCTTCCCTGAACATTGCTACATACAGTCTTAAGCTTTGAATTAAGTGTCAAAAAATTCTTAGTAAAAAGTAGGACTTCTCTAAGAGTAGGAGACTTTAATAAAGAAGCTAAAAGCAACTTTCTAAGAAACAAAGTCTACAAAGTCTAAGACTGATTCTTAAGTGCTGACTGAAGTGTCACTTAAGTGCTGCAAACTAAGGACTACAATGATGTCAAACTAAGGACTACAATAAGGACTACCGCCCTCAACCACTGAATCAGCCAATAGTGAGCCTGCAAGTGTGAGGTCACAGCAGCATGACACAAATCATTTAATGTTATTATAATAAAATCATTTAATTAAGACACTGAAACTTTAATATTTAAATTAATTTTTAAAAAAATTGCTTTGCAAAATTATCACAAATTAGTATTGATGCTGTGGAATCCTTTTCTATTGATATATGTCTCCTCATTTACAGTTTGAGCGATAATCCAAGCATGAGTTCCATCGATGGATCCAACAACTCCAGGGAAACTTGCAATCCTGTGGCTTGATTTTGCTGAAAGATTTGAAGATCAGTTGGAAAGTGTATGAATTGCCATACAGTAGTGGCCAAAAGTGATGTCCAGAAAAGGAAAATGTACATATTCACCCTTTATTCAAATAGTATTCAAAAATGTGTTAAAGATTTTGTAAGCGTATTGTGTAGTTGTGCTTGGAGTGAATTGTTTATTTGTTGATAACACAATGAAATATGCCAAATTGTACAGACATCATTTTTAGCCACGCTGTCACACAATGAAAACATGAACACATGAAAAAACAAGACAGGACAATGAAATATTAATAACTAACTATGTTGCAGTCAATGCATAATTTTTTTTTCCTGTGAGGTTTTTAGTTTTTTTAAAACCTCTAGCTGTAGTTTGCCTTTTTTGTCACTTAATATTCAATATGTGATAGGTGCCACAATAGTGCTATTAAGACCCTGCTTACTGTGGACTAATGAGCTCAAGTCATCACTGGTGCACTGCTGCATTTTTCCACTCGCCAAAAATGTAATTATTACTTTAATTTCTGCAGTTGGAGCATTGATTTGTAGAGTGGGAGAAGCTATTACATTTCTTAAAGGTAAGTTACAAAAATAATACCTTGATGATCAAACTTTTATCGTTTGATCACCTCCGTCATAATTTTACTCAAATACATTATATTTTCGTTGAAAAATGCACGGCCTCCTCCTCTCTGCTGCCATCTTGGTACTCCTAACTAGGTTAGGACACCTCTCCAGCACTCTTAAATAACTTAGGAGCTGAGCTCTTTTACACTGTTGGAAACGCGGAGAACTAATGAAAAGTGCTGTCTGTCGTGCCATTCGCACAGTTTACCTGGCGCTCAAACAGTTTTTGTGTTTGTTTGTTTTTTCCAAGCCACTTCCCCGGATCCCAGGTTATAAAAAATATTTTTTTCGCTATTGCAGGTACATTGTAGTTGTTAATGGTGATCATGCAATCATGACCATGCTAGTCAATATGATTTTATTGTCCACCAAGCTTCCCTAATGGGATTGGTGCCATAGACTGCACACACATTACCATCAAGGCCCCCTTTTGATTCTTAATATTTTAGATTGGTAATATATAATATAAAAAGGATTGTATTCAAGTATAATAATAAAATCTCTCAGATGGTGTGTGATTCTATGTGCCATATCACCAAAATGGAAGCCAAATGGCCAGGATCTGTGCATGACTCGAGAATTTTTAGAGAGTAACGTTTATGCACATTATTTGAACGTGGTAAGGAAAATATAGCTTTACAGCTCACTGTATTACATACACTTATTCTGGGCCTAACAGTACTGCATTTTTCCATTATACAGGTGATTACTACAGGATCCTGATTGGAGACAGGGGCTATGCCTGCAGGCATTACTTTATGAAACCACTCCCTGACCAAAACCCTGGACCTCAAACAATGTGCATTGTAATGCTCTAGCCAGAACATAATGTTTGATAATATAATATATGAGTTTATTGGCTGTTAAATAAATAAACAGCCATTGGTCATGTTTTGCCAGCAAAAATGTTATACGGCAACAATAGTGTTCTGTGTGAAAGTGTATTAGTACTTTCTCTGAAGTTCCTTTTGTAGCAACTCTATGCTACAAAATCTGTAGTTATCTTTAGTACAACATTTTTCTTCATTAAAGCTTGAAGTTCTATTTGTCCACTCAATTTCATAGTATTCAACCTTGTGTTGTAGACTTCTTTTATAGAAGGAACGGATGTCACCCTGTGCCATTTGTGCAGAAGACATTGAACTCTCAATACATGCCTCATACAACAAAATAAAGAGGAAAATACAACACTGCCCACCTCTGTAGCCCTTCTCTCTGCAGACGTTGATTCCTGCAACTCATACTGCAGTCAGAATAGAAAGTACATGAGTACATACAAATTTAGGTGAGAGGTTATTTATGCACTTACAGGTTCTTCCTCCAAGGGACAGTAATCTGAGAGGGTTTCTTCACTGTAATGTGCAATGGAAACTAATGGTATTACAAAGTTGTCTTCCCCATTAAAAAAAAAAAAAAGTTCACTTACAGGACCACCACCTGTTTTTTTTTTTTTTGGTGGCTGTTATAACCAGACAAACACATTATTTCAATAGTCCATTTTTGAAAGAGACAAGGAACAGTAGTAGAGTAGAAAAAATTACCATTTTGTAGAATGTTTTTGTATTTGACTTTTGCTTGTTCCCATGTTCTAGTGGGTCCTGTGGTGGCTCTATCAGAGATGATAAAGTAGTTATACAATTTTTTAAGTGTACATAACATATACTGTATATTGATTTTAAGTGATAAAAACATGTAATATGGTCAGTACTTATGCATTGAATTTGTCTGCAACTTTTTGCTAGCCCTCTCTCCTGGCTTTTGCAGCTTTCGAGCGGTTCCCTGGCGTTTTAATGAAGGTTTGGAATTCTGCATAGCCTTCCAGCAAAAGCTCTTGCTCTGCCGCAGAGAAAAACTGAGCGCTCTCTTTAGCCATTGTGAGCAGCCAATAGCAGCGTTCCTGATCAGTTACTCTACTATCGATACATAGCCCCTTTTAAACCAATCCATGAACGCACGATTATCTCAGATAACTATCCAGCCATACCAATCATCAACAACAGGTGCGTTCGAAGAACCGAATTAGCCAGATCATGATTAGTGTGATGATATCATCTTGGATGTGTCATTTGATCTGGAATGTAATAAGCAAAGTACGAAGAACGAGTACCTAGTCTTAACACTTAGGAACCTTTATGAATCACACTTATTCTTAAGTCTAGGAATAAGAGCAAAATTACATAATTCGTAGAATTTATTTTTACTGTGGCTACATACATACGGCCCCTGAATTCCAAATTTGACTCCTATCCTACCCCCCGAATTAATCATCTTGGAATCTTAATCCTAATCATAATCTTAATTCTAATCCTGATCCTAATCTTAATCTTAATCCTAATCCCAATCTTAATCCTAATCTTAATCGTAATCTAATAATAATCATAATCATAATCTTAATCCTAATGTTAATCTTAATACTAATAATAAAAATCTTATTCTGAATCCTAATCTTAATCCTTACCTTAATCCTAATCTTAATATTAATCCTAATCTTAATTCATTCACTTTTTGCTCAAAGCATTTTGCTGATATTTCTCAGGGTTACCTGCAGTATTCTGGTTCAGTATTTTACAACATATATCGTGGTTGCTTTAATACTACTGACATGACATATTTAAAGTAAGGTTTATATGGGCCATATGGTTAATAATTTTGTTGGTATAGGTTTTCATATAGCTTTATGATCACTGACACTACCTAAAATAAAACCCTCCGGTGGTTTCATGTTTTACAGCTGAACAGTTAAACAGCTTCTTCAAGAAAGAATATGTTCTCCAGACTGTGAATTAATTAAACACTGCCTCACAGGACTTATAGCTCTCTTAAATACATGATTCTGAATGGTCAGTTGGAGCGTTTGGTACCAGAGCACGATAATTAAAAAGTAAGAGTAAAAGTTTTTGCAAATGTTTTCTGTACACTATAGACAAACATTGTGCTCCAATTAAAGTATACCAACAGGCATTTGGCATAATCTGAAAACTGATTTAGAATGATCTCCTGTTGTAAACTGGGCGATGACTAAGACAGTCTGGTCAGCAGATAGCAATAACTGCCGTAGGCTTACAATGTTTAAAAAAAAGCATTGCCTTTGTGAGATGGAGAATGAGGGAAAGACAGATACAGAGAGTAGTCTGCCCCCTCCTACACATCGACCCATCTCAGGTAAACAATGCTCTAACACACAGCTCTCCGCTGAGATCTTTCTCTCTTACTCCTGTTTCCTTCCATTCTCTCCTATCCTCCAGAGTCCTTTTTCTTCTCTTTTGCTTAGTCTCTTTACTCCCCACCTTTCTTTTGTCTATGCCTGAGGACAATATGCTTCTACATTATAACCCCAAATGGTTTCAACCATCTTCAGATCTCTTTAGCATAGAGACACACATGATGTTTTCCATGTGAAACCACTTTTATAAGAAATAGTCTCTGTATAGTTTAATCATACTGTAACAGGTCTGAGCTATCACTGGTAACAGTGTCCAGATGCTTCCTTGTACCAACCCAAATATTATATCTTAAAGATTTCACTGGATTGCACACATTTTTCTTTTACCCAAAATGAACAACCAATAAGAAAGAAAGACGATATGTGCATGCAGACACACACAGATGAGAAAATCATTAATTAATATACTGAAATCACTTTAGTTGAAGAAAGATATAAATAAATAAAAAGTAATTTCTTTAGCACAAATTCAAAACGAAGTCAGCAAAAATGCAGGCTTAAAGTCTGTAAAGTCATTTTCCCTTTACCAGTGTTAAGATTTTACCCAAATTACCACGTTATAATGTTCAACTTCATTAAGCCATTAAGCCAACTCATGAAACAAAGGTCCTAAAAACTCCCTAAATAGTGTTATCTGTGCTTGTGCCTTCAATTACGCTTTTATTTACTGATCTTTAATAGCAAGCACTGGATTCATTTTTTTGTCTCGTAGTTAACACACTCGTGCAAAAGAAAGCGTTGACACAGCATCTCATGAGGCATTAGTTCAATATGAGCAGACATGATTTATGAATAGGTTTAACACAGTAATTTGCTTGCTGTTTTATGTATCTAAGGGGAACTGGCCTGCCGTGGCCACAGCTCAATTCACGATGTGGAGGAACAGCCGAAGTGCTACACTGCTATGGGAAGTCAACATTTCTCAGTAACATACTTTCCCTTTCGTTCGGGAACTCCTACGTCTCGTCGGTGGAGTTTCCAACGAATTGGGATCACACTAGAGAGACCAATCGTCTTCAAGTGAACTAAAACGAGCCAATAAACATTGGCATGCAAGATTTGCATTCCGCGACCCGCCTACCAGTGCGGGTATAAAAGCAGAAGCAAGCGCATACACAAACGATTTTTGCTTCGGAGCCGACCGGTTGTGTCCTCTGAGTGAATGAGACACGAGCCTCTGTTTTCACGAGACCTCTCTGTGTTGGTGTTACGGCGCTTCAGTGATCTTCGCGAGCTCCCTGGTACTGGCTGTTACTGCACGCGATCTACATCTTTAAACAAAGAGCTGTTGTCACAGCTGGTATTCGGTTGAGTGCACACAGCAGGCTTGCAGTTTCCCCACTGTGTTGCCGCGTTGATCCCTGTGTGCTTCAGCACAATAAGAGAGCATTTCTGTTAAAGAGCAACACGGGTGAAGATCGCGTCCTTTTCAGGATGACGTTTCACCCGTGTGTTTCTGGATGCGGTCGTTTCCTGTCCTCATTTGACGGCCACAATCACTATTTCACATGCCTGGGCTTATGCATGTTGAGACTGCGTTCATGGGTGGTTCATGTTCTCTCATCAGAGCATGACCACGTCAGCACGTTGCTCGTCTCCCCTTTCTCGTAAAGGCTTGAGCCGCTCAGTGTGCCGAGTGCCGTCGAGCTGCCGGCTGACAGCGCGGCTTATCATGGCAACCCAGCGCGCGTCATTCGGCGCTCTAGATGCGCGGTCGAGACTCAAGTGCCTCAAACGAGGTGGAGTCCCTTTGCCTATTCCCCGATCTAGTTCCTCTTCTGGTGGCCACCAGAAAAGGACTACTTTGGCTAATAGCATTGGTGATCTGAGGATTACAGTGAGCGTTCCCCGACGAGACCACCTCCTCGGGCCCCTCACTCCTCTAGCGCATCGCAAACATGTTGAGACTGTGTTCGTGGGTGGTTTATGCTCTCTTATGAGAGCATGACCACGTTGGCACGTTGTTCGTCTTGCCTTTCTCATGAGGGCTTGAGCGCTCAGCGTGCCGTGTGCCATCAAGGTTGATGGCCACGTTCACTGTCTCACATGCCTGGCAGCTTTTGGGTGGAATTACTGGTCCTTCTCGTGAGGGACCAAGTATTTTCATTCGGGGCTCCAGTGGAGGATCAGATGTCGATCGCTGCATCGGAGAGAGGGCTGTTACACTCTGGAAATGATGATGCTGAGTTCCCACTATAATGGTGTGTGTGCTCATGCTGAATCAGATTCAGACTTGACAGCCACACTTCCCGGGCTACTCTGGGGGCGCAGTGCAACGCGTAATCGCCTTGACCCGCCCCCGTGCCTGCCCGGATGTGTTTGGAAAAACTTTGGCAGTATGGAAGCATATTGGTGCCAATGTGGAAAGCCAAACATGCCAAAATCTGCAGAAAAAGTTTTTCCTCTCTCACTACCCTTGGTGGTAGGGTGGCTTTGCTAATGGCAGACCACCTCTTCCCTGCATGTATGGCCACACTACAAGTCTGTGTTAGGCCAAGACATGCAGCGATTGAGGGTAGTTCTTAGTCGTGGTTGAGCTGTGCATAGTGACTGACCATGGTTTAAGTCACAGCACTGGCCCTCGGTCAGACGATGTCCACACTGGTGGTCCAGAAGCATCCCAGGGGTAAACCTTGCAGAGGTGCGACACATCGCCAAAGTTCGCTTTCTCGATGCTCCTATTTCACAAGGTTTGCCTTTTTCGGTGACACTGTTGGAGACTGTGCCCAGCGGCTCTCCACAGTTCAGAAGCAAGCTGAGGAAGCCAGGAGGTTGACCCGATGTGCTCCGGGTCACTTTTGGTTTCTCCTCAACCTGTTTGTCGCCAAGGGTGCCAGTCCCCTGTAGAAAAGCTGTCACAGCCAGCTCTGCTGTGAAGTCTAGCTTTCGCAGGAAGACGGCGCCACCTGTCTCAGCAGCCCTGAGACAGGCGACCCAGCGTTGGAGGAAGTTGCTCTCTGAGAGATGGTGTACTCACCTCTCTCTCCCCCGGAGGAGGACCGGGTGGAGTATCTTTGTCTCATTCGGTTCCGCCGCTGGCTCCCCGGAGTCCAGTGGTACCAACATTTTCTATAGAGCAATTTCTTCCATCTCTGGGTCACAAGAGGGTGCGGACGGCAGTGAGCGACGCTCCCATGCCTTGCCACTCTTTTCCCCCTCTTCCATCGCTCAGATGTCAGTGACGCCGCCACGGGCTCGTCACTCTCGTCTCCCGCTGGGCAAGGAGGCGCGGAAACCTGGACTAAACGCCCCCCCGGGCCTCGCTCCTCGTTTCCCCTCCTTCCTTCCTCTCGGGACAAGCCAGCAGTCGAACGCCTCTGCGCCTTCCCTGCCGTCTGCCCCTCGGTGGAAGCAGGTAGGTGTTGCCCCGCACACCCAGACCTCTCTCTTGGCCGCAGTAATGCCTCCGGAGTCTGGTCCCTGCCTTCCACTTCGCTTCCCCTCCGTGGGTGCGCCGGTGGTCCGGGTGGGCTCGTTGGTATGGTCTTTCGAAGCCTGGTTAGCGCTTCCGAGACCATCTCGCTGGCTCATCCGTACCATTCGGCTCGGCTATGCAATTCAGTTTGCTCGCCGGCCTCCCAAGTAAAGGGGTATCCGCTTCACTCGGGGGCGGAGCGTCGATGCCCCTGTCTTGAGGAAATGGATTGAGATCCTGCTGGCGAAGGACGCGATCGAGCCGGTCCCTCCAGCCGAAATGAAGCCTGGGTTCTAGAGGCCCTACTTCATTGTACCCAAGAAAGGCGGTGGGTTACGACCGATCCTGGACCTGCGAGTTTTGAATTGGGCCCTGCACAAGCTCCCGTTCAAAATGTTCACACAGAAGCGCATCTTCGAATGCATCGGTCCCCGGGATTGGTTTGCAGCGATCGACCTGAAGGACGCGTACTTTCATGTTTCGATTCTTCCTCGACACAGACCCTTTCTTCGGTTTGCGTTCGAGGGTCGAGCATTTCAGTACAAAGTCCTACCCTTCGGCCTGGCCTGTCGCCCCGTGTCTTCACGAAAGTCGTAGAGGCGGCCATTGTTCCCATGAGAGTACATGGCGTTCGCATTCTCAACTATCTCGACGACTGGCTCATAATAGCTCACTCGCGAAATCTGTTGTGTGAACACAGGGACTTGGTGCTCCGACACCTCAGCCGTTTGGGTCTTCAGGTCAACTGGGACAAGAGCAAACTCTGCCCCACGCAGATGATCTCTTATCTCGGTATGGAGTTGGACTCGGTCGGTCAGACTGCACGCCTCACAGAGGAGCGGTCCAGTCAGTGCTCAACTGCCTCAAGTCCTTTCAAGGCAGGTCAGCGGTTCCACTGAAACAGTTTCAGAGACTCCTGGGGCATATGGCAGCCGCAGTAACGCCACTCGGCTTGCTTCATATGAGACCGTTTCAGCGCTGGCTTCACGATCGAGTCCCAAGATGGGCGTGGCAGAGCGGCACGTTCCGGGTCAACATTACCCCGCACTGTCGCCAAACCTTCAGTCCCTGGTCGGACCCTGCGTTTCTACGGGCCGGAGTTCCCTTAGTCCAGGTGTCCAGGCATGCTGTGGTTTTTACAGATGCCTCTGCCGACGGATGGGGGGCCACGTACAACGGTCATGCAGTTTCAGGTTTGTGGACGGGGCCTCAACTGCATTGGCACATCAACTGCCTAGAGTTGCAAGCAGTACGCTTAGCTCTGTGCCGCTTCAGGGGGCTGTTTCTGCACAGGCACGTACTAATCCGTACGG
The DNA here is from genome assembly GCA_030578275.1 of Meda fulgida. Lineage (NCBI taxonomy): Eukaryota > Metazoa > Chordata > Actinopteri > Cypriniformes > Leuciscidae > Meda > Meda fulgida. Next base: position 28,704,145 of record CM060622.1, read on the forward strand.
ACAGCACTGCGACCGTTGCATACATCAACCGTCAAGATGGTCTGCGCTCCCGTCGTATGTCGCGACTCGCCCGCCATCTCCTCCTATGGAGTCAGAAGCATCTGAGGTCGCTTCGGGCCATTCACATCCCGGGTGTGCTCAACCGTGCGGCCCACGAGTTCTCAAGGCAGCCGCCTCTTCCGGGAGAATGGCGACTCCATCCCCAGGTGGTCCAGCTGATTTGGGGAATCTTCGGAGCCGCTCAGATAGATCTGTTTGCCTCTCCGGACACGACCCATTGCCAGTGGTTTTATTCTCTGACCGAAGGATCTCTCGGCATGGATGCACTGGCGCACAGCTGGCCCCAGGGCCTTCGCAAATATGCATTTCCCCCAGTGAGCCTTCTTGCACAGACTTTGTGCAAGGTCAGGGAGGACGAGGAGCAGGTCCTGCTCGTTGCGCCATATTGGCCCAACCGGACTTGGTTCGCGGAACTCGTGCTCCTCGCGACAGCCCCTCCTTGGCCGATTCCTCTGAGGAAGGACCTCCTTTCCCAGAGACAGGGCACCCTGTGGCACCCGCGTCCAGACCTCTGGAGACTCCATGTCTGGTCCCTGGACGGGACACGGAGGTTCTAGGTGGCCTACCACAGGCTGTGGTAGACACCATCACTTCCGCTAGAGCCCCCTCTACGAGGCGCCTCTATGCGTTGAAGTGGAACCTGTTCGTCGATTGGTGTTCTTCCCGCCGGGAAGACCCCCGAACTTGCCCGGTCAGAGTTGTGCTTTCCTTCCTGCAAGATGGGTTGGAGCGAAGGCTGCCTCCCTCCATCCTAAAAATGTGTATGTTGCCGCAATAGCCGCTCATCACGATGCAGTTGAAGGTAAGTCATTGGGGAAGCACGACCTGGTCATCAGATTCCTGAAGGGTGCCAGGAGGCTAAACCCTCCTCGTAATTTGCACCCCGTACCCTCTTGGGACTTATCTCTGGTGCTCAGAGCGCTCCAGAGTCCCCCTTTTGAACCTTTACCTTCGGTGGAGTTGAATATCCTGTCTATGAAGACAGCTCTCCTGTTGGCTTTGGCTTCTTTTAAGAGGGTAGGGGATCTGCAGGCTTTTTCGGTCGACGAATCGTGCCTAGAGTTCGGTCCGGGCCTTTCTCATGTTATTCTGAGATCCCGGCTCAGATATGTGCCCAAGGTTCCTACCACTCCCTTCGTGGACCAGGTAGTGAACCTGCAAGCGCTGCCCTTGGAGGAGGCAGACCCAGCCCTAGCTTTTCTCTGTCCCGTCCGCACTTTGCGGGATTATGTGGACAGAACGCAAAGCTTCAGGACCTCAGATCAGCTCTTTGTTTGTTACGGAGGCCAGCAGAAGGGGAAGGCTGTCTCCAAGCCGAGGTTAGCCCACTGGTTAGTGGATGCTATTGTCCGGGCTTATGAGTCCCAGGACATGCCTTGCCCTGCTAGGTTGACGGCACACTCTACTAGGAGTGTTGCCTCCTCCTGGGCTTTGGCGCAAGGCGCCTCGCTAACAGACATCTGTATAGCTGCGGGCTGGGCGACACCTAACACGTTCGCTAGGTTTTATAGCCTCCGTGTTGAACCTGTTTCCTCCCGTGTACTCGCTACGGCTAGTAGCGCGAGGAATTAGGTTGTGTTGGCTTGCTATGCCATTCCCGCCCCATGGGCCGGATACGTGCGTCTTTTTGCTCCGTTGGTTCCCCAACAAACGGTTAACCTCGTGAGTTCCTCCATCACCCCTCCGGCACCAGGCGAGGCGGATCGCCCGGCGCCAGGTCTATTACCTCTCTTAGGAGTTGTTATTAGACTGGGTGGCCTTAACAGTGGTCCCTACGGCGATTTCTTCCACGTTCCAGCTACCCTCCGGGTTAGCACCGTGTCTTCCCCTCGACAGACCCGTTATGTCGTCCTTGCTGAGTACGCTCCCACCCTTCGGGCTGGGACTACCTCAAGGACTACCGTATGTTTCACTACCCTACGGGTTAGTACATACGTGTATTCCAGTGCCTCCCCTTGGGCGGGCAGGGTCTCCGCAGCGTTCCCTCCTACGGGTTGGGCACGCTTTCCCAGTGTTATCCAATCCACTGAGCGGGTCTTGCAGAACAGCAGTGTGATTCTTTCTAGCTAGCTCCCCTCATCTAAGTAAGAAACTGCTATGCCGGGAGCTAAGCTGGGTGCTGGAAGGGGTCAGCACCATGGCGTTTTGTCAGGGATCCCAATTGGTTGGAAACTCCTCCGACGAGACGTAGGAGTTCCCAAACGAAAGGGAACGTCTCGGTTACGTATGGTAACCCTCGTTCCCTGAGGAGGGAACGGAGACGTCTCGTCCCGTCGCCATGCTTGCTGTACCTTCGCGGAGGACTGGACACCGTTCGGCTCCTCAGCGAAAAACGTTTGTGTATGCGCTTGCTTCCGCTTTTATACCCGCACTGGTAGGCGGGTCGCGGAATGCAAATCTTGCATGCCAATGTTTATTGGCTCGTTTTAGTTCACTTGAAGTCGATTGGTCTCCCTAGCGTGATCCCAATTCGTTGGAAACTCCTCCGACGAGACGTCTCCGTTCCCTCCTCAGGGAACGAGGGTTACCATATGTAACCGAGACGGTATGCTTCAGGGAAATAAAATATTAGAAGATTTTAAGATGCTATCTTAAAAAATAAAATGAAGTAACACTTTATTTTGGTCCACTTTAGACATTCTAACTATAAGTAACTTTTCAACTACGTCAACTTACTCTGATTCGAGTATTCGTAGACTGTCTGCTTAATATCTGCTAACACTATTTTGATGCCCCTCCAAGACGTTCTACTGACTAAGAGACTTTGCAACTACATGTCAACTTATTTACTACCCAAGTGAAAAAAGTATACTTTATTGTATTTGAAATATATTCCCTTTTTCAATAGTACATTGCAAATACACTAACAAAAATGTTATCTTTAAATATATTAAAAGTATATTAGCATCATGCTTTTACCTATTTTCACAATACAACTTTTAACACACTTTAACATAATTGTACTTTAGTATATATTCTGAAAATATATTTAAGTGAAAATTCAGTTTATTTTTTAAAAATGTATTTATTTGCACTTTATTAAAAATATATTTTAGGTATATTTTAACTGTGTGATGGAAATGATCATTCTAACAATGCATTGAAAATATACTTTCAAAATACATTTTGTAGTATTTTGTACAAAGTATAGCTAAGTTTTATTTGTCTAATAATGTACATTTGTTATTGAAGACGGTATTTGGAATAATTATGCTTTACTACAATTTAATTACAACTAAAATATATATAGTACAAAATGAGTTGTTTCAAAATAGCACACTTCAAGTTAACTAATCATTAACATACTTGAAGTATACAGATAATTAGTATGACTGCAAGTATACTTTTTTTTTTTACCAGGGTAACTTGAACCCTACCTATCCTAACCTAACAGTCTACTACAGACTACTAATACTCTGATGAGAGTTAGATGACATGTAGTTGCAAAGTTACTTATAGTTAGTAGAATGTCTAAATTGGACCATCGAAATAAAGTGTAACCTAAAAGGATTTTAAACATTTAGCGCATCATGCATGATTGTGGATCACTCTTGTCCGATGAACTGAAGGTTCAAAGTTGACAGGAGTTTTTTTCTTTCTATAGCATACACTATGTCATTGATTTCCTTTGAATTTGTTTAGGAAAACAAATATGATTCAAATGATTTGATCAAATACATAAAAGTTTTGTCTGCTATTTTACTTTTCTAAAACAGCGCAATGATCACGAGAAAACAACCATTTTATATTAAAACATAACATTCCAAAAGCTTTAAATATCTTCCGCATAAAAGTGGATCATATTAGTATCGCTTTGTCCTGTTGTGTGACACTTCCTAAAGATTTCATTTTGTGTTTAATTCTCTCACAACTGTTATGAACTACGCTGCACTGGAAGTTGCAGTTGCCACTGGGGATAAAAGCAAAAGCGATTATGCATAGACTCAATTACTGTATGAAACACTAGTCACTCACGGAATTGCGAAAATTGACATGATAACTATAGCAACGCTTTGAGTTCTCACAGCCACCATACACTACAAACAAGAATGAGGTCCAAGGCAGTCACGTCACTGCAGCAACTAGCTGTTCAGTTCAATTTAATTCTGTACACATAACAATGCAGGTTTTATGCAAACAGCATAAGAAATAATTTATGCTGTCACTATACCTGACTTTTCGGGGGTAAACTCAATTGTAGATTACGGTTCACTGCTGTGAATTACTGAAATATCTGTGATCATCATAACTCAGTTAAGAGGAGCTCTAACAAGGAGGCTAAAAACCACAGATCCTGTTGGTAGAGCGCATCTTGAGATCAGGGGAGTGAGTTTTTTTTTTTTTTTACTCACACATCTCTTACTAGCTGGCCTCCGTTACGCATGTAGGGGTCAGTAAATCTGAAATCATTGATAATTAACATAATAATAATTTTTATAATACACTGGAATTGAACAAAATGTTTTTTTTATTTTTATAAAATTACATTAGTTGTCAGAATGCCATTTGTCAAAACGTCTTTAAAAATTTATAATTTTACTATGATTGAAGTACTGCTTTGGTTTGATTTTATTTATGTTATAGTACTTCAACATGCTGGAAAAATATTTACTTGTGATTTAACATTTTTGAAGCTCTTTGGTGGTTGACTGTCCCGATTCCATCGTTTTTTTGCGTCTTGTAAATCTGCACACTCCGTC